>JARPRG010000305.1:625009-640022 GCA_031001745.1 Hartigia nigra
AGTTCAGATCCTGCCACGATGATGTATCATCCCTCTCGTCCAGGACGTTTGTCCTTTGCAAATAGTCCACCCCTTGGACAATCTATATCTATCCACCAGTCTTTCTATCTACGCTCTTCCTTTCTTTATTCACTTGTTCCTTTACCTTTTTCTGCGCTACAATCAAATACTTCAGATTGATATTCTTGCCTGTCAAATCTTACCGGAAAGTGATGGAACGACCTTATTAATACAAATTCGTATGTGAGGTAAACGTGTCCGGGTTAGATTTTTTCATAATATCAAAACACAGAACTCTGGTGAGCCAAAATCCCTAAGGATCAAAAGTCGGCACAATATATCATGAAAGCCTGCTTTCTTTTTTGAGAAGTCAAACGTTACCTCGAAACGAGATTTCGAATACTTTTTCGCAATAGAAATTTCTCAACAGTCGCATTCGTTCTTGGGACAAAAGAAATCTGCCAACATTCCTTGAAAGTGTATCTTGTCTCTAGTAAAAATGAAGAAAAATAAAACGAAGCCCATGCAACGAGATCAAAAGCAGAGTAGAGATCTACAGAAAATAGTATTTTCCCATAGGAAATAAACGATTTTTATTTTTCACCATCTTTAACAGAATCATGAAAAGAACATCCTTTGGGTTCCGTCCTTTTTGGCTCGTCTTTCGAAAGGGTTTCTGCTACACTAATATATTCGGCCGAGCTTCTACAAGGAAGTTGCAGGAAATTTCATTTTTGCCTAAACTAACTCCTATTCAGAGAACATGAAGGATGGTAACTCGCGAACGAGTTGACGAAGTTATTTATCATCGCATCGAATGACGGTGAGTCATTGTATTAGTAAGCATCAAAGAGAACGTATACGTTCTCTTGTGTAGCAAAATCCTCTCTAGAAAGGAGAATAATTATCCAATATTACCCGAATATGAACATCATCAATTTTACCCTCGGAACAAGAAAGCAAATGGGGGGGCATTGCAGAATCGAAAATCCTCCTCCTCCACGTAAAGGCCTAACTAAACAAAAGATGGCTGTCCAAAAGCTTGCGATAATTCCATCCGTATATAGACGGAATTATATATATATCTATACTCCCGTTGCTCTCCTTACGTTTTCGCATTGAATTCTTTAAAAAAAAAAAAGAAAAAAAAATCCCTGGCATTGACTGCTATTAATACATCCAGTCAAGTGTCGAGTACACACCGAGTATTACACGTATACGTGTCGCAACCCTTGCACTATATTCAACAGGCACTCCAATTAACCCTGTTTTCAATTAATATTTTCGCACCCGCCTCGTACCCTGGAGAAGTTCCGAGTGCGATGACAGACGAATTCCAGGGACCCTTTTCGTCAGGCTACACCAACTCTTAGGAATCGGGGTATTACAAAAGTCGCCCTAAATCAACAGTACTTTCCCTCCAAATTCCCTGAAGGCTTCTACAATGGTCTTACTAGAGTAGCGTGGCAGTTCTGTGAGTCAGATGGAATTAGTATCTACAGGGTGTACGAAATTAACACGAATACATGATATTCGACGTAGCTTCCTATTGTTCTGCATCCCTTGAGTGTCAGAGCACATACCAAAAGTTACACATGAATAATAATTTGTTTTTTTTTTTCCTTCGTAAAGTCCTGGGACACCAGAGACATTCACGGTTAGGAATTTTCATACGAATCCGACTTTTACGAGTTATAAATCAGGACGTTTTACGACTAGACTGCTGTAAAAGGCACATGGTCATTATTCGAGTTTGACTTGCTCGACTTTGACGTTATTTCACTCGCTTGAAACTTCTTTAACGGTGCCTTCGGTCGGTTCGGTTTTTTAATGGAGTTTTTGTCGATCAGGATCCTCCAGAATTCGGAAAATGGATTTATTGGGACGTAGAGGGATGTCTAGTTTGAGATCTATCAAAAGTATATATAGGTACCGATACAATGTGGTATGCAGAGAATTAAGGGTGTAATGGTTAAATTAGATTGTGATCATGGGGGTGTGCAGCTTATGTGGTTCAGGGTATTTAGTAGAGTCAGATAGAGGATTTATATCTATGAAGGAACGAAGTAGGTAGCGACCGTAACGGGAAGCCATTCTGGCTGAATCGAAACTACTTCTGGCGCCATCCGTCTGCCATCTTACGAACTCTGTTGCGCTAAACATGCATTCGATTATACAGGCTGTAGATATCTCGAATTGTTCGCATCAATTTTATATAGAATGATGAATTGAATTTAAACTTCCACCTGTGTTAAACTGGCTAAACTGGTTAAACCGTTTTTACTTGGTTGCATGAATATTTTTATCGAGTCCCATAATCGTTTAATCGGCGATTTATTTGCCGCATGAAACATTTGAAAAGAAGGAAAAATTATCGACGTATCAATATCAGCGTGTGGTGAATTGCGATAGCCTAATTCGGAAGCTAGCGTACCTAGCATTAAAAGCTCTTTGGTCGATCGGTAATGAACTAATTTAAATGCACCTCGAATATCTCGATTTATTTCCCTCATAATTATCACATACAGAATACTTGCGTTTTGCGCGATAAACACGACTATTTAAAGTCGTATAATCCTGGAATGTGCTTTATTTTCCAAAAATGTAGGTATTCGATGATCGATGCCTTTGAATTTTGTATTTTCCGTTTCAGAAACCGAATTTGATCTACTGGATGCCGCTGTTTACACGAGCGATGAAAAATACCAATATATAGACGATGGTCTCGATGGTTTTCCAGCTTTTGGCTTTCGGCCTGGCTCCGAAGTCAAACAGCCATACAGATTGTACTTGCCTGAAAAATTGCCTGCGGAATTTACCCTAGTTGCCACTTTCAAATCCATGTCATCCAGTAGCAGCTACCTCTTCGCGGTGCTCAACCCCTTCGAGACAGTCGTCCAGCTTGGGATCAGATTATCGGTAAGCAAAGAATATCAAATCTTTGTTACAGAATTGTTGTTTTCAAGACACCTAAGAATGTCCATTTGATGTCTTAGGAGGGACCAGGACCAAATCAAAATGTTTCTTTGGTTTACACCAATTCGGACGAGCACACGCATTCCGAGGAAATAGCGAAATTCACGGTGCCGCCTCTGACGAAGCGGTGGTCCAAAATTATCTTCAAAGTCTCAACCACGGACGTTACCCTTTACTTAAATTGCCACGAAATGTCTCGGCAGCAGATCACCAGGATCCCACGGGAATTGGTTTTCGACACTGCGAGCACCCTTTACATTGCTCAAGCTGGACCGAATATTCAGGGGAAGTACGACGTGAGTAGATTACTATAGAAACTTGATTATCGGGATGTACCAGTGGATTCACTCTTCAGTGAATTATCCGTGGGAAAACCACTGGACCGTACCGCACAGTATTAAATCACTAGTTGACAAATAAAGTCGATCAGTCGATATTTTACCAAAAGAACAACATTTATTATTTTTATTAAACGAGTCTCGCAGATTTTACTCCCACAGTAAATACGTACGTAAATGTCAATTTCTTAATAAAAAGATATTCTAGAAATTTCACTACCTTAATTTCCTGGAGATTTTTTAAAGTCTCTCGAAGCTAAATCTTTGGGCTAGATCCAGTATGGAATTCGAGCTTTAACCGTAAATCGAAGATAATTTTCTTTGCATCGAGTCAAAAGATTGAGAAAGAGGAAAGAGAAAGTGGCGCAGTAACAAAGGCAGGAAGGGAGGAAGAGAAGAAGGGAAAAAGGTAGATCGGTTTGCTAAAGCTATAAAGAGATTCTAAGGGCGAAGAGTACAAGCAAGTTCGGGTCGGTAATGTCGTTCCTATGGGGCCTTATCGTCTTCTTACTTTCGCTTCAACTTCCATCTCCATCTTCATTCCCAGCATCCCCTTACACTTACTCGACTTTTGATGTCTTCAGGATAACAGGAGCCCGGAAAACTTTTACTTCTGACTGCCAATTTCCTGGCTCCGAGTTGATCCCACTGCTGCTGGACCAGTCTTAATGGCTGTCAATGCGCCGTCTCGCAGGACTAATTCCTATTAAATCCTCCGACTTGAAATTACTTGCGTCTCATTTTTTGTACACTGCTTACAACTTCTTCTTCATCCTCCTGTACCGGTTCGTTCAGTTTAATCGTGCCCTAGATACCTTTAGATTACTTAAATAGTCTACAACGGTATATACATATAGCTCGCTTGAATAACTGGAACTAGAGAAATATTGAGTTATTAATACATCAGAGATGCAGAATAATTAGAAAATTATTGATTTTTTCCTGAACACTGCTTGTTCCTTATGACTGCAGTACGTGATCAGGATATTTCACGAGACAATCGGCTGTGCTCTTCGGAGAGACAGGCGTTGATGGCCAGTCGAACGAGAATCGAATTTCAAGATCTTAGAAGAGAAGAAACGACACCGTTGGGAATAGCCTGCACTTTATTTCGCTACTTGCGCGAAATTTCTGCGTTTCGCCGAGTATAGAGCAGCGCACGACGTAGAATCTTCAGGCTGACTAGATTTCCGGGTTATTAAGCAAAATACTCGTCCGACGATGCCTGAAAAACTATAAGAAGTACACACTGAAGGGGAGCCCATAGATTCCACCTGTGAAAAAAAAAAAAAAAAAAGAAAGAACAGGAGCCTAAGGTAGGCGCAGAGATTACTTCGTTGCATAAAATTAGCCATTTCAAGTCTCTGTAGACGACTGCGAATTTGCTTCGTGGAAATTCTCATTGTAATTTGCCAGAGGCATAAAAATAGTCCTGTACCTGCGCGCGAAAGGACCACCTCGAGCAGGAGCGACGCGTAGCCTTGCAAATAGTTCTCATGGGACTTTTCACTTTTCTCTTTCGCCGAGTATCATTTTTTATCTTCGCTTTCTCATTTTTTCATACTGCCCGAGCAGACTGACTCTTTCCCTCTTTGTCTGAACTCTTAGGCTCCCAACCACTTCCAACCACTCACCCTTGCACTTCCTAAAGTGTAGGTTAAACTTTGGCTACGTCTCCAGGGAACGTTTAGGGGTTGTGTGTCTCTCTGGGCTAGTTCCTACGGCAAATGACTTCACGACGGCCATATTCGATTTTCAACTCTTACATAAAATATTTGACAGGTACTCGCCGACTATAGTATTCCAAGGAAGGCATTTTGTTTATTTAGCTATTTCGAATTCTGTATGAAGCGCATGAATTTTCGAGAAAGAGTAGTCGCCATCTTCTCTTCTTCCGAGAAGAACTCGTTTAAAGACTGATGGACGCGGATTATTTTCTTCGTATAAACTCAAGCCGATACCGTCATGTTATTTCAATACCCCAGGCCAACGTCAACCGGACAGTAAATTGATTATTGATTCTGAATAAATTCCGTCGGACGTGTTTCTCGATTTTACAAATTTATTCTCGCCATCAATATGCCTTCAGATTCAGTAAAGGAAAGCTCCGTGTTCGCGCATCTTTCTAATAGGATTTCAATTTTCCCTCATAGCTTTCGGGAAATATAGTCCATTTTATTCCCGCTCAACGAGATGTTAATACGATTGCAAGTGATTAACAGCATTCAGCCGAAACGAAATTAGCATAAACAAATTTTTGCCAGAATCTCGCATAAATCCCAGTGTACAATTATCGGATATAATTATTTACCCTGAAAAAACAACGTAGACAATTTCCGCCATGGAAAACGAAATAATTTATTAAAACGTTACACACACACACACACACTGTCATTCGCGAATTTCATTTCAATCAATGTTAATTTATATTTCGATTGACTATATGTTTTCATTCCGTTACTCGCGTACGTTGTGCTCCCACGTGTTTCCTTTCATTTTCCATTTCCTTTTTATCCCTTGGTAGCAATGTGCCGACCAGCATTCCCTTTGCTTTATTGGATAATAAAGATTCGAACCTCGCAGCTCCCGTTATTAGAGGGAGAAGAAATTTGTATCGAAATTTCGCGTCAAAGGGACTTTTCAAAAATTCTCAAATATTGGATCTGTTACTTTTCGTATAGTTGGCTAACGTAACTTCGGGGCGCCGTAAATATTCCTGGGAAATTGAGCAGCCGTCCTGAGCATTTGTTACATAATAAATATTTTGTTGACCAGCGCGACTTTATCTGCCGGTAAATTGTAAAGGTAGAACTTTAAACAGTTTCCGGATTCTCAGCATTATTTGCGAGCAGAAAACTACCGGAATTGCATCCAATAGGAAATAAATAGAGGATAAGGAAGGATTATCTTGGAGACTGGTAGGAGTAACTGGCGAAGCGTCGCGACGCCGTCCGCCTCTCTGCCTATTCGCTCTGGTAAGAAGCTGCCGTGAAAAAGGATCGCAGATCCTCGACAATTTAGGATGGTTTAATTTGCCAAAAAGCTGAATTTCACAGCGTTAATAAACTTTCTTTCTGTCTGTCTGTAGCTGGCTCGATTTATCGGTTCCAAATTCCACCCGATAGATAATAGACTATCACGGAAGAGCCCTGAGCTTGCACATTAAGTCAAGCGTAGTTCAATTCGCTCACCAATCAAAAAGTAATTCACCGATTTGACACCTAATACATTTCTTCAAAGTTTCGCGTAGCAGTGGAAGAAAACTCAAGTTTCACGTATTCCGATGCTATTACGTAGAAAGAGGTTGAAAGGCCCGAAGGAAGGATTATCGAATTTGCGACGAATGGGAATGGCGCGAACGCCGGTTATCCGATGGCCGCTTTATATAAATCCCCGCAATCAAAAGATGCCCATCTAAACAGTAGCAATCAAGCGGCGAGGATGAATGCCAGGAAAAATGTCGTCCTCTTCATTTTCACGAGTCTCACGATGAAACGAAAGGATTGATTAATCCTAGCTAATACGTTTTATTTCATTACGAATGTATAAAAAAAAAAGTCATAATGTTGCTGCATATGCAATATTTTAATTGTTAATAATAACCATTCTTCTTTTGCCCTTGAGACGAGTCCAAGAGAGAAAATTTAGCTGACTGTCGAAATAGTAACCCAGGAGGAGAAAAAAAAACCCTTTGAGATAACCGAAGTCTTAAGAGAATACCGTTTAAGGACAAAAAGGGTTCAAAAGGCTCTTTAAAGAGGAAAATGGAAAAATTCTAAAGGCAATCGTTTCCGTCCTATCTCTGATCTCATCTTCGCCAAGATATGACATTTCCGAAGGGCCTCCTGCCTTTCATCCCGTGAATTTGTGGCCATATTCAGAGATCAAATGACGGCAATAGTTTAGCAGGAGGAGTTAGAAATCCTGGATCTAGAATGATAGGGGATAAGATAATACACAAGAATCATGCCAAGGAAAGGATCTAAAAAAAACAGGACTGCAATTATACGGAACATCATACTAGACCGTAATTTTCCAAGCGATTACAGAGAGACATGCCATTCCTCGAAAGAGCCCAAAAACTCTTAAGAAAATATTCCCCTATCACTGCTACGAGGAATTAAGAGAGAGAGAGAGAGAGAGAGAGAGAGAGAGAGTGCGTGTGTGTACGTGATGAAGAGAAAGAGCCACGAAGATATTGGTAACGATCCAAAGTTTCTCGTTTCGTTCAGAGAGCTACGTAGAAGGACCACACTGATAGCGATGCGAATCTTCGAAAATTTATGGCGGTTACAACGGTAGAAAAGATTCGCGAGAATTTGGCAGAGAGAAGAAAGTTCGCCACAGCCAATAGCCATAAAGCTAGATAGAAAATACTATTTGGCACGAAGGTTCAAAGGAGAAACAGAGAGAGAGAGAGAGAGAGAGAAGCAGAACTTATGTAAAATCTATTATATAGGAATACCAAGGTATAATAAAAGGTGAAGAGTCTCTAAGTAACTTAACCTCTCGTTTCATGGTCTTTGATAAAGATACGTATTACCGATACGTATATATCCTGAATGCCAACGTATATTTTTACCTAATTTCCTGCATCTTCGTCTACTCGAGTTCTACGTATATAGTACGTATATAGTATATACACTTATCATTTAGAGTAGCATAAAGCATTATTATGCGACCCAAGCACGACAAATTGAACGGCAGCATCATTTCCATGGATACCATTATCCTTTATCGAGAATCCTGCTGAATCGTTTAAAGAACACAGCAATATCATACCAGAGAGATGCTGTAGAAAAATTTTCATCATATAAATACCTACGTAAATGATATGAGGGAGTAAATCAAGAAAAAAAGAAAAATCCACACTATCTATAACGTTTTACAGCTTAATGTTATTTTTGTCATAAGGTTTAGCAAACTGGCTATTGTATTATTACTGTTTAGTAACAGTAGCAACGATGCAGTATCGCAGGTATAAGAAAAATCGTGGATTTTCTCATATCGCGTTACGATAACCGACGAAGCTTCGCCCTCCGGTAGTTGTATTGTTCTGATGCCGTAACAACTAACAGGAACATCCGCTATCTATATATATATATATACATATAGTATACAAGACCATGCAGTAATATCGATAATCGTACAAGTTTCCCAAGTGCAATATGTGAAACGACCTGTAACCTGTAAGTAGTTGAAGTAATCTAGAATCAGGCTTTTAATGTAAGGTCAAATCGACTTCCTGCATCTCTCTATTATCTACGGAATGCACTGATGCCTATTTCTACTAATGTAATTCGCTTATCAGAATTGTCTTTCCGCAATCGTATAGCAATACGTACAGCAATCACTTGAGGTGTATAGATCCGGGAACTATAACGTGACCGCGTATGAATCTTCAGCTTATGCGATTAGAAAGTTCTCGTTCTACCCTGTACAGGTAGGACGACATTATGTACTCCTTGGCGATAATAAATAGGGAATAATTTACGTAGTTGGCTACACCTGTCCTTGTATCCTACTGTTTAGATAAAAGTAATCGACTACGTTTTCATTCTTTTGGCTTCGGAACGAGCAGCCAGTTACACCTGCTGGATGCTGGGCGCACTAGAGAAAAATACATTGTCAGTAAAGCAAAGAAGTGTCGTGTACTATATGCTGGCATGTGTATCTGTTATTGCAGTGAGTTGGATAAAAGTAGTTGGAAGTATCTGGACCGAAAGAGGAGTCTGGCTTTGAGTGTTAAGCGTTCAAAAGCAACGAGGAAACTTTTTTTAGAGTTAAAATTTCTGTGTGTGTTTTTGAGTACAAAGATTGAAATAAATGAAAAATCTTATTCCATAGGTAAGACGTGCGGTGTTGCAGGTGCAGTAACCACGTATGAATGCGATATTGTGTGAAGGAGATATGACGTAATTTTTATGAAGATGCAAACTTGCTGCAATTTTGTCCCACGTCGAATACGTAACGTGCAAATCAATTTTGGCTGAGGTGATCACGGCTACGTTACGCGAAAATGGAATATCACGGGATTTTTATTCATATGTTCCCTTTCATTCACACGCATAGAAATAGACTTATGTGGGAATCCAGGGACGCGTGAAAATTGCGCGCGAACTGTTACTCGCAAATACATGAATTCGGTAGACTTATCGATGGACGTATAGCATTTCCAGAAATGGAGAAATTTGAGAAATCTCCCTGTCGCGTCGTATTTTTGAAATAACATTTTATATTCCGCAACTTTGACGAGGGGGCTGAAAGGTTTTATCTTTCTCTCATCTGTGGCTGGAGGATATAGACGAAAAGATGTTTTGACATTTTCGTAAAGTCGAATGAAATATTAAGTTTACGAAGGCCGCTTGTAATGTGTCTGCGCATTGTAAGCAAAGAATGACTTCAGGGATCGAAGTAAAGGAGAAGCAAGGAAATGCATCATTATAAAGTTTAGATCCGCGAGGAATCGAATAAAATAATGATGATACAAATAAATATTTGAGTATATTCCTTAGCGGATTGTATTTCCTTCGGGCAAGGAAACTTAATAACGTTAAAGTCCCCTCGCAGGAAGTCTGAATCCATAACTGTTCCGGTATCCGGTGCAGTGGGACGTTCGGCTAAGTCAAGAGAGAAACAAAGACACAAGTCCAAAGCGACTTCTCGCAAATTTTTAAGTGCGACGGGGTTGTTACGTAGTGTAGCCTCTGAGCATGTGTATAGCTGGTAGAGTAGTTCGGTCAGGTCTGGCTTGGCTATTTATTTTGTTAGTCCGAGTAGCAAAAGTGGGAGTAGGTACCAACCCCAGCCGATGGTCCCCACCCTTGGCAGGCGTCGCGACGCTACTGGGGTTGCGCGTCGTCATATTCAGTCTCGCAAAGCGGTTAGTTCGTCGGACGGCCGGACGGCGGCAGCACCATTACCTCCGAAAGATCGCGCGCTCAAAGACCGCCGGCAAGGGTTGTTTATGAACCGGGCATTAATCGCGACTCACGACTGTCGCTCGCGACAGATCACGAAAAAGCGAAAGAGGCACAAAACACTCTGCTCGTCGTCACTTCATCGCTTTATTTCTCACGCATCTCCATTCGTATACTTATAAGCAGTTTTCTATATGCACCGGTAACACCGATAACGTAGAGTGGCGGAAGATCTATTCTAGAATTCGCCCGTATTTCGTCGAGTGTTGATCGAGGGTAGTTTGAGCTAATGGATTTCTCTTTTTTTCTTTTCTTTTTTTTTCATGCGTGAATCGTGCCGGTGAACTTAGTGGTTATACACAGACGAATGGATAGATAGATGTGGATTTTAGAGAGTTTGAAATTTGGGTCAGAGATATAGGATTTTTTATTATTATGAGTATATGGTGCGTTAGTAGGTTGAATAATGCTGATGGATCGTTTCGGTCGAATTGACAGCTGTCGATTGAACGTCAAGAAAATTATTAAAGCATAAAGTCAATTTATTCCAGATTTTTTTGGAACGAATCGAGAAAATTCTAAAGACACGGAATCATTGAAGAAACTTGTAATAGTAAATCTATTGTGACTGATTTTATTTTCTCGGCGATATTAATTTCTTTCAACTTCTGTATAATGGGATTCGCCGAGTTTTCCCAGGTGGATCAGTAAAATATTATTACCAAGCTTAATTCCCTTGTTTACCAAAGTATAACTGTGATACCGTTGACTTGGTTTTATTAATATTTTTGCGGGATGTTGGAATAGTCGATTGGATATCGATTGAGATTGTATAAAAGACATTTTTCGGAAAAATCCTAAGTATCTGCCTGTTAAGAAAACTCCATTTTTTCGCAAATAATCTACGCGACAAACTTTTCAATTTCTGACGTCAAAAAAAATCTTCCCATAAACTTAAGTAGCTTCGCTCGTTCGGCTAAGAATTAGAGTTACAGTAAATTCGAAAAATATCATCAGGGCCGGTGAGCAGTATGGGTATCCAGGGCACGTAAGGTCTGAATTGAGTAAAACTACCGCGGCAGTATAGAAGCGTCCAAAAGTAATTGTGGAGTAAGCGGAAGAGTGTGGAAGCGAATATATATCTTTGTAGTGGTAGCGCGAGACACGAGAAATCCCGAGTTACGTTCAGGAGCGTATAAACTTCGTGCCAAGGGGCCCGAGAGAAAAAGGAGAGTCAGGGGTGAAATACGTTGCCATTACTTGATACGCGAAGAAACTTCTTAACGAGACGTGTAAAGTATAAGGAGAAGCGACAACTTCTCACGCGGCATTCTTTTCATTTTTAAAATGTAAAAAATTATTCCAACAAAAAAAAGAAAAAGAAGGAAAATTGAAGAACACGTGAAATTCTCTAGAAGCATCGAATGAAAAGAAAAGCCAATAATACACTCGATGCGCCGTACACGCGTGGGTATTTCTACCTGCCGGCTTCCGAGTCCTCAGGAGTTGAAGTTTGGCAATTGCGTCTGAAGAGAGAGGAAGGTCCTTTCGTGTTCGAGGAAATTCAAAAGTTTCAAGTAAATCGAGGATAGTCACGTGAACGTGTCAGGAATGAGAATTTTTGGAAAAGTCAGAGCAAGAACATCGCAATTCCTTCAATTATATTTCTACGAATTTGCACAGAAAGAGACGTTAATTTTTAAGTAAAAGATCCTACCGAGGGGATCTTATGATCTTGATGTTCGTCCTCTCTTCGTGCTCTTCTTCCTTCTTCACCTAGATACTCCAGCACTGCTTCCCTGTATACCTACATGTACCCATCTACCTGAAGTCATGTTACCTGATAAAAAAAAGGACGTAGCACGAAGTGAGGGTAAGAGGCCGGGTGGGGGAGTGGATTGTGCAAATTGCAAAAATACGAGGAGGGTAAAAAGAGAGAGGAAGTAGGTAAAATATATGAGAGTTTCGGTTGGTGGGTTGGTACCAGGAGTACTCGGGGGTAGTTTCTGGTTCTAGGGGCTGGAATCCCACAGCCTCCAACCATGAACGAAGTGCACTCATCTGCATGTCTCTTGCACGTTGCATCTGGAATTCCTCTGCCACGAGCATCCAGCATCCAACAATCGGCATCTCTTTTTCCCATTTTATCTTCCTTTTTAGCATCGCGTCTCTTGCACTTCTTTTATGCACTCCTGGCTTACGCTACCAAACATTGAGTCGTACGAATGTAAATTTCACAACTAGATATAGACCTTTCACCCTCGCAGATATTCGACACGTCCGATACGTTCCGAAGTGCGCGTTGCTTTTGGCCCCGAATTTACGACTCGCGGGTTGCACGCTGAGATATTCGAATGACGGATATTCCTGGGAAGATAGGAGGAGCATAGCTCCTCTATGATTTTACAATTTGGTGCGCGACGTTGTCATTCTGAGAAATCCTGTGAATTATTCAAGGAGGAAAATTGAAGACACGGGTTATTGAACTCTTCAATAAATTAGGCGTTATCGATGCATTTTCAAGAATGGGTGAATTATGCCCCAGGATAATAATAATAATAAGAAGATAATGCCAGCATAAGGATGATACAGATTAATTAAATTACGAAGAACGGTTTCGAAAAGAGGATAATACAAGTTTGCCGAACTTTGTATATTGAACTCCGTGAACGTTATCCGTAAACTATTGTGATAAAAGTAAATCTATCCTTCAAAGAGACAAATTATCGATGAAATTCAATGAAACAATCTTGAGATATCAAATAAATAACGCTGTGATTATAAAGAAATAAATGTGAGTGTGAAGGATCTATAAGAAGTTCTCTCCGAGATATCCAAGAATTTCGACAATCGCACGGAAGAAGGATCATCGATCATTCTAATAGAATAAAAGAATTACGTGAAATTCACAAATATATATATAATCCTGCCAAATGAAATTACGAAGGATTCACTGTCACTTTCCCGATAATATATATCCTCGATATCGATATTATGTCGAATTCAGCGACATAATAAAGTTATAATCATCGGAGAAGATCAGATTGTCTCGTCCAAGTAAAACGCGAAGATTTCACAATTAAATCATAAAAATGGCGATGGTTATATCACCGCGTAGTAAAATAGTCACCCTATGTCTTTTAATCGGCATTGGGACATTGGCGGCACTGATAATAACAGGAGTGATCGGTATTTGGCAGAAGAGCGAAGAAAAGTCTCAACCGTCAGGGTCAAAGGTGATTAGCAGCAGATTGCAACAGTTCACGGGATACACGGCTACGAAGCACGTAAGTCCAATAAGAAATTAGAAGTAGGAGAAGAAGTTTTTCCTTTTTCTAGAATTCAAAAGGCGCGATACTCGTCGATTACTCAGTCAAACTGCCAAGTGGAAATTAGCAGGCGCTCTTTGAGAATCAAATTTCGATTGGATTTTACGTCGAGGGAGTTTGTCGACAGTTCGACCATTCCAGCTTGAAGCACATAAGGTCTTGCAGGTTCGAGGGTTCAAAAGGTTCGCGTTCGCATATGGGAACCTATTCACTGGTGTGGAATGACACGAGCGCACGCGTGCACGTGTGGGAATAAGTTAGCATCGATGCAGCTCGACCAACTTCTAACTCAGTTGGGACTCCCAGCCAGTGGAACTGTCCTGCCCTGGCCTCTCCGTGACTCTGCGAACCCCTTGCTCGTGAAACCCGTCCACCCTCTATACCGCATGCATATTAATAATGTAGGATACGCAAGCATCCTGTAATTATCAGAAAGTCATGCAAGCGACTGGTCCACGTATCGAAAAGCCTGCAGAGACTGTTATAATCGCGATAAGTTTCTAACAGAGGTACAGGAGGATGACTCTGAGAATATCTTGAGACGAAGAAAATGAATTTTCATCTTTTGAAAAAAAGCGTGTCATCTCCTTTCAAGGACTCCTCCAAAAGATTCCACTCGGGATGTACGCTACTAAGTGCTTCTCGTTTAATCCCAGTAATGTCCTGATTTTCTTTCCCGATGAAGCACTTCTCAGAGAAGAGATGCCTTTGAGCGTAAATCATTCAGGATGGAATTTCGAGAAAAGATGGTCGACGTGAAATCGTGAAATCGTGAAAAAGCTACCGAGTAATCCAAATCGCTTTAACCGAACGAGTCCACGGCCATTGGATAATGTATTCTTACGGTGCTAAGGGATAAAAGAAGAAAGGAGTATTTCTCCAAACGACTTTCTTTTCAACGTGAAGTAGTGACTTGGTTAAAGCCACCAAGTCAGACCTGTGGTACACCGTAGAATATTTTTACTGTTTTTCCGTAAACCCAGCATCCCATGGATCGTACCAAGGAAAGGTAGGACATTCCAGCACGTGGTCACGATCAATCTCAAATCTATTCATTCTTTTGTTATTCTTTTAAATATTTCCCTACAACATCGACACAGTAAAAAAAGAGTGAAGCAATGATCATCAAAATGGCCGTCCATAAAATCTGACTGATGCGTTTAAACTGTACGTCTCTCTGTATCTCTCAGCAGATACACGTAATCCCTGCAGGAAGTGGCATTTGCGAAGCGACACGGAACAATGAATTAACGTTGGGGATAAATTGCTCCAGGCTCCCAGGTCCACAGTTCCCTAGTTGTTCCCCTTTGCTCTCGCTGTTCTCGCGACACCCCGGGAGACCGTAGACTTTCTCAAACTACGATATCCCACGGATCTTCTCCATATCCTTACGCGTCTATCTCTTCACGTCTTTCGACTGGCTCCACTTTCTTCCTTCCTTCCTTCCTTC
>JARPRG010000305.1:669703-682102 GCA_031001745.1 Hartigia nigra
TCTCTCTCTCTCTCTCTCTCTCACTCACTTTTTGCGTAGACACGATGAAAAATGATAATTCAACGACGCTGTCACTCTCGTAGAACGAAATTTCGAATCGGTTCGTTTAATATAGCGGCGCGAAGAAAAATCGTGTCAGGGTCGCGTAACTTTTTCACTTTTATTTTCGTTTTCCTGTTAAAATGGAAAATCACGTCACAAGGTTGACTTTTGTCTCTTGGACGTCTTCAAGAAATCTCATGCGCAGTCGACGAGGAAAAGAAGAAAAAAAAAAAACTAAAAGTATATCCGTTAACATCTTTGCAGAGGGAATGGTTGTGTCAGTGACCACCGATCTCTCGTAAAGTCGCTTGAAACTTATGAGAATCCCGCAACACGACGACGATCAGAGACACGATGTCTCGCGTGTTTTCTTGGAAACGCCGATAACCGCATCCCACGCAGCGTAGCGCCCCGCACTCAAATAAATAGAAAATAACAAACTCCTTTGGCTAATGCAGCGAATCTACGTTTTACTTCAGCAGATAGATAACGTACAGGTCAGTGAAATACATTGGTACAGCCGTTTTGCCAAAGTTACGAAAACGATGATCCATGCGAATATACGTGATACAGTAAAGACGAAGATGAGAACGAGGTGGTCATGAGGTAACAGATATATTTAATACGAGCAATTTTCTTGGGAGCATCGAAGTCTCTTGAACCCGGGCAAACAACGATGACAAACGGGTGTGAACGCCCTTTATGATCGAATCCTGCGCTTCTCCTTCTTCGCTCTCCCATTCGCATCGAACGCATCCTGCTGCGACTTCCTGACGTCATACGAATAAAACAACGTCGTAAAACGAGACCAGCCACCACAGAAATACTCAACTGCATCACGCGGAGTGGTTAAATATTGCTGCAACCGATGCCACGCAGGGAGCCGACTGATGGAAGTGGAACATTGTCCGTACGATGTATAAATAGTTAATAAGTGGCGAAAATAACCGCAGGCCGTTGGACCGTCGAATCTTCTTCGATAGGATTCGATCGATTTTTATCAAGAAAAAGAATCGGGAATAAAGAGTCTAACGGATCGATCACGCAAACTTGACGAAGGAAGAAAACACCAAGCAATCTGCCTGGAGATCTTATTGTTTGAAGTTTTACAGCGATTGGCGCTTCCAGTTAATAATGGTCTACGGCCAAGGTATGTCAGTGTGGCTGTTACGTAAATTTATAATTGCTTATCGTTTCAGTCGATGAAATAAAAATAGAGTGAATTTTGGACTGGCGATAGTGAGAAAGTGAGTACAAGGAGAAATAGAAGTGAGGGTCGATATACAAAAGAATAAATCTCAAATGAAAGAAGTAATAATGACGTTACCGTGAAATACTAAATACCCCCTGACGTATAAGATAATATGTTGACTGGCTGTATAGGCTGCCAGTTTAGTTTCGAATGCTTGTCAAAACACAGGCTAAGAATAAAGCATCACCCACCACGAATAGCACGGGTGGACCTCGAAATACACAGAATATAACGGAACGCAACTGCAACTGACCACCGCGACGTGGACATGAGTTATCTGCTTCGGTGCGTTACGTCCGATGCGCGGGTAATTTCATAGTCGTGAAATAGCCTAGTAACGGTTTGCGATCTTGTTAACCGAGCCAAAATTACTCAACTCCTTGTAAAGCCAGCTAAAAGTTCTTCCAGGTAACGTAACGTTCCTACGAATCGTTAAATTTCATTGGGAATTATTTGCAAATAAAACGAATTAAAAAGGGCACTGCTGAATTATGTTGATATAAAGAAGCAATCGTCATTTACGACCATTCAAAGTGCCAGGGTTAGCAGAATCAATTTTAGAAAGGGTATCACCTACGATTTCGATCACCGGTATGACTGTCTTTGTCTTATTCGTACGAGTGCCCATAAGTCCGTCTCTCTCGCACTCGCAGTAGGCATAGGAAATGTCAAAATTTCGAGGATTCGCCTCCCGGCTTCTACCGACCATTCTATCTAATCGATGACTTTGACGAGCAGACAGAGTTCCTAATGACTAGTTAAGAGGGAAGTCGTAAAAAAGACTGCAGTATCTAAAACAGTGTATACAACTTTTCCTACGCTTCCGTAATAGACACCTATTTTTAAGTGACTCGTGTCTCGCTTAACTTTCGTACCTTATTACTTCCGTCTGACAGAGAAACATCTTCCACGAGAGTAAAAGCTCCGTGAAAATACTTCTAGGAGATTCTGATCAAAGGGATTACGTCCTCCTACTCATACGTTCCTTTTCATTTTCCAATCCCTACTTCCTGCACACCCTCGCACGTCGTCAAGTTCGTGAGTGCTTGGGTGTGGCTTAAAGCGCTAACTTTTTTCCAGGGTTTACAAGGCAGCGAGAGAATAGTCGAAGAAAAGTAGAAGAAAAGAAAAAAAAGACAAGATAAATATAACGGGGAGAGTCGTTTCTTACTAAAACAGCCCCACGAGAGCGAGAGGTGGAACCAAGAGTACACTCCCTATATTTAACCCTGTTCCAAGAATCCTCCTACTTCTCTAATTGTTTCATATTTCTGTAACGTACGTGCATCGCGTTTGTCTCTTAAAGCCGCACAGACGAGAAGACGTGCACTTTCCTCCAGAGTAGCAGGTTATTTCTGGTGACTGTGATGTGCTCGTGTGGACCGAGCCTTAATATTACCTTCGCTAGGGATGGGTTCTTTCGATTGTACGGCAAAGTCAAGAAGGAAGCGACGGGAAGGGGCAAGCGGTGCCAAGGGCTTGTCAATATTCGTTACGTGAAGGGTGAGAAAAATTGAAGGTTTCAAAGGGCAAGGACGCGAATACTTTTGACACGGTATCGTATTACTTTCATTCGTGTTTGAAACGTGTGTCCCTTTTCTACTTCAAATCTAGTTCTTTTTCTCTTTCGCCTTACCAGTACTCTAGGGACAGAAGGAACAACAATGTAATTAAAAGGCGAGCACGGGCTGTAATTACGCTGCTGGATATCGTTAATGCTCTCGCTGCTAACTTCGTGCAATAACGATCCTGTCTCCTGACAAGATTTAATTAGATGCAGCCGGGATTCGTTGCTTGGTTATGAGTAGAGAGGGAGAAAAGAAAAAGGTCAGAGGTTACTTTCAGCCTGGATTACAGTCTCTTTCACTCTCAAGGTTGACACAAACTTCTTGAAAGTTTCGTGTAATTAGACGGGACTACACGGAGTCTAGATGAACGTAGTATATCTATATCTGGTAGTAGTTATATTAAGATATACCACATGTAGCTGCGCATAACTAGTTATTCGTTAGTGAAAATGACTACTCGAAAATAGCAATGAATTTCCAGGAAGCACCTGACCTACGACTATTCCTATACTATTCCATTGCGCCATTGGGGGATCGTCGCGGAAGTGGTAGTGGCGGTGGGACCAGAAGTAACCAGGGGTGGTTAAGGTAAAAAGGGATTCCTCGACGTCCGTTGGAGCTTCGAATCCCGGATATCTAGGCTCCGTCGTCATGGCGACACCTCCAACCACCCACTCAACAATTCCTTCATGAGAGAGAGAGAGAGAGAGGGAGAGAGTGCACGAGAGCGATAAAGAAACGAAGAACAACCCTTGAAAATCATTCCTTTAGTCAAAATACATTCAATTACGCTGAAACTTTTCTCAAGTATTTTCCGTTATTTAACAATTCCTCCCCTTCTTCCCTCCTTCCTTCAATCTTCTCTCCTTAATACAAAGCAAACAGGAACTGCACCTGTTTTCGTACGTTTGATTTTCAATCAATCCCGAAGGCAGCAGATTGAAACGTATTCACATCTGCTCACTGAGGTAGTTCAGCACGTTTCGCCTGTGGAATGAAAATATAAATGTAGGAAAATTCAGCATAAAGCACTCGCTACAATGTTAACGTTTATTCTCGGTATATACAAAAGAATGTTCTTTTAACACAAATATAGACGTCCGCCTCTCAATCGTTTGACTTACGCCAATGGAGAACCGCGTGCGTGAATTCTCGATCGAATTTTAAAATAATATATCGTATCTCTGAGATCGCATCTGTAAACGTACAAATGTAGAAACGTATGCACGTAGACATTCGGTAAACTAATAAACGTTCGAAACGCGCGCAAGTCGGTTCCTAATCCAAATATCATTTCTTCCGTAAACACCATGAAAAGGATTCACTACGTTTCATCGTTTTTTTTTTTAATCCTCTCCCCCCACCCAAATCCTTTCTACACTATTTCTCCGAATAGTTATCTCACTAGCTACGTGTATATGCAGGATATACGTATACCTTACGTGGTATACGAGGTATTCTGTGTATATATAATATGTACATATATAGGAGAGTATGGATACACGGGTATGTATACCATCGGAGGACGGTCGACAAGGTGTTCATCACCTTGCGTCACTAACATCCAATCTAAATTCTTATATGAAATAATATATATATATATGTGTGTATATGTATATATGCTCTACTTATGTCTAATATTTCATGGAGTTCGCGGTTCACTTTGTTTACCTCTTGTATTGTTTTTCAACAAACAAAAAAGTCTATGGTCTGAGAGTTCATCCGTTTACCGATTTGTTCGTACGAACCGCGAGCTCCAGGAGATACATGGGTTCTCTGTTTTTTTTTTAAATTTGACTAAGAATTATGTACATCTTTCATGTAAAATTATATCGCTGTCCTGCCTAAACACGTACTACGTAAAGTTCTACAAGAATATATGTATATATGCTGTACGCGCCTTTCTACTTCGTAACGACGATTAAGGTACAGCTCATCTAACGTGTCGACACTCGTTAGTTGCCAGGGGCTCGTAACTTGATTTTCTTCTTTTTTTTTTTCTTCTTTGCCCTGATAGACTTATTTTTTTTTTGGCTTGATGCTCTTCCACCGGATTCTCTCGTGAATAAATGATCAACGAGCGAGCGGAGCATAGACTCGATGAAAAGTATACGTCCGCATGTCTCTCTGTACTCGTGTAAGACATGATTAGACTTTATATAAGGCCAGTGCGCGATCAATACGAATTCGAGTTATCGTTAATTAATTATCGTATATTTAATTATGGAAATGTTATTGTCTCTATAGCCTGCAGCGGATATAGCCGGAACAGACTATGGCCGTCGGTGTTCCTATTTTCTTTTTTTATTCATTCGTTTTTCTTATTCCCTTTATCTTAAAAATCATATTACTTTGTTCCATGCACCCTTTCACTGTTTCCATACTTTTACACCTTCTGGTCTTTCGTACTCTAGGACTATTCGACATTCAGCTGCATTCGCACTCTAAAGATTCACGATCTCAATCGGGTTCTCAGGTGAACTGCTACAGTTTATTAATGATAAGTATCACCTATTCAGGAAGAAAAACACAAGGACTACTTCGTCATTGGAATATCGCTAAAATATCACGATTATTCCAGGGGACATATCCATTTTAGAACATTGCACGAATCATCATCCAGGTTTTTCATTTTTGGATGAACGATCGTAATACAGAATTCGAGAATGTCAGAGTTCAAGGCGTCGTCAGACTTGCGTCACTCGTGTGGTTTTACCGTGACGATGTCGCCACAGTAGCTAAACTTTCGTTCATGACGACTAGCCCTTAGGATCGGTTCACTCGCGGACCTAGCCATCCCTCACATGGGTTCATTATTTAATCCACCAATCAATCCTGATTCACCCATGTTCGAGTCACATTGCATCACCCACTCCCAGATCCTCTTGGTGACGACCTTCTGGTCGACGGTCGTTTCCAGACCGTAACTGTTAAGCAACTTGCGTAGCTTATTTTTGTTCTCATCGACGTTGTTCTTGTCGTCGACGAGGGTGTTGAGGTAGAGTAGAGAGTCTCCCCGCTTGGCCAGACTCTCACTGACGTCGACTGACGTCGACGTGGCGCTATGGCTGAGCTTGCTCACGCACCAGGAGTCTTTCAGGTACTTGTTAATTTCCGTAACGCTCGCTCGTTTCTCAGGTTTGTGTTCAAAGATGCGTCGAAAGTAACGTAGAAGTCGCGGGGTGAACCGTCTGAACATCGGAGGTATCTTGGTGGTTCTTCTTTTGAGCCACCTCTGGAAGCCTGAATAATCGGGGTCCTGGATGAGGTCAGCACTCTGCCATGGTGGATTTCCAGTGAGGCATACAAAGAGTACAATGCCGAATTGCCAACAGTCGGCACTCCTCTTGCAGGTGTATCTCTCGTTCTTGATGACCTCATGAATTTCAGGTGGCAAGAATGGTACCCAGGTGCAACGGATCTTGTTCACCAGGGTACCTTCCTTCTTCGTGCAGCCAAAATCGCAGAGTTTGATCTTGGACATATCCTGGGCGAAGACCAGGATGTTCTCCAGCTTGACGTCCCTATGCGCCAGTTGTTTAGAATGTAAAAAGTCCAAAGCCGACGCCAACTGTTCTGCAATCTTCTTGCAGACGTCCTCACTGAGTCCTCCGGCTTTGACGTTACCAGCCAGGTCGCCGAATGGTGCATACTCTTGGGCGAATATGTAGCACTTTTCGGCCTTGAACGCTACTGCGTACGAGCTTAGAATATTCGGATGTGGACTCAAATGATAAGAGTAATGGAACTCCCTGAAGAAGTCTTTCTCCGTCGTGAGTTCCTGGTGCACAGCTTTGAGGACCACCCTGGTCTGCGTCCGCCTGTGCATTGCCAGAAGGACCTTTGCAAAACTACCCTCTCCCAGTGTCTTCTCAACATTGTACTCCTTGGTGAGGTCCAGCTCCTCGAGTGGTACCTCCTGCACCCGATGAATACCGGATTCCTTCTTTTCGTGGAGCTTCATCTGTAATCAGAGAAAGGGACAAACAAATTGTTTCAATTAATCAATCATCCGACTAATTACTCAAAGTTTAACGTGGTTCTAACGTAATCTAATTGTTCTGACGATAACACCTGCTTTTCATCGTGTCCGCAGACCAACGCGGTAGGTAATGATCCGCAAGAAAATCGATATAGGAACGCGTCATCGCTGCGTCGTTCATTCGCATTTTTCGAAAGAATTGTTTCGAATAACGATGTTCGTTAACGGGTCCAATCTTTACTCGTGACAGGTCCGATCCGATCGTGGACACTTTACCGTTAGACTGGATTTCAATTGTCGGACTGAATGCTACCTTAGTCAAGGAGATCACACGTGCAAGGACAGACGCACGTTCTGATCAACGTCCGTGTTCACGATTAATGCCAAACGTTAAAATTGTAGCACTGTACTCTATCGCTCTATTCATTTCTGCAAACAGTTCTAAGAAGATCTTGCACACGTGGGACGTGCATAAAAACATATTAGACAAGATAATACACAGGCCTCCTCTGTGAAGCGTTACGGACATTTTCCAAGAGGCAAGATTTATCTGCCCGTCTATTTAGATTGGGATTCGGAAGACTCCAGCAGATAGTCAAGGTCGTCCACTGGACATCTACTGATCCATCTATTTACAGCAAAGCTGCTCACGATCAGAAAGAGCATTTTGGTTTTTTCCTAGGAAAAAGATAGGCAGCTCCATTTATTTCCTCATCAGCTACATCTGCCTCCTACCTCTTTTAACGTATCCCGAACGCCCTGTACACTCAAAGATTACGTAAGCACGGGGTGGCTTAGTCTTACGCAAAAGATTTCAGTGCGAAATCAGTAAACGTCATAGTCGCAAAGGTTGCAGCTGAACGTGTGTGTGTGTGTGTGTGTGTGAGAGAGAGAGAGAAAGAGTTATTAACGTTTGCGTTATTAACAAGATAAAAATAGTTTAGCGTCCAAGAAACTACAAGGTCTATTGATTCCTCTTTATGAGTTATTAATGCAAGCTGGCGCGTTGTTCGAACCACCATTTGCGTTATGCTTTATGACTTCTGTTTCTATTCCAAACGATCGTACATTTAATTACAGCCTAATTCTCCGGACCTTTCTCTAGATTTAACATGTGTAAATATTGTGTTTGCACTTTTTATTTATAATGTTTCTTGGAAAAGCAGTAAATCACGGAAAGTCTATAATCCTCCACAGCCAATCGGTCTACGAAGACTCAGCATCTCTAAATCATGGGAATCGTTAAGATCTAATCGTGCCTTATTAGCAGGAGATAAGAGTGCAGACGATCATCTCTGTATACAATGAGATAAACTGTGCACTAACGGAGGATGCTGGACCAATGCCTAAAATGATTTTAACGTTACGGGCAGAGCTATCTACGGGTTACTTCTGTTTAAGGGGAAGATTTTCGTGGTGTATACATTGGTGTGGATAGGAGGTGGCCGGGTGAACCCAAGACCTTTAGAACGGCTAGATCAATAGCAAGGACCTCGCCTTGGGTAATACCGTTGCATCCGTGCCAACAAGCTGAATCTTAATACCGTGTCGAATTTTTATATCCAAAAATCTTTCTTCACGCAATTTTTATTGGTTCCAGGATACCTTGAGCAAAATGTCCTTGCTAAATTATCTCGGTGGCATTTTTAGGGCCTCCATAAAACCCAAGCGTATACGGATACCCAGTAAACCGACTCAAGAAATCTGCGTCAAGAAGGCACGTAAGGACGTAGGTAGAAACCGACATTCGTTATTTAAATATTATCCTTGACAGCGAGGGTGGTTGTTATTTCTATTTATAGTTGATAATCGAACTCAATTTACCGAGGACAAGTTTCGCCTACATAGTCAACGAAGCTTCATTCGCCGTATTTCCACTTTATGAAAAGCAACCACTCCACTCCGTAGGAAACCCACCCACGCTTAATGCTATAAGTGTATTAGAATACCAAATCAGGATTTACTCGTGAAATTGACGACCCCGCTTACTCTCATCCCTTATCCCTAATACTCTTTATATCTCTGACGCAGTTCTCGTGGTCTGAGCGTGGAAGACGAAGCTTTCGATTTTTGCAAATCCTTACACGTATCGTAAGATAAAAACAAGACTTTAAGAATTCCCATTGGACGCGATACGAAATACGCATGTCGAATATATTGTCTTGCACGTTACGTTTCTCTTCTCGTAAAATTCAATTATCCAAAATCCTGCAATGTGTTTATTTATTTAATTGACTGTAAAGATGTATTTTATTAAAGACGATTGGACTCACGTTTGTCCGGTTGGAATCTCGTATTTACATAAAAGTAATCTCTGCTCCCTTTTTTTTTGTGCTCAAATTAAATTCCATTACCGTTCGTTCATTCTCATCCATGTGTATCTGCGGTATACGGAGACGGGCAATAAGAATGTCGTTAATGTCACTTCAGTCGGTTTCACGGCTGAGAAGAAAGGATCAGAGCGTCTAATTTATTTTTTGCAACCGGCCAAACGAGTGCTTCTCCCGGTCTATCACGGGACTCTATCCGATCTTCAGTATATTTAGGATACTCGTTTATGCGAGGGACACGTAATGGACCCGGTTTCTGCGTGCGCTGCTCCTTTTATTTTTTTTTTCCTCTGTTTACAATTACACGGACACGTGCTACGTATATCTTTTTTGTAGCGAGATAAAAAACCAAATGGGAATCTCCCGATTTCAGAAGCAGGGTGCAACGATCGATCAGAACGGAACTAAGGGACCGAAGTAGCCCGGTCGAAAGCCCAGTTGCCAAATCTACGAGTCTCGCGGAATATCATTACTATTCGATAATTTTTATAAATATTTTATCAATAATAATTAACGGGATACTTACTACGATGTCCCTGGGACAAGATTCCTGGCTGCCAATTTTCCTCCACTGTTATCCTCTTCTTTGGATTACCGGACCCTCTTCAGTTTTGATGATTCTGGTATACCCAATTGGAAGTCACTGATTTTTTTTTAATAAAAAAAATAATCTAGTCAATAAATCCTTTTACATTGTCACTATGGAAATACGTGTTTCCAAAAAATAGTTTATGAGAAAATTCCTCAGTTTTCAAGTAAGGATGGTTTACGGTGTTTTTTCAGTATTCATTAAATCGTAAATATGTCACATTTAACGAAATTTATTTTCTTTTAACTCTTGCACGATAACGATTATGTATCGGTAGCACTTGCGACTGCAACGTGAAACAACAGATTGTTACATAGTTTAAGGAGCGAATGCTCGGTCACATTTTCAACGATGCGCGTATCTCGCGTCTGGAGGCGTCACGACGACCTGCGTCGCTTTTATAGACCCGACGTCGTCGCGCAGACGTAGACACGCTGCCAGTGAACAGGGCCTGACGAAACTCATCGTGCTGGTACAATCCTTTTAACGGAGACGATTCTATCGTTTGCCATGAATCAATTTTTGCAATTCAGCAGGAATGAAAAATTGAATTTGCAATGAGCAAACTTATACCACCTTTTTTTTGGTTCCTTACTTCGTTAAAAAGCTCCAAATTTCGAATCCGTTCAAATATTACATAATTGATTTTTTATATATACAAAACCCGAAGGACTCTTAACGATCTTTCGATTTTTCCTATATCGTTCGATCGTCGATATAGCTATAGATTCTCTTGCAGTGTGACGTGTGCGAAATTACGTCTCGGGTTTGATTTTATGACGGACCTAAGGACATTTCATGGAGGGCTTAGCGACAAGGGATGACGCGTAAAGGTGAGTACATATCGAGGGGTTGGATAGCAAGAATAGTCTGAGGGGATGAAATGTCCTGGAGGGCTAAATATAACATGGAATATCTACGGGGTTGAAATAGACACTATAAGGTCTACGAGGATACCTGACGATGTCTTACCCAATCTGACAGGTAGAAAATATGCGAATACGTCATTTCTCTGCACCTTAGTTATATTTCCAATTGTTTAATTCTCTTATGAAAATACCGTAATCCGTCAACGCCATGCGTCACAGTAGCATTAAGCGGTTTCCAAAAATATGAGTTGCGCAATTGAATCGTACCGTCAGCTCCAAATCTTTTCTTCAAGAACATTTCTCTGAAATGTGCGTCATAATATCGGGAGATGAAAAACTTCTTCGTGGACATGACTGGGTCTACATATAATTTTTGTTATTTCTTTATTTAAAATGCCCGCCATTAAAAAAAATCTTACGAGGGGTAATTGGACTTGAATTAAAACTACTGTATATCAAAGACACGTGCTGATCCTCTCGGTGAGTCATGGGATTTAATGTACGTGACTTTTCTAGGAAAATGTCACCTTCCATTTTCCATTCTCGCTACTTGGCAGACTACTTGGCACTTTCTGCGGACAGAAGACTCGCCGAACCAGAGGAACTCGAAGAAGATGACTCTTCGCTACTCGAATCAGAGTCCGAACTGTATTCCGAGTACTCGTCGCAGTCTGAGCAACTGCACGAAGTGTCGCAGCTGCACGAGTCGTAATCGGACGATGCACTTGCTGCGTCTTCGGAAATCTTTTCCAGATTCGTATCGACTGCGGACAAGAAGAGATATTATTTTAATGAATATATTTTTAACGATTCACTGTAGAATGCCTTACGTTTAATGTGACCCAATTGTCGTGCCACCTTGACAAATAGAAAACTGAGCTTAACCATGGCTTTAGCTACTTTCTTATCGCGACGTGCGAGTCTTCTTTGTCTTGCAAGTTTTTCTCGCAACTCCTGACGTTTCTTTGCGTCTCTCGCACGTTCCTTTGTATCTTTTTTTCCTTCGTGATAAAGGAAATATTATTTTAAGACTTTCTCTCGGAGTAATATAAAGTTCTTTACGATTGGTACCTTTTTTGTTCTTCCGTTGATTCGTCGGTAACTTCGTTTTCTTTCTCTCGTAACTACTCACTTTTTTAACGATTCTTTCGATAGCATCAATCGTCCCTTCGTCTTCTATCTTTTTGTCACGCCGAGGACGACACATTTTTCCAGAAGGACTTCCTCGAGATTATCACTTGGCTATGACGCGAGTGGGATGCAGGTAAACGAGAGAAGAAAAGACATGACGGTAGAACGACGAGTATCGATCGTATTTCCAGAATTTGCTTGAAAGAAAATCATATTTTTAGCTCACCGTTGATTTCTGGAATGATCTTTTCAAACCGCCGAGCGTATTTAAACGCGAATATTTTTACGTCAAGGAAGTAAAATTCTTTCTCTCGATCTTTCTCAACTTTCCGTTTTGTTATCTTTCGCTTTAGTTTTTTCTAGGCAGCCTCGAGCCGCCACCAAGAGATTTAAAGGTCTTCACAATAAACACTTGAAAAATTGGACAATTATTAATAGGAAAATTGCTGTGAAAATATTTGACGTTTATACAAGAATTAATTAAATAAACCAGCAACACAAGTGAAATCCAAATCGGTACTGTTCGTTTCGACATATACTGGGTTGCCACTTCTTAAATTCCGGAAGGTCACTTTTTCCATCGCTTTGAAATTCACCTGTACCGATCTTCAGAACATTTTCGATAAATACCAATTG
>JARPRG010000305.1:682202-695449 GCA_031001745.1 Hartigia nigra
TTTTCTGAAGAATCCGAAGTGCACGAGCTGGCTGAATAATTGCACGAAGAGGTTGACACCAATTCCGTGCTATCGGATCTGGTTTCGTCATTGGAATAGCTATCGCTGGAACTCGATGTATCTGTCGTAGAATCGGAATCTGATTGACTCGAAGATTTCTCAAGGGAAGCATTAAGGGCGTTCTTATGTACGTCGTTGGATGCTGCAGCTACAAAAGGAAAGAAAATTTTGAAACGTAAGTAGATGTCGTATGAAGTCAGGTAGAAATCAAAATCACTCGTAATACCTATTTTGCAATTGTTCGACGGAATTTTTGGACAAGCATTGTTACTTTTCGGATCGAAAATAATTTTCATTCTTTTCACAAATTTCTTACGTCTCTCTTTAATCATTATACTTTCCCAAGAAGAATCCGTTGAGCTTACGCTATCCAAATTTGAAGCTTCGGACGTCGTCGATGAGATAGGACTCGAGTATAATTCTTCAGGAATATTAATATTTGACTTAATTTTTGCATCATTCTCCATTTTATTTTTGTACTCTAAAATAAATTTTAAGTAAATTCACAGAATTTTCTTAAACTCCGTAAACTTTTATTCCAACAGAATCGTGCATAATACTTTAACGATAGATTCTACAGATCCTAAACAATCCAAGAGGTACGGAGTAATAGTACAATTTCTCTTGAAATATTGAAACCAAGTAAACCTTACCTTAAAAAGATGTATTTATAAGGTAATTCACCGAATCATTCACAGTCGGAAATTTGTATGAAATTCTGCTCAAGAGAAATATATATTTCCACGCAAAACCAGCAGCTCGCGTAAACTTAATCGCATCGTAATTCTAGACCATTTTCAAAGAAAAGCCAGCTAGTAGCTACCGAGCAACAGCGATACTTATCATTTTATTTAAATATTACCACGTTATTCTAACGATCCGCACAATTAACTGGTCACTTCTAGTACTGATCCCCGTTTCATTGAAATACTAGAAATATATTTTACTTTAGTTTAAGGTCATTTTTTCCCTTCGTATTGTCAAGTGCACGTAAGTGTATTTCGCCTGTGTATACAAAATATTCAAATAATACCTGTACACGTTAGATGATAGTGTCATTTCTCGTTGGCAAATCACTTGTCATTTCTAATTTCGTAAGATCATCAGTCATGGATATTCTTTCAAATTTATAAAAAGACAGCCAACCTGCGATTCAGAATTGAAACGTTGACAAGTGGAAACCTACGTCATGATTTGAAGAATTTACAAAAATTCGAGGGCAAAACATGACTTCCGAAAAGAACGATAGTCGCAGCGACAACTTGCGTCGAGGAATTCTTATAACGCCTGAGGCGAAGTCACTAGTTAGTTCCACCGGAACATTTGCGTCATCAGCTTCGCTTCAACATGGGTACAAATTCGAAGAAATTCGAAGGGTGAGTTTTCCTAAAATTCTCTACATTCAATCATCTCGATATTGCAAGCAGATAATTGGCAATACGACATTAATAAGCTGCCATTTCCATTTGACGACTGCTGAACGTATTTCTTGGAGGGATAAGAAGAATTATGATTCTTGGAAGAAAGAATCTCGAAATCGTATACTTATCTATAAATCAACAGGTGGGCCAAGCTTTAATGGACATAATAAAGGACAGGAAAGGACCAGGATAAGGTATAACGACTTTGTGCGAAAGGAGTTGCCAAGTCAAAAGTCCCAGGGTCGCAAATTCGCGAATCTAAGAAGTTCCGAGAGTATAGAGTTCGTTAAACAAAGGAAAACGTTTTGACAAATGTCAAGATGCTTTGGCAAGCTGCCTAAGGCCTTCGCGGGATTCCCTCTTCCTTCGGGAACTGGCAGAGACTTCTCAGACGCTTTGGAATCATTCAGCTACGAGAGTAGCGACTATTCAACTCGCGAGACTCGCGAGACTCGCGAGACTCACGAGACTCGGAAGACTATTAATAATCATATTCGCGGCCGAGTGGATTATTACCGTGGATTCGTGTTCGCGGAGGAGTCCTCGAGTGACAATAGTCGCCGCAGCGTCGTGGATCTTCTTCGGTTGAATTCGTGAATATCTGCACGTATATCTCCACGTGCCGCGCCTTGTAAACACATGATTCACGGTCAAGAGTATATTGCGCGTAGTGAAATTCATTTTACGTTCGGATTATCCCATATGAAAAAGAGAAAGAAAATTATAAGAGCAGATGAAAACATTGAATATCGCTTAGGTTTAAATACGTCACAGTGGCCCTGAGAATTATGGAGTCTATAAAGGCCAATAGTTGATTGCGATACCGGTTCTTTCGTGAGAGACATTTTTTTCAATTCTTTTCTACATTTCTCTTATTCCTTGCATCCCTTTTCAAGAAGACCGGTTTTACACCACCTTCGTGATGGATCTTCTCCTTGTGAATGGCTGCTTCGACTAGCGAGTCTCTTGGCCAATTTTCATCGAAGGTTCGCAGCTCCCATGAAATGGCAGATGCGAACATTATTTTTTTTTTTTTACCAATGGATCCGGGGCATCGCCTGTACTGAATACGGCACTCTGGGCACAGCTTGAATTATTTGAGAAACGCAGTCAGTGGTCGCACGAGGATTATGAACGACTGAGATTTATAGTTCAAGAGACTTCGATCTTGGCCAACTATGTGAATCTGGCAAGTCTAACCATCGGATAGCTTCTCGTTTTACGGTTTTTCGATTGTGGATTTAAGTTTCTTTTTCTTTTTTTTTAAAGAAAAACCGACAGTCCTCCATCGCAAGACGCTGCGGGTATCGTCTATTTGGATACGTAGCGAATTGCACGGAAGATCCAGAAATAAAATTTTATCTTAACTCGATAACCTTGTCGAATTCTAAAAAAAAACTTCTCTTACTAGATTCATATTGCATGAAATATCCGCAATAATGTAAACTTCAAGAAAATATCATAAATATAAAAGAAGCACGGAAGAAGAAGAAAGCTCACTCCAAGCTCACTCCAAGCTCATGAAAGCGGATGGGATGCTGACGTTTGAGAGAGCAATAAAAAAAGAAATTTCCACGAATACAAAGCCAGCGAGAAGCTATCAACAGATTTATTAAATCGATAAAATATTGTTTGCTGTTTCAAAGATTTAGAAGGCGTTAGTCGATGAAGATTAATCAATTCTAAAATCAAGGTATTTTGGTTATATCCCTCTGAAAAACTTATAGTCTACTATTGCTATTAATCTGACAAGTTGTTGAATTAAAAATGGGCCAATATTTTTCTGGCAATTGAGCAGTCGAATTGTTAGAAACAAATAAAGAGTAAAGTCACATATACAAGAGTCACTCGTAACTCCTAGACGCATTTGTAGGAAGCATGCGTATTCTCTATGATTTATATGACAGTTAAGTGTTCATAATGCGAAGGATTTACGAATTCACGAATCAAAGACTCGCATCTCCTCGGTTTAATAGTTTCATACGTCCCGTCAGCCATCATTCAGAATTTTCCTGCTGTAGTCACGACATTACAATGATGAAAATATTTACTACATCATTTGTTAAGGTTTATTTTTGGTATCCCAACTGCTACAGTTCACCGATTACCTGGTAAACGGAATGTCGATGTTATGTTGCATGAGAGTTTACGATTGAATTTCGTAAACAGAAATTCTACTTTTCCGGGTAATTAGCAACATCAGTTGAAGTAACTTCACGAGAATACCGTAAACGACGTATCGCTGTATAATGTTTAACGAGGAATGAGAAACGTCATGGAGAATTCGACTGATTTAATGCGTAGGAAATGTTTTACGCATCGGCAAATATTTGGCGAGTTAACGATGGCGGACTATACATAGAAGGACCATAAGAAGTACGAGGTCTCTGGCCTGTGTCGTCGACTGGTAATAAACATAACAGTTGATAGATGCAAATGAATTAAAATCCTGTTCTAACAAAACAAAATTGAAAATTTCCCCTGGGGCGCAGGAGGCGCACGAAAATAAAATGTTAATTCATGTCGTAAGACCGGTGACGGTATATATAACAGTGTCATCGAGGATACCAAGGATAGTTGCAGGCTACACCTCAACCGATCATGGTCAAGGTAAGTTGCGTCTCTAAGTTGGCGAAGGAGCAGTATTCGGTATCGTTTATGAATCTTTGACTTTACACGTTAAACGTTCTCAGGGAATTCTGTAAGCCGTTATTACTTTATACGGAAAGTTTTTCTGGTGAAAGTGTTATTTTCGATTTTCGGCTGGTCTTCGTGAAAAGCGATAACTGACGTACAGTGAAAGTTGTTGTGTTTCCTTACTGAGTGATACTTTTATGGAAACGTGTCACAATCCTTTGACGATTGCGTTTCATTGATTTATTGTGACGATTGTTTAGAAGTCGAATTTTGACTTCAAGTCATTGATAATAGTGAGGCGAGTGAAGGAAGTTTATTTTTGAAATAATTTATATTCCCTGCTGATTCTACAAGGCTAATACTAATTTATATTTGATAACTGTACCGTCTGTTTATTCGTAGCTTATCTTTAGTAATCATTTGCAACAGTTGGAAGGAATTTGTTACCAATTTTTTTCTTGTTTTAGGCATTTCTAGTACTTTTAACCGTCTACGTGGTTTCCGGCACACCTGTTGTACCATTTGCACGATATGGCATACCACATGATAATAAGGGAGAAGTGTTGCTGTCGGCGCCGGTTCTTCCAGGGGTGGAAAACTTAGCGGAAAAGTCCCTGCCCTTTGCGCAGTATCAGAGTCCTCTGGAACATCTGCCAGGAATTAGAAACCACGGCGAGAGAACACAGCTGCCGGGAACGTTACCAGGAGTGAGAAACTTGGCTGAAAAATCTATCCCGGAATCGATAACTCTGAAGAAGCTACCAGTCCAATTACCTTATTATCCAAAATTCGAAGTGGAGAATATACCCGATTTACAAAAGCTCCCAGAACGCGTTGAGCAAAACCTGATTCCTAAACCACAATACCAGGGTGGTGAAGAAATCCTGAGCGACGGAATTCCAGCCCCTGTCAAACCCACCGAGGGTAAAACACCAGGTGCTCTTATCCTCCCTCCTGGCACCAAACTCAAATTGGAAGATGATCGCGGACAGTATTCTCACGGGTGAGTCATTATTACTAATGACGTTAACGATTGTATTAATAAATCCGTTATTAATATTTTAATTGTTTTAGATTCTCATCCCCGGACGGTACGCAGGTACAGGAAACTGGTCATCTGATTACTACCAACGGTGGCTGGGAGTATGTAATCGCGAAGGAGGGTAGTTACAGTTACATCAGCCCTGAGGGTACTCCGGTGACTGTGAGCTACATTGCCGACCATAATGGGTACAGGATAACGGGACAGAAGATTGGCCGACGGTAAGGCGGTGCTAGTCGATAACCAGATGGTCCTTACGTTTGTCGAAAAGTCAAATGTCCTTCCTATAGATGGTGAACTTGAAGTATTTCAGTGTCCCGATATCACTGAACGCGTAAAGACAAGTTCAAGATCAGTAGACTCTAAGGATTTTCTGTGTGGGAGTAGCAGCCTTTTTAAATTGAAAATAAAATACTGTACAGTGTGCAAAGCGTCGCGAGCGCGCTGGTCTTGTAATACGAGTAAACATTAAAAAGAAAAAAAATAACTAACCAGAGTATGAATAAGAGCTATCGAGAAGTTAGAGCAGATATTTCATGTTATACAAGTTCTGGCATCACTTGAAGTCTTTATTCTGCCTTTTTCTTACTTAATTTTATACTGCGGTACCATATCACTTTAATAAATTATGAAACAAACCGCGTTTTAAAGTTTAAATCAAACCCGCGAATTTCAAGCTCGCGCGAATGATTAACCGTAAGCTTAAGCCGCCTCGTAAGCCTGGCTTAAGCTCTAATAAACTAAACTTCCATATAGTTAGCGGGCATAGTTTACGCGTTTCACCCACAGTCAAATAGAAGCCGGAAGACGCCAACGACTTCTTGATGACGTGATTGAATGAAGTTTTACGAGGGCGACGAAAAGAAACGTTGAGGAGAAGGGAAGTATTAAATTTTTTTTTTCTTTATACTTTTATGTTGAACCTGCAAGGAAGAAAGTTATGGAAAATATTGTAAAGAGTCTCGTACGCACATGTAGACTCTTTCTCTTGAACTCCTTTCCACAATGCAAGCCTTGTGCTTCGGAAAGTTTTAGCCGGTGCCAAATCCAGTTCTGAAACAATTCTGAATCCTAAATAAATCCTAGGGTACGAATAGGATTGCGTAATGCGTCGTTCATTCTCCGTTCCATGTAACGTAAGCCAGTATTGTGCCTGAATAAGTTCGTCATCTTTCATTTAAGCACGCACCATTAATCTACCTATGCATAAGCTTGCTTCATGTTCATTAAGAAAATATTACCTACCGAATGATACAATAGAGAAGTTTGCTGCATTAATTTGAGAATCGTCATTCTCCTTAATTCTGCTAAAGGTAATCCAATCAGTGAGCAAATTATCGTCCAAGTCCAATGACACAGCCATTACGGAGAAGCAAAGAGATCGAATTTCCGTTAATCGAGTTTCAAGAAAATTCACTCAAGTAAAATCCAGGTACTCGGTGTGACTCCCTCTTTCTCTTCTCCATTTCTGTGAATCTCATCCATATCCTCTGATCAACGATTATGCGACTAACCACGAATTCCATTGGATTATTTTCAATATTAATCCCATCCTTAACACGATATCCAAATCAAATCTGTATTCTCGAATTTATCCATCTCTATAAACTATGACCTGTATTCGGTACCCGTTAATTCTCAAGTACTACCAAAGAGTATAGTACACGAAGTTGGAGTGAAGTTATCATAGGTTAAGTTCGGCTAACTCAAAGGTGTAAGGTTGTAAGACGATGTCGCGGTCGTAACGCATCACTACCTTCCTTTGCGAGGTTAACCACTTTCAAAGTTTAATGTCGAAGGGTTGCAGAATCGCGCGATTAAACTGACCAGTTCAAGCGTAACGACGTGGTCGGTGGTAACGGTAGCTGCTAGTTAGACGCTAGTACCACTTTACGAATAGTAGTAGTCTGACCAGTATGGCACTACGAGTACTAGTACCTAGCAAAGGGCGAGTTTACAAGTAACTCTTTTAATCATTTCGTTTCAACAATCAAACCTATCGCCCTGATGCCTACATCAGAAATATTGACAATAAATCAATGATTGCACTAACTGCTGCTGAAAGCCATTATCCAGAATTTATCAAATAAAATAAATTGTATCTCCCACGTTTCACGAACATTTTAAACTATAACTTATTCACTGCGTATCCAGTATCCAATGTCCATTATATTTGATGGGAAAAGCAACGTAAAATAACATAATAGAAAAAACACCGAGGAGCTCATCAGCCGGGTAAAAGTTGCTGCTTAGCTAGGAGTTAATTTGGTTAACTAACTTATTTGTCGCCATCCACACACCTTCGCCGGCATATCCCTCGTTACGTAGCTTCTGCACAATCCGTAGAGTATGTTCTTGTTTCTGCTACTATTACTGCCATTACGACTACTACTCTTACTACTCGTACTGTTACACCCTCTTTCCTATCTAAGCACACGTAACCATGTATAAAACCATATACGTGCATGTACCACTGCATTCTCAATGTAACTCGCAGTCACTCAGTCTCGTGTGTGCTAACCACCTCGAAAACCAGCCCACTCCCACCCTGTTCCCCCTCTGCCTTCACGTTTCACGTGATGAACAGTGTTTATATATCATAATTAGTCTTGCGAAGCGGCGCGCACGAGTCGAGTTCGCAACCAGTCGACTCCCTGGGGTAACTGATAATAATTGTGTGTCGCCGGCTCAGGAGCTTAATATTTAGCGATTATCGGCTGAAAGTTCTCTTAGCCTCCTCCCCCGTTTGCTACCTTTCGCCACACCGTTTCGTTGCGACTCTCTGGTATTTTCTCACGCCTCGCTTGCTTTCTTACTCGGGGGACGGTATATAGCTCGTGGAAAATCCTTGTATACGTATCTATGCGTTAAGAGGTGGTGGTGGTGGTTATTCTTTTACCGTGAAAGAAACAAGAAATGGGACAGGTACAAATGCTCTTGGAAATGATTTGTTTTCTTGTTTCTGTTGTGACAGCATTAGGTTTCAAGATGAATTGTATTTTGTTGGAATTAAGGATTTTTGCGTGACATCTGCGTTTTATCTGAACATGATGGTTTGGAGTAGCGAATGGGAAATGCATGGGAACTTCCTGAATCTGGAGCGTATTAGTTCAAAAGCTCGATGCGGAGTAATTGTGTAAATTCTCAAGAGAAGCATTGCTCCTCCGTTAGGCTCCAGATCACACAGCGATACAGGAATCTCTGGGATGCAGGATCTATGGGTTGAATCTCCATGTCCACCATACTGGACCATTACGATGATTGCATTAGGTACCATATCACATAATGCTGGTACACGTGCTTTATTGAGTGTAATCCTATCGAGAAAGCCATGGTTAATTCTTGGATCGTTGCAATCAATCTCGCTGATGTAACAAGTTTAATTGGTACGTATCGATAACGAGGATTTGTAATTTATTTTCTTTTCAAAATATTACAATTTATTTTCTCATATCGTGAAACAGGGAATAATATTATTTTTTTTTTACTTCAGTACATTTATACGACCCCTTGTAGCGCCGACTATAACCTGGATATCCGAAGATTGAAAATTTAAAAAAAAAACAGAGACGAAGCTCCTGATAAATCTTGCGAGTCGTTAAAGGTTTATTCCTCATCTTTGTCCGTTCGTTTCTCGGTAAAAAAAATAAGAAAAATTATAGATGGCCCAAGTTATACGTGCTGGGAATCCTACCGTTTACGTGCCACCTGATCTACTCTTTCTGGGACAGAAGCAAAGTCGCCACGATCTCTCCCTTTCTCTCTATTTATTCTTCTCTTTCCGCCACACTTGTGCTCTTCGTACTTTATCTGGGGGAAAAAAACGAGCTCCCGACATATACAGAGGGAAGATACTACGAGTAGCGTTTTATAACCTTTTATCCGTTTTTCTCATATTTTTTATCCGTGTGTACGTATATTCCTTCGTTATCATAATCCCCATTTTGGTGGGAGCCACGCGAGATACTCGACGCAGAGTTTTGCACTTTGACCGTGGAATTCGTCAAAGGGAATTCTGACCTCGAGTATTCTCGTACTCCGTTGTCTCCTTCTCGACAATTTTTATATCCAAATTTTAATTCTCTTTCGTTATAATCATGTCCAGATTCAGTAACGATTTTTCTTTTTCCTATTTTCCATATATCTACATCTCCTATACCTATAGCTGTAACATCGGGTGAGGGTAGGTTTGCGCAAATAACAGTAGCTTTTGCGAGTATTCTCTGTGCAGTTTATCACAGCTGCTAGATTATGCAGCAGTCAACATAGGTGAGAGGTCAAGAACGTCTTAGCTTAGCTCAGGTCTAATGGCCCTGGATACCATGCCCTAACCATTCGCCTTGCCTAGAGAACACACTGCCAATCTTTCTCGTATAGCGATGGCTTCGAGCGAGCCATGAAATCAAACTAATTTTTATATACGCTCGTAGAATGCATTTTTCGAAATAAAAAAGAAGAATTCTCTAAGCTTATAGCCAGATATTACGTTAAGCTCGTCAATTTCCTCGAGCTTATTCTGGCTGGAGGAGTTGCCTTTTGACCCATTTATTCGATCCCTCGGAACGACGCTATTACTTCAGAAATATTTATTCTCCATGAAACAGTCACTGGTATCTCGAGGCTATCGTTCGATTCAGAAAAATAAATGGTCATTGTCAATGACGAGGCAATTCTTGAACGCAGAATATAATTGCAAAGATGGAAAATGTAATAACGTTCTGCATTTCATTGTTACTCTCATCTACCTGTATACCCACTGCTGGTACTTCTGTGTCCCTTGAGGGATGAACCCCAGTGTTGTATGGGTTTAGCTGCTAGAGTCGGGGTTAATAATTATTAGGGGGCGGAAGAGAGAAAGGGAGGCGGGAAAAAATCTAATAAACAAGAAGCCACCGAGCACGTGCTTCGTCGGTGTCCTTCGTCCCGTTTCCCAGGCTCATCCGAATATTAAACTCGCCGCTCGCTGCTCCAAATGAAACTGCATTCGTCTGAAAACAGAAAGGCGAGTCACGCTTCGCGAAACGAGTCTGTTCCTCGTCCTCCTTGTCCTTCTGATCCTCATCGTCCTGGTCCCTTTCATCCTCCTCCTACCATCGCTGCTTCCACAATCATCAGAGATACTAGCACCGACGGGGACCATCCTGGTGCTTCGCTCTATAGCTATATATATATACACACATTCACACACCTATCTTCCATTGACTCTGAAACTAAATCTGCCTGTGCGATTTAATTCTCGCCATTTTGGCAAACCATTGCAGTTCGGTGTATTTGACGATGCGTGCATCATCCAAAAAGTGCATGAGAACAAAAGGATACGGTAGATAAGTATTAGAGGATAAAATAGAATTTCTCATTCGTAGAACGTTAAGGCATATCCTGTATCAGAATAACTCTTTTTCTCTCTGCGAGGAATCGAAGTTTCCTCGCTACTAGGCAGGGTCATACGATTTTTATTTGACGATGAGAAAAATGGTGATAGTATTATTAGGAGTAGGAGGTTATATTGGCAACAGCCTGGTCGATCAATTTCCGTCTCTCGTGGCAATGATCGATAACAGGTTCTTTTCTTTTATACTCGTCGAATCATCCCTGTACTCATCTTGTTTTCGATAAGCCGCATTTTGCCAAAAAGAACCGAGGTAGAAAAACATGACTTTCTATTCACATCAAAGCGACATAAGATCTATGGAACTTTTGTCAATATAGAAATCTTCAGTTCTGATAGTCCTTGGACGATCTATAAAAAACTTCAAAGATACTCAAAAGCTTCGAGGAAGGTATATGAAGGCAGAAAGAGGCTTCACTCTTGCAAGCCAAGTCGCTTCTCGAGACCTGCGTTATCTTTGAATCTCCTTTGACATTTCGAGCTGCTATCAAGCCGTTTCATCCCCCTAAGACTCACCCTCGACAGTGTCAAAGTCAACTGGCAACGTCGTTGCCGTCGTTGTCATAGTATCCGAGAAACAGCTAAAGCCAGCGAAAGCCCTTTACGACGCTCGACGAACTGCAGTCGACATCGCGCCAGTAAAATAGGTCTGCGCGCCAATCAATAAATCACAACAAAAGCTCAGACTTGCACGTTCGCAGTTGGTGGGGCTTGTGGCTGCGTAAACGTATATGGAGAAACAGGCAAACACAGAAAGGGGAAAGCTCGAAACTAGAGAAACGAGCGCGGCCAAAGCTCGGCCGGATGCGTTGTTGCTTAACACGCCTGTATATGTACGTACTACGTAATACGTATGAAGATGTATATAGACAAGTCGATATTAGCTAACAAGGAGTCTCTGGTGACTGACTTGAGAGCACTCCGTTACAAGATGGCAGACTAATTAAACTACTTTGAATAACGAAATATTAATTCGTCCTTCGTGCCAGTAACTAATTGTTTGGTCAATATTAGTTTATCCGACGTCTTGTAATCCTGGGCGACAATTTCTCTGAGTTTTCGAAATTTCACATGAAATTTTCAATTGGCCCTCTAAACGTGCCACCATCTTTCTTCGTGTCTTTCCTACCGATGGATACAATCGAACTGGCCAAAGAGGTATACTTAACCCCTTTGCAACACCCTTGTCGTTATCGGCTGGGATCTTTCTCTCTGTTTATTTCGCGATGAGTTCACGTGTTGGCAACGTGTGTGTCCACAGGCTGACAGCGTTGCTGCTCTGATGGCGCTGAGGATAAGCTCTTAATGCTTCCAAGGATTTTCATTTTTATGTCAATTTAATTGATTTTTTCCTGCTATCCCATGGCTCGTTTCAGAACGGAGTATATCGAGTTCAGTGAGACTACGTTTTTAACTCTTGACCGTCCGCCTGTCTGAATGCAGGTATAGATAAGGAGTTTGGAGTATGGTTTCTTCACCGAGAAACGAACGAGAATTATAGAACTGAAGAAAAGCTTAGTGACTCTAATGTTTCCATTGGATGTTGAGTATTTCTTTATTTATTTTATAGTCAGTCTTCTTCACTCTTGAGCTGCCTATAGACAAAGCAGTTATACGTATAGCAGCGATCCCTGACTTCCTTACTTTCTGATCTTCTTAGGAATTCTGGAAGTAGTATTTGCACGAGGAGTTGCTGTCTAATTAGCGATTTTAGCGAGGCTCCTTTAAAAGACCTTTAGTTGTAACCAAAGTGTCCGCCAAGTGTTCCCATTTAACTTGCTCGACCTACCCGGACGGGTCGTTCTATCGATTATTTAATTAATACAGGAAAAAAAGAAGCAGAAGCTGAGTGCGAGTATATTGAAAATAAAGAGTATAAAAATGAGACGGCAAGAGGGATTAGTGGGACGAGGGAGAGAGAGAGAGAGAGTGAGAGTGAGTCGCAGTCGGTGCAATCACGCGATAATTACATTAAGCAGGGTGCGACTTGGTCTTTACGATCGGCAAATGGGAAAGGCTGTCGCGCGAAAGAGAAACGTAAGAGCAGCGACAGTTCTTCTGTCTATTTTAAAAGCATTCTTAAGAGTTTGCACAGGAAACCGGAAGCCAAAACGTCATAAGGCAAGAATCGAATTGATACAAACGTGATCGGAATAACTTGGTGGCGGAGGGTTAAAAACAATTCTCATAGTTTTTACCTCAACTCAGGGAACATTTCATCCTCTTATATAGTAATATATAGCATTTTGTGCCATAATTGCTGAATTCTGCAAAACGACCATGCTATCATATAGAATCATATTAATTATCCATTCAAGGAGAATTTAATTTGACATTGTGTGTTATATATATTTCCCTCCGGCTTTTGCTCTTTTCCAAGGGTAGAAATCTCGAGGTCGTCTCGTAATTTCCCTCTAGGCAGGGTGCCCTGGGTGGTTCCTTTTCTACCTAGTGGTGTAACCTTCCTTATACCGGTAGGTACACTCGGCAGCGTAGAAGCTCGATTTAAAGTAAAGAATGGCAAGGTAATAACAAAGGTCGCGCTATTTGGGTCAAGAAAAGCCGCCACCCTTAGATCTTTGTAATAATAGAAGCTTCGAAGATTAGTTCCCTGTAACGCTCGTGCCGCGAGTACGGCGCTTCTTGAGTACATCAGCGACGAGAATAGAGTGCTGCTGGTGGTGGTGGTGGTGGTGGT
>JARPRG010000305.1:695549-707127 GCA_031001745.1 Hartigia nigra
TAATAAGCTATAGTCTCTCGCATGAGAACATCCTTTGTGAAAGAGTTGAGTATAGATTACCGAGTGTGTTGCACAGATAGCTCACCTCCCTTTTGCTGCCCTTGGCCAATCTGGCGACGTTTTCAGCTGAAGTGCGGAGGGACGTGGAGTCGCCCCAGGGTCTTTCCGAGGGTATGCTGATGGGAGAAAAGAGAGGCAGAGAGAGAGAGAGGAATGAAAAAATAGTCTTTCGGCATCCTATTATTCGTTCCCATTCAACAGCATTCCATACCCATCGCTATGTATGTATATACTGCCGCATATTTCAATTCCTCTGACCAGCCCACTTTCCGGAAAGAATCAAAATTTTATTTTCATTGACCATACAGCATCGGATGAGTTGCTCTTGGAACCGTACCAAGGCAATAGAAAACAAATTCTTCCGTTCTCTTGTCTGTATTGTTTAATTACAGCTTTTTACTTTCGTTATGTTGATACACACGTTCTCCAGGCTGCTTCGTTGAAGCCCGACAGATTTTAATTAGATACCCGCCCATTAAATTCTGCCGGTCAGCTCGAAGTATATTTCCTCTCCTGGCGAAATTGGAACGCATCAGGGAAACGCGAACGCCTCGAAACTCGGATACGTCCATTACACACGATACGTCCGATTCGAGCTTGTGCCAGCTGCGTTCTGTACTGTTTTCTCTATTCTATACCTATATACCGATAAATGCACCATATTGCCTATCTGCGGCTATCGCTGAACTACCGGTTGGCTATGCTACGTACACGAGTCCGTAGATCGGTCGTTAACAATGCTAGAAACAATTGCACCATTGTTATATACACAATACAAATGTGTACCAATCTTCTCTTGATATCAAAAACAAAAAACTAATTTTCCTTGCTGCGACTCTCCGTAATTAGAATGCTAGACGTTATCAGGTTCCGTAAATTCTTTTTCTTTTTTCCAAGTACTCATGAGTGACAGTTTAGTGCTCGTTCGCTGCAATAATTTTTTTTTTTTTACCATTCAGCCTGTTTCAAGGGGGTTGGCCAGCCTGCACGTATCCGATCCGTGAACGATAGGCGCTCCACTCGCTACATTTACCATAGTCGCCACTACGTAACGCCTCGGTAGGAGTCCGTTTTATCGAAACGCAAGCTAATATTCTTCTCTCGCTTAATCATTCCCCGTTCGCTCTCTCTGTCTCTTTCTCTTACTCTTTCCCTACATACTTGGCGAAATTAAAGGAGGAAATGCCTAGGAAGATCGATTCCACTCGGTTTATTATCTTTTTTTTTCATCCCTATACTAACCTGCCCCTATGCTTACTTCTATTTTTTTTTTTTTGCGGCACTTCACCCCATTTCGTGGTCGACTGCAACCACCACACGCTCATCCTGTGGCATCAACAAGTGAACCTGGCCACTAAAAAAGGTGAAATCAACAGGGTGGCCGCAGCACCGTACAACCATTCATTTATCATTCGCATCATTACCATCAGGGATACGCTTGACACCCATAACAATAATATTACCAAATTTTTGTAATTATTTCTCTGAGTATTCTATGCTTACAAACCTACAGGAAGCTAAGAGCTTTCGTGCAGTTTCCTGTTTAACTAGACGTAGCTGTACATAACGTAGTGTATCATCTAGGGTGTTGATACACATCGAAGTTAAGCTGGAAGATGAGAGAGACAGAAGAGGAAAGCTGTACGGCAAAGATGTATATGGTAGGAGGGAAAGAGGAAGTCTTGCAAGAGAGAATCAAGGGAAACTTGAGCTAATTCGAAATTTGCCGGAAGTTCGATTTACTAGGCATATACACGCATACATATAGACTTTCAAAATAGAAAGCAACCTATCTATAGACATATAGGATCTGGCATTGACAAGCGGCTTTAACATATAGGTCTATGTAGATGGACAAGCAGTCATCGATATGCGTTTAGCGTGCTTCACATCGTTACGTACTCAGCTCCTGACTGGCAGCGGTCATCAGTCTGGCATTTTGGCTAAATTGCGTTAAATTAATCGCAATACGGCGCACTGCTATTGCTCACCGACCATGCAATATTATTGCATAATACCCTTACATGGAAAACTGGAAAGTTACCAGCTACAAGTCGTGTGCATCTTATACGTGGAAGCATGAAAGACGCTTGAGTTATGTATAGGAGACACTGTGGTGAATGAGGAGAAGAGGGTATGCGTGCGTCTACATAAGAGGGTAAGAAAGAGAGAGAGAGAGAGAGAGAGAGAGAGTATGTGTATATCGGAGAGTTAGAGAGAAGTTAACAGTATGAGTAGTAGTAGTAGCGCGTAGACCGAGCCTTCGGCAAATGCATGCCCTGTAAATTGCCTGGCATTTAATTACCATGAGTAGGCAGAGCTGGCACGCTAAAGGTAGACACGGTGAGAAAGAGGGATGATGGAGAGGCGGTAGTGGGGGAGGAAGGAAACCCTCTTACGTTCAGAACACACCGCATAACCTCGGTCTCGGTAAATTAAACACCTCCTCTGGTAAAACAGCGCTTGACACACCGCGAATCCTAGAAATGTATCGCAGACTCTTGAGATAATATCTTAAAAACCTTATCTTCGTGAGAGGTTATCTTATGGTCCTTTGAAGTATTTATTTGTCCTCCTTGAGACGAGGGATGTAATATTGGGCAATCTTTAAATGGTCGTTCTTTCGACGTGGAGAGTTTATCTGAAAGGGCAGCCGGATACAGCATGATTAGATTCTGGACAGCGAAGGGCAAGGGTTTAAAAGTCCCACGAAACCATGTTGGCCTTTTTATTATGAACTGAGGATTTTGATATCGATTATTCTACAGGTCTTATAGTAGTATATCTTATAGCATTAAGGGTGGCTTATTACGTTGAGCTCGGCCCTCGTACATGCAACGAAGCGTGCACGTCGATTCAGAAAAGAAAAAAGCTCCCTGGCAGCAAAAGGGTTTCCAGCCATCGAATTAGTAGCACTGAGAGAGAGAGAGAGAGAGCTTTTCTCGCTGGCGATGCTTTCCATAAATTAGACCAACGCTTTTAGTCTGGGTGCACGTTAAATTTCAAGCTGCTTTAAAAACTGAAGACCCAATGGTTTCAAAATGAACCCAAGCAGCGAATACTATATTGTACATATGGATGTGCATAGAAATAAACTTTCTTAGGTAAGAATGTCTTTTTATACTGTCGCGTTCACAGTATTCGCGAAGGCAACTCGCTGGGCCAGGAAAACCCTTTAAGCAAGGAGTGTGGCGACTCCGTCACCCTTTGTGGGTGTTTTTGATTTTTTGAGTCTCACGGGAGCTGGAAGGTTTTTGACAAGTGGATGAGAAATCAGATCTGAGCGGAGAAGCTAAATAGTATATTGTGTGATTTCTATAGGGAATGAACTAACTTCACGATTGGATTGTGAAGTGATCGAACCTGTCAATCCAAAAATGCTTTCGTGCTTTTTTTATGTCATCGTTACAATATCTTTTCGTACCACTGTATTCATTCTTTGAGTTTTCAAAATGACTGCTTCATACGTGATAATTATATGATCCATTTCCAACGTTCGTTTTCAGATATGTATTTTCTGGAACATTATAGTTAACCATACGATTACCATGGAATTTCCTCATGGACATAACTCGGACCAGAACAGCATTGTATTCTCCAGTAGTGGGTCCCTAGAGACCTGGCTCTTTTCGCGACCTTGAACAATACCCTGTAAGCTTCTGCAGAAGCTAATTGCTTCTAGAATTGTTGCTCTTACCCTCTTGTCTTAGAGTCTGCATGTTTGCTGGGTACTAGCGCCAGGTAATTTAGACACCCTCTGTACTCTTGAGAATTGAAGGATGAGCCTTTCTACATCCAGAATCTTGACCTCAATTATCATTGTCCCTTAAGGTGATCGTCATCGTTCTAGGTTTCAATATCTACTATTGAAATCGATTATTGTATAAAGAGTGCCGTTATCTTTGTCAGTCTATCTCGCTTAAAATACTTCTTGCGTCATCCCCAGGCTATCGAGTAACTTTCTGTTTGTATAAAGCACACTGTCTTGGACTCTGACTGCAGCTAAGGACATAATGATTTTTCAAAGAATCTCGTTACGCGAAGTAAGCTGAGTAGGCCAAAGTAGCAAATAGTCTCTCTGTTTCACAAGGACGCAGGATCCAGCGTAGCAAAAGTGCTTACCTGCAGGCGAGTAGAGGCATTAGGTTAGGTTACTTTGTAAAATTAGCAGAAATCCAGTAGCAGCTTTAAGGTCATTCGACTAATTAACCTGGAGTCCTCAGAGCTTACTATTTTTTATTTTAAGTCAAAGAAACTTTGTCGTTCTCTTTCTTGTTTTGGCTATCTCCGTGTATCTTAGGTTCTCGAATGAGAATTCAAGCACAGCGTGCAAGAGTTACAGGGTTACGAACTGCCACTAGTGGCTCTCATACAACTGTTTCATCGTTTCTAATATACACAGAAAAGTTTTCTGGTAATGCTTCTCGTGTGTTACTATATCTGTACAGTACGTTGCCGGTTGTTGCGACCCGATGAAGTTAACCTCAGTTAATATTTGACAGGACCTCGTGCCGGTCCTCTGTCTAGGTACTTCTTTATTCCCGTGGGAATAGAGGTCTGTAACCGCACCTAGTCGGGTACATTACAATTTTAAAGGACAGGCCGATTGTTTCGAGCGCGTGAGCCAACTGACAACCAGTACTTTTCACTCGACACAGGCCCATTTTCTTCTTTCTTTTCTCTCTTTCCTCATACCTTCCTCCTTTGCTTCCAGTTTCTTGACCAATGACGAAACGCGAATGAAATATTAATACAACAATGCTTAAAATCTACCTGCTTCAGCCTTATCGATTTTTGTCCCTTCGAATTGTTTGCCCATATCGAGGGGTAAGAGAAGCCTGGTGCGACGTTTGTCGGAATGCCTTTTGTAGTTTGAACTTCGTGTTTCTGTTCTTCGCCTGTCTCGGCATTGTTCCTCCCGCGGAGAAAGGTAGGATTGATCGGATTTGATATGTGAAATTTTGTAGAGAATATCGAGAGACGAGTAGTCAACATTAAGTCGGGTGAACGTACACTTCTACGAGCGACACGTGTGTCTCATGTAACACGTGGTGAGAACTCCTTTTCGTGTCCATACCTTTGGAGACCCTATTACGCTACAGCAGAATAGCCAGTGAAGAATGTGCCCAGCCAGGCGGCCATCTTTGTCTTGACCGATGGTCACTATTTGTTTTTCGTTATGCGAGGGTGAAATGCGTCCTAGTATTTCTCGAGGGCTGGGTAAACCCTTGTCCTCATTGACCACCACTGGTAAGCACGAGCCTCTTCAGGACATATTTGTTTTTCGCACGAAAGGAACGCCCGTAATACTGAGCTGAGTTTCTCCAAGGATCCAGCTCTGCACCGTACTGAAAGGAGAGACAAAGACGAAAGTTCTTGCTCTTGCACCTAGTTCAGGAAAGCAGGTAAATTTCACCGAAAGTCAAGAATTATCGTAATGACCCTCGTAAGGCGAGGACTGTATGCGAGGTCATGGAGAATCTAGCTAAAGCGGATACTTGAAAGGTTTTGTCCGGAATTCGAGTCTCCTTTAGAGAAACGGAAAACGAAGACAAATGTGGAATAAGAATGGGTTGAAGATGGGTACTGGGTTATGGCGAGAATGGGGACGAATCTTGCACAATGGCAAGGGGTCTGAAGGGATACGGGTAAAATTTCTCGAGAAATGACAAGGCGCTTCTTTTATCTCAGATTTCCCGAGATAGCACTGAGATACGCGAGTCATCTCTTGCGGTCCGGCAGTACCATTCTGGTATCACCATATCATTGGCATAGGTATGGTGGTATAAGTACTGCTCTCTCTCTCTCTCTCTCTCCCTCTCTTTCGATAGGAGGTCCAGGATGTCGAATTTTGAATTACGACTAAACTCGGAATACATTCCTGGTGGGCGTCCTTCTTGACTCTCTCGCTCCTCGACTACTATTCGATGGTGTAGCAATTTTTTATCTCGCCATCTCTTCGACGGCTTCTAGAAAGTTCTCCTTGTCCCTCGAGAGCAAGGAGTCATGAAAAAAGACATTCTGGATGGGATCGATCTGACAATTCTTGATCCTTAGAGAATCTACCCTCTGCTTGCCTTTCTTTGCCAATTTTCAACCTTCTCTTCGCTTTCATATTCAGGATTCAATCCTTTCCATGGACGTTTTACTAGTTTCTTTTCGATTCCAGAAGTCTCTCATGAATCCTACCCTGTATTCAGACGCCTCGCCCCTTTCAACCCCTCCGTAGTTACTTCAACATTTTAATCTTCGAAATACTGCACTGAGCTACGTGCAACTACGATCAGGCAAATGAGAGACTCCGATCTCGTCACTCGAAAAACTTCCTGCTAAGAATTCTTCAGGTAAAATCTCTCACTTGGGCCATTTAAAAAGCATGTCTGGAATTTACTTGCTCCTGCACCCCCTTGAGGATTGAACTGATGGGGTTGGAGTAAAGGTGGTATGGGCTGCATGTGGATTCAAAGAAGAAAGCAGCTCCGATGACTTGGCGAACTTGTGATCGAATGCAGTGTCTACGTATATTCCGGCTCGTAGAATGTTAAGGGTGAACGGTACGAAACTAGATGGAAACAGGAGAGAGAGGATTGGTCACAGTGTGGTACTTTTGCGGCGAGCCAGGACAATTCCGAGGAAATAAAACCTCGTAAAAAGATAGCACAGCTGACATCAACGTATATATACAACCGGTCCTGTGTACACGTAGCTATATAATCCTAAAAACCCCTTGAAATTTGAAACAATCCTGAAACGAAGATTTTTCAGTCTTTTTGGAATTTATCAGCAAAAAGCACCAAGGGATGTTTCCCGTATTCATAAATCTAGTAACATAAATCAATTTGTCGCGAAATTTCATGCGCTGATTCAAAGCAGCGTCCCATCCTTTATTGCACTACTGTTATCAAGTGACACGTGTGGTAGAACGTAGTTAAGCGTAAAGGTATGGCAGTTACTGTTTGTACTGATGGTCGTAAGGGTGCACGTATTAAAAGTAGCCTGGGGCACCCGGGGGATAGCAAGTGGTATCCTGCTACATTTACAAATTACACGGAAGCCGTAAGGACGATCCTACTCCTTCCTCTTTCATCCCTTCGTAGCCAAAGTCGAAGCAGCAGTTCCTCTTGCAGGATGGTTCTCCCTCGGCGATGGTTTCACAGCAAGAAACCACCACCCTGAAAGTAAAGCTATTTGTGTTTGTCGTGCTTGACGAACTTTGGGTTGAATCCTGAGAAAACGGAGAAGGAGAGTCAAAGAAAAGGAAAGAGCGTATGACAAGGGAAGATTTTAAGGTCATCTTATTCGTACCCCAAATTCGTTCTACTTTCTCTTTTGTTTATCCAAAAACTCCCGGAAGTAGCCAGTCTTAATAATACCCTGTGCCACCCTCTCAGGGTTATTCCTCATTTCGTGTAACGAATCCCACAGGCTTTCCCATGGGACAGATATTTAAGTCGTTCGCTTACCCCATGGACCAGGTTCATCATCCTGGCTGTGGCTCAAAAGTATCCTTTATGATATATTCTTATCTTTGATGCTTATATTGCATTTTCTCTCGTCCACAGACTTTTACGTTTATATAGTCAAGAGAGGTCAGGAGAAACGTCACTGGGATACTCATTGTTAAAGATATAGGCTCGAGCTGACAATGAGTGCAAGTACATTGTGTATCGGAGAATTTTCAGAATAAAATTTATGTGATGTGTTCAGGGTGTGAGAAAAATGGCGACGATAGTTCCTGGTATAGATTACGTATGGCTCAACTATAGGGTGTAGTATGTTTCTATGGCAATGCCAACTTTCATGTATTCCCTCTTGCGACACTTATCTCCGTACGTTACTGTATTTTCCAAGCTCTCGGTCTCAGGTTCCCATGTCCCGTACTTTCTTGCCTCCCGCATCGTGTATCTTCGTCTTGACTCCTGGATGCTGGGATCCTTGGTCCTGCATCGCGAGTGCGATCTCTTGCCTCCTGCCTCCTTCCTCTTGGTTACTTCTGCTACCATTTCTAACCCCTTGCTTGGATGTTTACTTGCTATTCTACGTGTCTACCCGTGTATCTCTGCCAGTACGACGACGCAGCCAGAAGTCCATGGGAAAGTTTCTCGTCCGGCCGAGGAAATGCTTGACTCCCGGGAAACTCACCTCGGCGATGTATCATACATATGTTTTACATAAAGTTTCGATTTCCACCCATATTACCAAAATGGGACGTGGTACGTTTTTTTTTTGTAAAAGTCAGGAAAGATAGAAGGATCGTCACGAGGTACATCTTTGCCAAATTTTGTTATTCTCTCTCATTTTCTCTCGTTTCTAGTTTTCAATGAAATGATACAAGATGAGCCAATAGATAAATAATTCTTCTGGACGTTACTGGACACTTTGACCGACGTAGCATTACTATGAAAGAAAATTCTTGAATGGACCATTTTTCATGTCGATTTGTGATATTCGTAAGATCCGCTTACAAGATTCAATGGCTATAAAGTCGACGTTGAATGTGAAGGGAGGAGCGGGGTTGCGTGATAACACAAAGTATACTACATTTAAATGGGTCTGAATGCTTTACTTCATTTTGCGAGAGCATTGGCAGGAAGAGAAGTCGAGGAAAATAGAGGGAAGATTATGAAGATTCGCGATAGGGAGATTCGAGGAATAGTACCGTCCACGAAGAAGACAGAGAAAGAAGGAGGCGGTAGATCAACGAAGAAAGGAGAAGTAAGTCCGTTCGGTATTCGTGGTACAGTAAAAAATATGAAGGTAAAACATTTTCTACATTTTCAACATATTTCTTGAAAAGCCTCCAGCAGCCGGTCCACTGAGTTCCTCCATCCCTCTAGCCCGTCCTCGCCGGACATAGCCTCAAAGTGATTCCATGAATTTTCAATAATCCAAATTGAATTCAGCTACGAGTGGGTCTACGACGAAAATTGTTTTCTCAAATCTCCGGCTGGAATTAGTTAGGACCGAGAAGGATGTGTATACAAATAAAATGGAGCAGAATAAAGCACGGAGAGGAGATGAAAAATAAGAGACTGGTTGGGTTTGTATTGTGCCGTGTATCGATTTACCACCACCCAATGAATTCCTCGTGCTATAATATTTTTTGTATTATCAGAATTCATTTGCAATGAGAAGCGAATTAAAATTCATTCTTAACGAGAAGAAAATAATAAAGAAAATACGCTCCAGGTATCTCACAAGACTGCCTTCGTTATCACGTCTCATATTCCTACGTCGATTATGCTAATGCGATTCTCCATTTTTTCCCGACACGATCCAGCTTCATTTGAATTTTTTCATAATTCCCTCGAAATTCCCGTCGAAAGTGTAGAAAATAATTTTTTTCTCGTCTCATTGGCCTTATTAATATATTACCCGAATTACTTCTTACGTGTTGCCTCTATAGATATATATATATCTCCGCTCTCGTACTAGTAACTTATCAGACCGTTAAAGGATTTTCCACTACGGACCACCTTCCAGAGTATCTGAAAGAAAATCCTGCAAGGAACGCTTTGCTTGGTTAGAGAGGTGTCTATGAATCAAGGGAAACGGAAACTGAGAAATGTCTAGCAAATAGAAACATGGGATCGCGTACTTCCACAGTGGCTAATGTTATTTACCTGTAAGAGGATTAGATGGAATAATACGATTGAGTAGTGGAGCTGCATTTGCAATTCAATTACTTGCATTTATGGTATTTTTACTAAAGGAATATATATGTAAATATGTATTCCCTATACCAGCGTAGTATATATATTTTCAGAAGTTTTCTGACTGAACGCGGTGTAACGCAATCAACGCAACGTCTTCATTTAAAATTCAAGAGGAACATAAAGCATTCGACCAATATAAAAATTACTTTGTCAATATTTACTGAGAATTATTTTCACGTTCCCTCCGTTGTATCCTGTACAAAGTCAAGTCGAATTTCAGTGAACTCTAGTATGTCGTGCTTATTATATAATCTCGCCTAACCAATGAAATATGCAAAAGAGTTAAAGCGTACTCGTGCACACACGTATATTTGATATCACCGCCACCTGAGGGAAATCAATCAAAGAAATTATACGTTGGAAAACAAACAGATTCTTTTTTTTTTGGATTCGATATTTTCATTAAAAAACTTCAAAGCTCTCGCTTGGTTGACTGTTCCTGCTTTATTTAATGGTTAAACTTTCGATGAGATTGTTCAGCGTACCGATTCAAACCGATTCGGGACGTTCGAGTCAGATTCATGTACATAATCTCACTCGTGCACATCTGGATGCATTTCTATGCCAGCGATCCTTTAGTTCGGCTGGATTTCTATGAAATATGTAACTGCCGTTAAAACCAGAGTCGCGTACGGTTCGCGTCATATTCTGTGGTAGCGCGTGAGCCTCGTAATGATTCGTTATTGAGGATTAGTTTAGTTTCCACACGTGTTTGAGCTTTTCGTACTCGACCATCGGTACGAATTTGATCCCCGTATCGTACGCATACGAGGGAAAGATAAATTTGCACTGTAAAAATAAAAGCGAGAGAAAACTTGGGAATTTTTTGCGTGTCGCAATTGACCTCAAATCGAATAAAGTCGAGCTTCTTGGAAAGTCAATAAGACCCGGATCAAGTCCTGGAATAATTGATGCCTCGTAGAAATTGAAAACTCGACGTTAAACCAAGCCGTGTGAGAGTTTTCAGAATTGTCGGAAATTGTTTCACTTGGCTTGTATTACACGTGGGAATTTGAAGATATAGTCGCTTCACGAATAAAATAGCTTAAAGCGACAGATAGAAACACACGTTTTGTGCTAGTGACAGCACCAGTAAAATTGCTCAATTATCAATGCACTTTTGTTAAAGGCGAATGTATAATTTTTCATTGATTAGCCACGCATTAACCTTAACGTAACAGTATTGGCAATGGGAAATCTTGCTACTGGCATCCCATTCTTTTATCTGTCACTTTAAGCTATTTTACTCGTGGACTACGACTACGTAATACCGGAAGATTGATATTGCCTGTATGGTCACTCTAATTGGAATGGCTTCTAATCAACAGGATTTTCACTGTGCTTTATCATCTATCAGTATCGATGGGTCGATTCTCGGTAAAGTGTAGTACGTAACGTATTCCATATACATGTGGTTAACTAGATGCTTACAAGCCATTTGGTTCGATAATTGAGACGGATTATTATTAATATTTCGGGGCTTCCGTTTTCCACACGACAAACGATCACTATTCGTGTTTTCCATTATTTCCATCCCACGTACGTGCACATGATCGGCTAACTAGTTAAAAGAAAAAAATCACGTAATAATGCAAGCGGAAAATTTAATCCAGGATTTAAGAAAGAAATTTAAAAAAAAAATGCTTGGCTAGTAGGGAACCTGTAAATTTATAACAACGTCCCGAGAATATCGAAGTTGCAAAATCGGTAGCCCGAGTGAAAAGTTGAGTAAAGTTTTCGTTTGGCACGAATGAAAAGCGTATGACGAAGGAGTATAAGGGTATGAGTAGGTAGAGCAGGTA
>JARPRG010000305.1:730956-745943 GCA_031001745.1 Hartigia nigra
AGAGAGAGAGAGAAGAGAAGGTGAGAACGAGAGAGAAAGACAAAGTCCCAGAAATTTATCTGTCAGGAATTTTCTTTCTCTTATATTTTTCCTTAATTCTGTTATCCTATCCTAAACTTCCTTACAACCGTTTTTGCGATTTTCGGTTCTCGTTCAAGCGTGTACAGTTTCCATTGTACGTGGATCGTGCGTATCGATAATACACTCCGTGAACACAGAGGAAGGGACTGAGAAAAGCAGCAATCTAATTAGCTACAGCTGACGCGTTCACCGAGAATATTTCGCCCTTTTCGTAGGAAAAATTCTTGTTGAATTTAAGAGAGAGAGAGTTTAGGACTGAAGACCCTTCGAGGAAGAGCCAAGGGTGGAGAATGTATTTATGATGAAATCTATTTATCGCGAGGGTAACTACGATGAACTGACGCGAGTGAATCGTAGCAGCTGGAATGGAGGACAACTCGGCTGTCGAAGTCTGATGCCAGTTTAAAGGATTGGAGGGAATTCTTGCTTGCGAGAATAAAACAAGGAGAAAAAAATAAGACAAGAAAATCAGAGGACTCTAAAGGCTGATAGTGCCTTTTAAGGAGTGGAGACCCGATGGAAGTTTGTCTGGAGGTTTGAATGGAAGAGGAATAAGAGAACGATGCTAGTGAAACAATGGAAAGTACCAGAGGGTAGGCAAAGGAACGGCGAGAAAGTGAGAGACGTTAAGGACAAGGGAGAAGCGGAATGAAAAAGTAAAATAGAGAGGTTGAAAGTAAAGGAGTGAAGTGGAGTAACAGGGAGTATCGCAAAAGAACGGAAACTAGTTTTCGAAAGCGTGGAGATTGTTTACCGGCATTGTTTTATGGAAGTTACTCTCGCGCACTCGAGTGAACTCCAAATGGATGAAAAACTTTATGAGGTTGCACCCCACTGGGCATGTCCTTCTCAAGGACCTTGATGCTTTATGCTTTTCCTTTATGGCAGATATCGTAATTTCCCTCCGTTAGTATCATCCTGTGCGTAACGAGAAATACGAATAGGGGGAGGAAACGTATGTTTTAAGCAACTTTTTCCTTCATTTCCATTTCTTAAAAGAATGTCAAAGTAGCCTTTTCAACTTCAAAAGCTTTGTGTTTTCAATTCTTGAAAGTCTCCCTACGTTCTCAAACGAGCGACAAGTCAACGCATTATGGAGGAGAATGGAGAATGGAGAAGAAAAGCAGACAAGGCATAAAACAATGTGTCGCGTAGCAATATCGGATTCGCGAAATTTATCCGAGGCGACGATCGGCGTCGATTCCCTCGAAATTTCAGTGGAAAACAGGATACGAATATAATACAGCGAGGCTTTTAGTGGCTGTATAAGTTTACGGTTGGACACGGTCGTTGTTTGGACGATGCTGACCGTTACAGAGGGCAAAATGTACGGTTATACAGATCGCGTCATTTCCATGTAGAAGAGGAGGAGGTGGAGGAAGAAGAAGAAGGAGGAGGAGGAAGGTGGCTTTGGACAGTTGCAGCAATACATACATGCTGCCAGAGAGCGAAATGGCTGGTTTCCCAATTTTGGACAAAATATTCTCAGTGCTTTGGACTGCCGGAATCGAAATGTTTTCATTACCATGGAAATTCGCGGCTAATCGCGAAAATGTACTATGGCTCGGATTAATAGTTCCGATAAAATGGAAAACGAAGGCCCGACATTCGCGACACGTAATCCTCATTATGTTTCCCCGGGTATTAACGAGAACCGATTCTGCGGCTGTCCGATTTTCCTGGGTGCTAACGATGCGCCGAACCGATATTTTCTGTTGAAATCCTTGAAAAAAGTAAAATAAGGTAAACTGGTAGAATCGAGGATAGCGAGATGCTAACTCTCTCCCCTTCTACCCTACCTTTTCCTTCTTCCTCGATTCTTTTGAAGGTATCGAGAATACACTAGCAAGTACTTATCCTTCCGGTAATTATGCAAAGGAGTGCCGGTGCATATTGCGCTAAGATTGCACCACTTGTTTTTCTTACCCCACGAGCCATTTCCATTTTGCTTTTCGCAAAGATGCAGTAACGTACCGAAGCCAGAGTCGACGTCGACGTGGGTACTTTAAAACCCTCTTCCCTCCCTCTCGCTCCGTCCTCCGACTACGTCGTGCAAGCTGGGGTTTATTTTTATTGCCGTTTTGAATATGCGACTTTATTATACGCAACTACGGCTACATACCCTTCGGAATAAATTGAAATATTTTATGCAAAATGCTTATGGTCCTGGCAAGAGTTACTAGAGAATACATGGGGGAGACGGGGAGACGGGGAGACCGGGAGAGATAGGATGAGGATGAGAATGGTCCTGCGAGTTCCGCCTCTGATGCACACGAACAACAGCTTGATCCAATCGGACGACCAATTTCAGGGAAAAACTCGTTTACCGACCGATTTACTCGGGTCCACGTAGAAACTTTCTCACGAACATAAAAATGTCTCGTATCCACTTTTAAAAATCGATTTTACATTAGTCGCTCCATTCAATGGCGGATTCTCTTTGCTCCATGTTAACGTTGAGCTCGATCATGTTAACCTACATTTGACTGGCAGTGACTCTGTCTACCTTTTGCCTTGACTACCTGTTTGACTCCATTATAGTTCAGCCACTAAAGTCGATCGATACGTACGACTGATAACTGATCGACACGATCACAGCTTTCTTCTCTAGGCCTTGTCAGTTTTCTTAGGCCAACCTTGTAACCATTAAGATCGGGCCAGGTCATCGACCTCCTATCAGTTTCTCAGCTAATCCGCCTTTTTTCTTTCCGCAGGCTGAAGACTCACTTCTCTCTCAGTGCTATTAACTACTTCTTCATGGAGGGTGCGAGTCCTATCTCAATTCTTGGATCTACCCTCTCTTCCCAGTCCCTTTCCTACTACCCTTCACTCTCGCTCTCGACCCTCGCATTATCTCTTGAGGTTTACCCAAAATATAGGAGGAACTAACCTAACCCAACGTCACTCTGACGTGCCCCTCACTAGGTAGACACGTAGAATGGTACTTCGTTCCCTATGGTCCATGGGTAAAGGGGCAGTCTCGTATTGGCCAGCAAATTTTTCTCGAAGATGGAGAGTGTAGATCAAGACCAGTGAGAGTCCCACTTTGTCGACCCTAAACCACCTACCACTAATACTCCTACTAGTGTTACTACTACTGTTGCTGTTGCTGCTACCATTGGACCACCTTTCTGCCTTCACCTCGACTCATTCGACTCCGAGACCTCCTGATCGTCATTTATAATGCATCGTGAATTACCCTTGGCTAGAGAACGATCGACTTTACTTCGAACACAGATTTGTCTCGTAACGCTCGGCCAACGCTTTTTCAAGCCTTCCGTGCAGATTCTCTTCGATCTTTCTAGAGCCACCCTGAGAGTGAAATACGAGTTGGGAATTCAGTGACGGAAAAAATGTAGAAGACAAAAAACGAAAAGAACTATGATATCCATACAATTTATACGACTCGCGTGCTTCTTATTATTCTCGTGAAATTTGTATGGACTTTCCAACGGAATCAAAATGGCTAAGAGATTTTATGAAAAATCACTACAGAGTTATATTGGACGGGATTGTCTTTCCTCAAAGCTTGGAATTCAGTCGACTGCTGCCTTATTGGATATTACACTCTTCCAAAGTTCAATGGTGTTAGGAAATAAAAAATGATGACTACACCAAGGGAACATGGGTGCCATTTCACTTTCATCCGTATAAAAAGAATCTCGTTCGCGGTCTGTGGCAGATCGTTTTCTGAAAAAAAAAAAGCAACGACACACCATTGAATTTGTTTGTGACACTCACATCAACTTTTACACCTTCGACGCGATAGCTGTGTTGACTAGGCTTGGCTTTGGGTACGTATCTGTAGAATTCCTCGTGATCCTTGTACCAGGTTACAGAGTAAAGTTTGTCGGTACCAAGATCGTAGCTGAAACAAATGAGAATAATAAAGATTACTTTTTATACTTTTCTAGATAATTTTCTTTTTATTAACTAGATTTTTGTCTCCAGTGATTAGCCTGGTCACAATATTATTGTGCACCTGGTGAAATGACACAATGGCGACTTCGTGGAATGATCCGAAATGTCTTCCGCTTGCTGTAGCGCGACAGTCTTCGACCAACTTCACAATACAGCGGCAATCTACTGTGAGCTGAAGTCCTTTTGTGCGACTGTTTGTTAATACCCATCTGCACCCTCTTCTCCACTGTAATGGCTGCCACGCAACCCTCTGCATGCACGCGAAACCCTCCCTTGGCCATTGGGCACTTTAGTCACCGATAAAAACAAAAGGGTCGCTTAATTGCTGGTTAAAGAGTGGCAATTAACGGGATAGTTCTGAAGTATCGTTTTGCCATTTTAAGAATGGCACGCAAAGAAATGACTTTCTACCAAAAGAATTAACAAGGTATAGTCCATCAACGGCGAATTTTCTTCATTGAAAAGTGTGAAAAATTAATTAATTTTTCAATTACTATAAAAGGGTATCCTGAAAACGAATTGCTATCGTCCTCGAAATTACTGTGTTTGTTTTTTTTACTCGTTTCCTCCCGATTACTCATGCGGTGCCATTATCTCTCTGGAATTTCCCCATGTTACCTGATACGAATGGTTGATCACGGAAAACAGAGCATTTTCCAGACGTCTGGATGCGGACTACTGAATAAGTATGATAATGACGGCAGAAGTCAATGTAAAGGTATACATATGAAGATCGAGGAGAGCAGCTTGCAAAGAGGCAGACATAGATAGAGGGAATAGACATGGATTTGGCAAATAGGAAGAGGAGGGATCTCGCCTGTATTCCGCAGAGTCCACGGTATTTAATTAATTAATATTTCACATTCACGGAACTCGAGACTTTGATAATCTCGGTGCTCAATGCTTGTGTCTCCAGTGAGGAGATTGACTTGTGCGACGCTCGGGCTTAGACAGGACGACGCTCAGTAAACAAGCAAGCACCAGGTTCCCTCATGCATAATGCCAAGTACCTAAGATATAGTTTGATGCATTTGCGACTTCTAGAGACTCGACGTTCGCTACTCACTATTCTCTACTCGGTGTCCGAACATTAGCAAGAGCGAAACGAGCCAGATACCTCAGGAGGGTCCCTACCCAATGTATCCAGCATCCGAAGCGTATTCAGTATGTCCGGAGTCTCTGCTTCGCCCCCCTTCAGCCCCGGTCACCCCAGTGTATGAATAACAAACTAATCAGGATGACGGGATATAACGTTTGGCTAGATATTTATGTACTTAACTTTATACGTTTATAATTAAATGTCATTTTGCGATTAATCCCAGTGTCTATGCAGACAACGGAATGAAATGGGTAAGAAGATCAGAGAGACGAAGAAAGACTGAAGAAAACTCAAGGAGCTCAAGATCAATAGAAAGAATCTAGAAGTGCAATCTTCGGGATCCTTTCAGAAAGCTCACCTCCCTCGTAACTTCCGCTACGCGAGTCATCTTCTTAATTGAAGGTTTATCAGAATGCGAGCTTCTTCAGAAAGTGCAATAGCAGTGTCTTATCAGAGAGAAAGATCGTAAGGCAGTGACCAGCGAATGGAAAGGATTTGATCATCTGAAATAATCGAGGGCTGATCACCATCAGTGTGCACGACTTCCGGGGATACTCGGAGATAATAATCGGTTCCAGGTTCCGGGCTCTCTATACGCAGTAACTGTACACTGTACCCACTTGAATCTGCCTTTGTGATCCTCTACGTTAATGCATTCTAGTGCAATAGCATAGTGCAGAGGTAAAACCGGCTGGTGGGGTGCACTGAGTAGTGACGTACCCAGGGGTGGCATTGGGCCTGCTGGAAAAGGGATTGCAGCAGTCAAGCGTAGGTGCACAATTTGGAGCGTTGCGTCGTGGGATTGATTTGCATCCTCTGGCTCATTTGCTGGGTCGTGTCCTGTGGGAACAGGAAGCTTCATTCTCTTCCCCTGTTATTCACCTTCCATATACCTTCCGACCACCTTCTATTTCTCTTGGTATTTTCAGTTTCTCCTGATTTTCCCATTCCAGTATCTCTCATCCTCTATTTACCTCAGCTGCCTATTCTCAGTATTGATGTAAGCAGAAACGTGGAAACACTGAAGCCCACGTACAATACGCTTCTCCTCCTCACCTATGATTCCTTCTCCCCATGCATATTCTCTTCGGATCCTACCAGTTACCTGTCCCTGCGTCCTTTTGTCCCTTTCTGGTCCATCCATCCATGTCAGCCATTCGCTCACGAGTATTACCGAATTTCACTTCTATGTTACTGGCAATAATATCAGTTATAGCAGCAGTTTCAGTAATATGCTAGTAACAATTGGTACGGTGAATAGCAATGATAACTGTAAAATTAATGGCAATACGTGATTCAGCTAGAACATGAAGTTTACATCGAACCATGGGTTATTAATAGGAAGAAGAAGAAGCCAAATGAATAACACGAAAACGTCTGTTAGGTTTCTAAAAAATCTTCAGCTTCATGTAGATGCGCAGAGGAGGAAGAAGATACGTGCAGAGAGAGAAAAAAATAGCAAAAATGTGATAAAGGGAAAAAGTATCGCGCTCGTTAGGTTAGGTTCGTTAGGAGAAATCAAATTCGATCCCTCGTTAATTCTCATAGAAGAATTGGCGCTGGGAGTCCTTTGATAGGACGAAAGAGGCTGCGAAACAGAGAACGGATAGTACGGAGTACACAGAACGTAACAAACGATGCACCGCTGCATGCGGCTTGTTGGTACATTTTCACACCCTGGAGCTGGCGAGGCGTCGCACTCGCCCCTAGGACAGTAAACCAACTACGATCCCCCGGACGGCAAACTAATTTGCAATTTATACGAGAGAGGGCGGGAGAGGGAGTTGGAGAAAGGTGGGCATAGGGGGAAACTCATAGACGCGTGCCAACTGATCCCCCGGAGGAGACTCTCTTGGTAGAGAGCGAGGGATTGAAAGGGAGAGAAAGAGAGAGAGAGGGAGAGAGAGGAAGAGAGATACTGAATACAGTCTCGCTAATATCAGAAAATGTCGCGTAAAGTCATAATTTCACCGCGTCTGACGTGTACGCCCCTGGTACGATTTAATTATTAACTTGATGAACTGCAATCCTGCCGAGGCAGCAGCCAGCGCCGCCCTTTCCTGTCTCCTCGTCTCTCGTCATGGCCCGACGTTCAGCTGATTAATAAATCTATTTGGATCGAATTACGGCAATGGAGGTCTTCGCTAGTAAAATCCTCATTTTGCTTCTGTACGCTGGAAGATGAGCATGCAGGATTGAGGATTGTCTGGGTTGCTCGAGGAATAGAATAAAATGGAGAAAGATACATGAACTCTTGAAAAGAAATAAATGGTAATGTCGCTGCGTGAAAGAAGAGAAAGAGGAGTAGGACGTCGACGTCGTTCGCCAGCAAATCATGCCGAAGATCGATCGGTATGTATCCTGGGAAATTGAGAGGGAATGCTCCCTTGACGAGGTAAGGAGTAGCTGAGCGCCCAAAGACCTCCTTATTTCCACAAATGTGGAAAAGCTCTGGCGTCTCGACGGTCTCGCGTGGACTTTTCAGCGAAGAACTGCTGACGTCGCTTAGATTGCAGATATAAGAAGACATGGTTCTCGTGAGCGCCCCAGGAAACGGCATGGCACGAGGGAGGGCTGTCTCTCCCATTGCTGACGTCACATTATACATCATTTTGCAGGCTGCAGTTACCCAACCGGTACGCCGGACTCAGACAGCGGGGATTCTGAATTAAGACTTTCTTGGGGGGGGGATGGACCGATGCTGGAGGAGGCTGAGAAAATCTGCAAGGCAATGGGAGTACTAAATCCAGGAGGAAGAAGAGGAAGAGAAGGAAGAGGACGACGATGACTATGAATCCTTTATCCATCTAGACTATTCTAGGAATCAACTATGGATTGTCTCTTGTAGAAGGATTAACGTGTTGGAAACCTAATTATGACCACCACCAGATACTGCAAATTGTCCAATTAAGCCTCGTGAATCCGTCTCGATTGAGAGAATCGATTTGTTAAAGTTCCCTTATGCTATTTTCACTCATGAACGGGCTGAGGCAAATATTACGTTTTTCTATTAACTTTGCCATTTAAATCAGGATATCATGATTCTAGAAGAATTGACGAATTCGAACGACTAATTATGACGGTCTGCTCATTGTTAGTCTTGGCCAATTAGCATCAGACACAAGCACCCAACTGCGGCGCACCAACTAGATGTGACATCCGCTAAACTTCAAGCCAAATAAAACTTTATTCGGAAGCGGAATAATTATAATCGTTTGTAATCTAATATGTATACTTATAATGAAATTAGATGATATTTGTACATTAATAATTATTGCGTAATTAATAAAGTTCAAAAGTGAAGCGTGTGCAATTAAATTATTTCGTTCAAAGTTCCGAGTTCATTCTGCGTTCATCCCACCTTGTACCGACGACCTCTACCTTCCAATCGCCTTGATCGTCTATCCTCTCATCGTGTTACCAGTATAAGTAAAAGTTCGAGGAACTAATTACCAAGCCCCAATTACCAGGCAACCCGGTCAGGAGTTCGAGTTACTCTGGGCAAACATCTCGCAGACGAAATCCGGGATAACCGAGTCATAATTTCGAAGGTTGTCTTCGGCATACGAAGAGACATTCCCCGTTTCCCGTGAGGGGAGACGTGTTCCAGGTTACGGAAACGTCGGGCAACCACAATTCTTTAAGGCGTAGAGGGCAGGAACCACAGTAGAGAACACCATCAGCCCGTTACTTGTGCCAGACTATAGCTACCCTCTACGGGTCTACGGTAGCTTAACTCCATTAGCCATAGCTCGAGACGTTGGCAGAATTCGTAAAACACGTCGCTTGACGTGAACGTCGAACCAACATTTCTTCCGGCTACTGGTTGAAACCAAGAAAGAAAGCAGCGAGTCGAGGAAAGCGTGGAACAGAACAAAATGTACTAAAACCGTTCATCGAATCAGCTAAGCATCCTAGAAAGCAGCCTGAAATAACGAGCTTGGCTAGAACGACTTTTGCTGACTAACGTTCATGACTTTTCTTTATTCTTCTTCCCCTTCGGTATTTTCTGCTAAAAACTACCAAGAGGTTCTGATCGTATGTAACTAGTCTCCAGGACCTCAAGACCTCCTGAAATTCCGCGAGATTCTCTTCCAGGGAATAAAATCTAGAATAGCTAGGATATGCTGAAAGCTGCTGCTTCATCCTTCCATCCCGATTTCTTCTCTGGTTCCCCCCTTAAGAGAGATCTCTCAAGATGCTAAGAGAACGCAACGTTCAGCAACTTTTGACTTATATAATCAGTAGTCAAGAAGTTTTAACCTTTCACACTCTCCGCTTTGCGTTTTCATTTCTCATGGCTACCTAACCGGTAGTTTTTTATGATTTCAGATGAAATCAAGCCTGCGTTATTCGCCTACATTCCTATTTGAAAATTTATGGGAGATATAAAAGCTCCTATGCAAGAGAAACACGTCTCACTACGTTACCGTTACGCCACGTTATTTTACATGTTATACGATACGTCTGGTAAGTTCAGGTTCAATATCCACCTTTCATTTACCGTTTCTGGGTCCGTCAGGACTAGTCCACGACACTGTACTGTGTGCCTGTCCGACTGTATGGCACCTATCTAACTACTTGTTCTTGATTCTCTAACATATATTAATGATAACTTCGTTATACGAACTAGTTCTGGATCCTGAAGAAGGTCAAAGTATAAACGAAAGATAACGAAGATTATATAAAAATTGCAAGCGTCAAGCTCGAAGCAATAAAAAGAGCTTTAGGAACCCCCAAGATTATAACGAGAGCGGGAGGCGTTTGGTAAATGAAATTTGCAAAATTAACGCAATTAACTCGAGTCTCGTGGATTTTGGTGCGTGAAAGCAAACATCGGAGGAACCCAAGCCGGACGGCGTTAATTTCTCGTGAGGAGTGTGTACGGACGCCGACGTCGACGAGAAGGGCAGGCGTCGGGGTGCGCTCGTTCTCGTTTAGGGCGCTCCAATTAAAATGCTCAGCCGAGTAAGTTTCTTGCGCGTGTTAGTTACATGCAAGGCAATCGTTAAACGAATGGGTCGACCGGGTCTCCTAGTCAGAATGGATTTTTCAAGGTGCACGCCTTCTGCGTCGTATACGCAGCCATCGAGATTTTACACACTTGAACTTGAAAAATTTCGTCCATTTCTTTGTACCCTTTACGAGCAGCTTTAAAGACCCGATAGACTTTATGATAGCCGTATGAACCGACTCTCTACCTTCTGCTTCCGACGGCTGCTGATATATATCACAGCGTTACCTACTGTCCTTTGTCTCTCTCGAGTCTGTGCATACACTTACGATTAGAGTACACTCACCTGCATAGCAGAGGCGCGTTCTCTCCCTTAATGGCATATGGTGGAACGTTTACATGGAGTAGCTTAAGGGCGTCGACTGGAACAGAAAAATACCCAGAAATGCGTCAGAATATTCTTCTGAGATCTAAATCGTCGCTAACCATTCCTTCGGATGTTGGTTTTCCCTTTTCTTGCTCGTGACAACAAAGTATTACCCTGTCAAATGGTTTTTAATACAAATTGCCATCTTAGGAATTGGATACTGTATAGTTTTATAAGAGTAAACGTAACTCCGTGAGGATAGGTAATTCAAGAAATATTCGAAACTTCGTATCAAGCAGCAAGTGCGTAGACGAGTACCTGTATATATATCAGAGTAATATTCTTTTACTCCCACGAGCAAGAAATGTTAAAATTTCAAGTGAAAGGATATATCGAATATTTACAGAAATGAAAAAATAAGTGATTTTCTCTTTGCTTTTTGCAATTTTTTTTTTAGAAAATCATGTAATAGGCGCATCCGCTGTATATAATCCTCAATATTTCTTACGTTAGCTTATCAACGAGAGGCTATAGAGATCTCACGTGTTACTCGATACGTATCAGCTGGTTGTACTGATAACAGCGATAGTGAGAGCGAGCCGTGATGCAGGGGAGTAAAAAAAATGCGCATAGACGTGGTTTTAAAAGTTAATGCCAATCTAGGTGTCAGTAGCAGGAGAGCTGTAAGAAGATTTTCCAGGACTCGTTTATCTTTGTCCCTCAAGACGTATGCAGGACTCGAGGTCAAAGAGTCAATAGTTTCTCAAGACGTCAGCTCGCGATATACTCGTGCGAGCACATATGTCGGATAGGGAGGAAGAGCCTTTATATCAGCATGAATAAGTAAAGCTGGCAGTGCCATACCGTCACTCAGGAATCCTCTATCATTTAAATAATTCAACGTATTTAACTTTCTCAGTACGAATCTCTCTATATCTACTCTCCTACAGCAGTACCACCCTTAGTTACATAGCAAAGTCACATCTCGTACACATCGTGTTGCCAGTCAGTACTCGTCAGGATGATCCCATGACAGTCAGCGATACCCAGAATTTTTTTTAAATTTCCTTCCCTCACTATCTTAAATTCCCTGAAAGCGGCTGACAAGGTATTAGAAAAAATGTTCAACGATTTCTGAAAGTCTCGCAAGAATGAAATATAATATATTTTCATTGTATTAAAGTCTGCCTACGTGCCTCCCACATACGAATGGATACAAGAGAAATACGAAAATGTCAAAATGTATTGTATTTCCACTTAACGACGAACATTTTTTTCCTGTCGGGATAGAAAAGCCAAACCCGTCAATTGGATATCGTCAAGTGATTTCTAGCGTGTAATCATCATCAGTGAAACCGATAGAGCTGCCTGCCTCGAATAAAACTGGGTTTCCGTTATTGGAAATTCCACGAGTCCCATTCTAATTCTCGTGTCTAAGACAAGCGCTTTGGCCGAGGAATAAGTCCTTGTCTTACGCTTTCAGCTTCGGTTCAACTTTCAAATTAATTGCATGACTTTAAATGGCTTGCAATGCGCTTTCGAACTTTACTCCCTGGATAACCGATTCATGCTTTGCGAGGTTAGTGTGTAGGCTGGACGAACCATAAGCGGGTAAGGAAGTTACAAAGCGTTACATGACCCTTCATATATTTTTCAAAGTCCTACACGCAACTGCATTTAATATGAATAATTGACCCTAACGAACCCTTAGACTGGATCCTCTGACCTCCCCACCCCGTCCAAGTGCGTGTATGCACGTATTTTTTCATTAAATCCTTCTCTCTCTGGAAATGAATTCAGGCAATTCTAAATTATAAGGTGCCAACTTTGTCATTTACTTATATTAATTTTGAGGGCTAGATCAGGCCGTGACAGCCTGTAGTAGACAAACGTCATGTTTAATGGGTTTATAATAACAGCCCTTATGGTATGTCAGAGGTATAAGAGGGCTGCTCCACGCTGACCTCTCGTCAAGTACCGGCAACCCCAGATCAACCGAGTGGGTCGAGAATGGTAATCAGTCTGATTTCTCAATTACATAACCCTTATGAATCTGCTTGCGTTCATTGGCTTTTGTTCTGTAAGGTAATTGGTTGATTTTTCAGCGAAGTCTCTTCAATATTTCTGAAAGCCAGAAATTCTTCATAGAAACTGCCAGGCAATTAGGAGTTGTCTTCTTATGACCCTTACAAACAAGCAAGTGAGGTTGTGGTTTTCCAAAAATTTACAGAGAAAAATTAAATGATTTTTCAGCAGATTTACGCGAATACCAGTTACAGTGTATTTCCAATTAAATTTTCTGCATGGCTCGTCAAAGGAATCTCTTGCCCAGGACAGTAGCGTTATATCCAATTATATGTAAGAAACATAAAAAAAAAGCACATACTAATGTCTCTGAACGCGTTATATGACGTAATACACAAATGTATATTAAAGGGGTGTACCGTATGCATCATAAAAGTATCCACCAAGGATGAGAGGCTGGATAAAGCTGGGAAGTCAGTAGCTACAGGGTGTTGGCCCAAGAGGGTTACGTTTTAATTTTAACTTATCTAAAGGCCAGCATAAATTCGTGGTTAAAACACTGTACCCGTTAAAACTTCATGCATAGAGAATAACGGCACTAAAATATGTTTAATTTATAACAGCGCCGTTGTATTAAGAGTAGGGACACAGATGCACCGGATACCAAAACAATTCTTACCCTCGCGTTAGCAGCCAGCCACCCAAGCCACCCAAGCCAGCCAGCCAGCCTACCGGCCAAAGCGTATATACCTAGCGAAATTATAAGCAGCAGGCATGTTTCATTTTCATTAATAACTCACCGTTCCCTCGGCATTTCGACATGCACCTTCATATTCCCTAGCTACATGTCGGTTACTACCACTGTCTACTTTATACGGGCCTTTATCTTCGAAGTTACCACTGTTTTAAAACTTGCCCGTCGCATTTTAATTAACACCATGCCTCGCGGCACGCACCTAATTGACCGGGTAGCAGCGTGGATGCTGCGTGAAGAAGATGCGTCATCTCCTTTTTATCCTCCCGTGGCCTTTTCCGTCCCATTGGGCTGTTCGGTCATTACTCATCAGAGACTAGAGGGATAACGGAAGTTTCCGAATATACAACCGGAAGCTTTATGAGGTATCAAGAAAACTGTCCGTTTCCACTGACAAAAGAAAAAGGGATCCTAATCGCGAAGTACCCGGAAGACTGCTAAATGAGATATAATCAAAGTAGAGTGGTATCAATATTTAAAGAGAAAGAAATAAGGTAGAATTCTGTCCATAGAAGCACCCCTGAACAATGTTAGTAAAATTTGTTTTTAAAACGAGATGCTTCTTACATCTTTAATACTTTGAGACATTCTACTGGCACGCATAATAGCACGGATATCGTCCATTCGGACTCTAAGCTTAAATTTTTAACATTTACTCTGTTTGCTCAATAAAACTGTCAGCTTTTTCCATTAGTCTTTGAATATCTGTTCGGTTTTAATCTGGCTATTTCTGTACGTAACCTATCGGTTATTAGAAATTATTTAGTTGACCCATAAAAGTAAAAGGTTAATGATTTCACAGAAATACATTTGTCACTCAGCCAAATACGATTTGTGACGTAGTTTAAGTTTAATCTTAATACTTAATTGTTTCAGCCACTATATAATTGGCTGTGCATGATAAGGAGGAGGATTTGCCATAGAGGGTAAAAAAAAGGGGTTAAGCGTGTACTCGTATGAAAATAGTAATTTTTGTCATGCCGTATGAGAAACTAATAATAATGGAACATCATTTATAGGACGAAGCTCTGTTGTTCGAGAAGCCAGAAAGCCGATTAATTTTGACATGCTTCATTTCATTTCCCAGAAGCTAAAATATAGCGCAACCAATTGAACGTGTTTCATTAGGATCTTTAGGCTTTATGAATAATTCATACTGGCGAGGGATAAAAATGAAGGAACGAATGAAAAAAATTGCTTTTAATTCTCATTTGGCGCCGCAATCAACAGTGATAATGGCCTCTTATCGGAAGGACAATGGACAATCGTTTTCCACGCTTCCTTAGCGAATTACAGTACGATCTCCGTGCGTTGAATCCGGCCCATTGTGGTTTTTAACAAGAAAAAAAAAAAAAGAATGGATGTCAATAGGATTTCTTTTTTTGTCTTCTATGACAAAGGAAAATTGGAGAAACCGTGACAGCGTGACAAGACATGTCGAAGATTTAAAGTAGAGAAGTTATATCGATCTGTATATTTGAGGATAATTGTCTGATTATTCGTACACGATTCTATAGCAATAAAGAGAAGTATCTGACAAGACTAATCTTATCCTTGAGCAGCTGTCCAGACGCGGACAGACTCGTATCTGGTCACGTCAAGGCAGCTACGCCAAGAGTTCACTCGAATTAAACGGGAAGCCGTCTCAGAGACATAGAAAGCTAATGCTCGACTCGCATTATCGCATGAAGATAGGTTCACGCGATTATTGGAGCGTCGCTCGACATTAACGTTTCCATCTTGGCCACGAGACTATGGCTGGTGGATTGGCTGGTGGATTGGCTGG
>JARPRG010000305.1:746043-761702 GCA_031001745.1 Hartigia nigra
CTCTCTCTCTCTCTCTCTCTTTTTCTCCACCCTTCGAACTTTCAGCCACTATTACTCTCTTCTCTTCGTTTATCGCGTGGCTCGACAGTAACAGCGCTGTCCCCGACTCGCAGTTATTACAATAAATTTCCCCGGTGATAAAGGCTCCGATTTTTGTCTTTATTGCCCTCGCAGGGCCGATAGTTCGAGGAAGGGGTTACTTCCGGTAGCTAGCGTGACTGCACCGGACGGGCCCACCCTGCTACCACCACCCCTAATGCCATTGACCATTCCGACCCCGGTGCGTAGCATCGGCTGAGTTTTACCGCTCGTTTTTCACGTGTTTTACGACTATCGATTTCTCTACACGTCCAGTGGTAGTAGCAGGTATAGTGTCGGCCATGGGCCGTGGGCGCCAACCACCCTTCTTCCGCGTTATCTGACTCATGCCACCCCTTTTCTAGTGCCTTCGAACAGCCCCATCGCCAACCGCAGAGACTAACACCTTTTAAACACCTTCACCTGCGGCTACTACACCCTCTTCCACTCGCTATACCACAGCCAATCCGGAGGCAGACAGGGAGGCACACGTGCATCATTCGTAAAGGGGGAACAATGCGACATTAATATTAATTACAATGCCGCGTGCATTCGGAGTTTCAAAGCGAACTGGTCTCGCTGCTTTTTATCATGACAAGAGTATCATCCACTTCTTTGTCAAACATAAAGCAGGGATATAACCACGAGAAATATAAAACGGCTCTATTTACTGCTCAAACTCAAATAAGGATTTTACTTCTGGTTCATTAATAGTTTATTATTCCCAAGATATACGAGTTAGATTCCACTGCATTTTTTTATCTCGTAGACTCTCCACGTATTTTTCATACTCGAATTACAAAATCCTATATTATTCTTGGATTCCTTGCTCTATTTTCATTTTCTTCAGAAAATATATAGTCCTCGACGTATATAGTCTGGCATACAGAGCGTGCTCGATCCATCGATCCGAGTAACCTTACTAAACTGGGATCGCATTTCAGAAGGCGCCCCACTTGTTTGCTTGGGCTGCGTAACAAATGACAGGGAGCAACGTTAATCGTTTTCGTTGAAGAGTTTTCACGAGGGCTGCGAACCAGCCAGGTAATTTGGCTTGATCCTTGAAAATTATCTTTGTATGCGAAATTAATATTAACCAGTGAAACAGCAAGAATTCACTGCTGGTGTCGACGTGAATGTGGTAAGACGAGCAGGTATCGAATGATCCATTAATGTTCATTGAACTCAAGCTGATCGTGGATTATTCAGTGTTGGCTCGATACAAAATAGCCAGGAATCAGTGGGTATAAATATAGTTACAAGGGGCTACTCAAAGCTTCAGAAACGACGTGTGAAGGGAAGGAATGGACGTCCCTGAAAACAGATAAAATGGGAATATAATGGCTTGGCCGAAATGGAGTTTTCTAAAATTCATCAGAAGCGTGTCGCCAGGACGCTCTTCGCATACCCATTCCGCTACATCGAGGATCGCGCTTGGTTTCGTCGAACGTAAAATTCAGCGATTCGTGGAATTTATTGTGCCATTGGAAATTTTCGGGACCGTTACGAATGGTCGAACGAAACAATTTGGCGCTGGTTCTGCAAGCCCGACACGGGTAAATAAATTGATGGCAAACAAAAATTCCATATAACTTTCTCGCGCTTCGAAAAATCCTTCTGGCTTCTGTATTTTGCATTCTACGCGCATTATGAATTCTGGTCGACAATTTCATTGGCGTGTGGCGCAGCTTAAGTAAGTTAGCAAACTCATTTTCGTTAGTTCGGACGAGCATTTTACTATAGAAAAATTATAAGAAGTCAATGTACTTTCGAGTCCCCTATGAATATCTGGCTATCTATAGCGTGCAGCGCGTCCCGCCTCAGGAAGTCACGTGCTTGATGGAACTTCCGTTCCGATGCCGTAGGATTCCGTGAGATTCAAAAGTTAGCGCTTAATTAAGGAGAAAGTGGAGATAAGGTATATTGCAAAATGTTAAAGAAGAAATGGAGGACTGGAATAAGAATTGAAAAATCAGTCTTCGTCGTGTTCTTCGGAAACTTCTTTTTAGCTGGGATTCTCGAAAAGACAAACAAACTAAACAGAATCACTCGAGTCTGAGAAAAACTTCAAGGCAGAAACTGTACGACTAATCGTGTTCCATTGTACTTGGAAAGTAATGAACTCAAAAATCTTGGGGTAATAATCCAAATGAAATGATTCATTTGGGTATTGACAGGTAACGCCCGGACGATGGTTGTGCCAGGGAAATAGAAGGGCTGGTTTCACCCTACGCCACCCTAGGCTATTCGCACCGTTTCTATTCCCATAGCTGAAACTAATATATCTGTATATACTATAGTTCCATAGATGGTAAACTTCCATTTGCTATGATACGGTAATAGCTGTGCGGCTATCGAGAGCAGGTAAACAATGTTTGTTGTTTCATCGCGGAATGAGTGTACAAACCAACAGGGCAAAGATAAATTGCGAGTCTCGCAGGTTATTCCCTTGTACCTTTAACCTCACGTATTCGGATATACCTGGCTCACCTGGCAGGCCAAAAAGGCAGGTACACGTGAACGAGGATAGTAAACTCCATCAGAGAATTCAAACTACTGGCTATACTACACCCGACCAGACAGTTGCCCCAAAGGCTGTAGATATTTTTCAGTTTCATCAAAGATTAACCGGAAGCAGGAAACACGTCCCTCCTGAACTCCTAGACTCTGCAATCTTCTCGCCAACCAACACTGTAGCTAGTGACTAAGACACGTTTGTAGGAATCCATGATTCTCGTAGGAAGCAGGTATGGAGAATCAGAAATCAGGGAAGTGTCCAGAATGACTCTTACCGGAAGCTGCAATCCTTCTGGCTCAGTCGGTTACAACCCCTGCGCACAGTGAGCACTGACTACGAGGATGTAGCGAAATTTAAGGGTAGGTCGGATTAGCCCTGGGTTCTACTGACCATCCTGGTACTTAAATATTTACATCGCCAGTCTGACTAGTCTCGACTTTAACGTGCCGCGGCGGTGTAACGTGCCGGAAGTGATGTCTCCCCCATGCAGGAAAGGAAGAAACTCTTGGTGGGATACTACTACCGGCTCAGACAATTGGAACCACTAGTTGCGTTTTCTCTGGGACCGTGGTATAACTATGTATTAGTCGCTGATGCGTCGCTATTACAAAACTGTCTTTCTACTTTCGGGTTTGTACGTAATATAAAAAAAGAATGTCTATAGAAATTTAATGAAAAATATATTCACCTGTAATGGAAATGCCAATTTGTCAATAGACGTGCGTATGGAGAACCGCGAAACATTTGGACAGTAGCTTTTGACAGGTTTGTTTTTAGCTGGTTGCAAACACGCTTGAATTTCAAGTTGAACTCATCGACAGAAAAGTTCGATGGTGACTCGTTCGAATTCACTGAAACGACAGGGGGGTGGACACGAGGAGGTAGATTTCGTTAGTCGTTAAAAAAAGAGAATTTCACACGGCCCGTGGAACAAGCAAATAGGATGGCAGGATTGAACGAATTAAAGAGCGAGTGAACGGACGGAGTCCTGGATCTGGAGAAGATGGCTAAAGGGAAGGTGAAGAGTTCAGGTACAAAAATTGGAGGAAAGAGAAGAAAAAAAGAATGAGCAAAGAAAGGATGATTCCGTTGGTTCTTTCAAGCTTCCTCAGTGTCTTTTTCTATTCTGCTGACATCACAAGTAGCATGCGGAATTGTTCTGGACCAGAGCCAGGCGGCCCGTCTTCAACATGGCGATTTCAGAATAACGCGATAGAGATCTTAAGGTGTGCCAGGAGTATTGCAGAGGGTAGATTGTTAGGTCCGGTGTCCTGGCTGAATTAGGATGAGGGATGAGTGTCGGGAGGAGAGGATCGGGAAAGGGAACACCGGAAGATCGCGTAAACTACGGAGATGAATTCTCCGTAAGTCCCCCGAAGGGGTCGTTATAATTAACTTATTTCCCTCAACCCGAATAACCAGTTGGTCCCCTGACCTTTGACACGTAACTTTCTTGCTACGTGTATTAGAAACAATCCTCTTCTAATTTCCAGAAAACTACTTCCTAATTGATAACAAAAATTGTTCCTCCGCGTACCTCCTATCAATTTATAATGGGGATTAGCAGGATGGCCGCACGGGCTTATCCGCAGGCAATTTTTTTTCACTATTTTTTGTTCGAAGCCTCCCATTCTCTACTCCGCGTTCAGCAGCGACATATGTGTATAAAAACGGCAAAACCAGTAGCGCCGGGAAGGCTGTAACTTCATTTACGAAAGCGTCCCTCGACTCAATTTAATCAAGCGTAGCTCACCTATCCATGAAACTTTCATTGGACAACGAACTGGGTGCACAGAGTGCGCAGAGACAGGTCATCAACTAGGCAACTGTGGTCCATGAGCCAAGTCCTCTTTGGCACTCTTGACTCCACTGGCTGCCACTGTAGACAATATGCAAAAAAAATCCTCAGAGACGGGAGGGATTCTGTTCTCCGGTGATTGAGCTATCGATATCCACGTTTCGAAGATAAGCGTGCGAAGAGATCAGTGAAGAGAACGAGGAACACCCGAGGGCGCAAGAGAGTCGAGGTGGTAAAAATGGTAAAAAAGTAGGAAAGAAAGAAAAAAAAGAGGCGGCAAAAAGTGGAAAGAGTAAAAGCGGAAGGGTTGACTAGAGGTTTGGAGAGGGTTGCCAGAGAAGAGTTGGAAGAGCTTAAATCGCACTTTTTCGAGTGCCCTTCGAAAGGTTTAAACTTTAAATATGCAGCCTAACGATTAACGAATGTTAGACGAGTCCTTCGTTCAAGTGCCAAATGGCGGAGTAGTTGCAATCAAGAGAACAGACTCATCATTATTCCTATTCTCCATTATTCCCACCAAGGTATAAACCCCCAGAGTCCCAGAAGGATCGTCCTAGGCATCTTATTGTCTCGCGCCTCGTTTGTTCCATGAAATTGCGAATAACATTATCTCATTCTAATCTCACGTTCGAATCTTACTTTCCTGCTCGTTTCAGCGGCTTTCACATATCGACCAACGAGTTTCTGGATTGTCAAGATTCCATGCGAGGCGCTATTTGATTGGCTGCCATCGAAGAGGTTTATTACTCAACTGACGAACGTTCGTGGTTCCTTTTTAGTCAAAATCGTTTACGTGCTGCTCTAGACCGGCGTCTCCTCATCACGAAGGCAAGCGGCGTCGCGCGAGGACCAATAAAATTTCCATGCGGCCCCATTTTCGAAATTCCCCGTCTTCCCTTTCAATTCGAAAGTCCATTTCGCCTGAAAAGTGGGTAGAGGTGCTCAAGGGCTCATATACAGTAAGTTTCAGGATGACTGTACCGACATTTCCCAAAGGTATATCGAGTGCCTATGCTACGCCAGAGAGACTTCAATTTCAATGGAATATGCCTGTTACGTGTACCTATCCTTGTAGACAAAAATAAACATACACCCATTCACGAGAGGCACGCTTCCTGCCTCTGATATATATAAATATATCACACACTGTGTATACGATGTTCTCTATGACATAATATGTCGTTCAAATGTTTTGGGGGATAAAATATATATAAAAGTGTAGGATGAGCAAGGATACACAGATCAAAAAGCGTTGGCTGCTGCCAGTTACTCAGGCTGGACGTTTGACGCATCGCAAGAGGAGAATAGAAGAGACTGTGACGAAGTCTCGCTTTTGGCAAAAAGCTTTCAACGAGTCTCTCATCTTTTATTTATCTATGCTAAACTCATTGGCAAGTTTTGCCATCTTAAAATTTCATATCGGACCCATCGTTGCTCTCCGTATTGATATGTATGGCGTGATGCACTTACCCATCGACCACCATAACCCTTCCCTCTTTTCATTTTCTATAGCATTGATGCTAACCCACACTGCATTACCATATACATATAGCTCTATTTTCTAGTGTTTTACTATCGCTTCCTATATCAGGCTTCTTCTTTAGCGATTACCATATCTTATACCCAATCCATATTTAAACATCAGGTTCATTCTGTGCTTTTTGAGTGCTGAACTTATAAATATGAATTTTTTGATAAATAGCCGTAACCTATTTTCGAGGAGATGATATGGTGGTAAATAATAAAAAAAAACATTGAGCAATAACTCACCTTCTTGTCGCAGTAGTACCAAGACTAGGAGAAATACCAAGTCCATCGCAAGGGGTGTACACACTCCGGGCATTCCGATGAGTAATTCGTTGCTTTAGGTTTTAACCCTTTCCCCACGAGCTATCACCGTCGGTCACGTTCTAATGGAAATTAAACAAATTCCACACTAACGAAGCTCACGTTGTTCATGTACACTCAACTGCCATTATTTTTGGATAATAATGAGGCAGAACGCACCCAATAAATTTTTTTTTGTATTATTCGAGAGATCCTTCCTATAGATTCGATTGTTAAAGGTCGTCTCGACGCTTTATCAGACTCTAGCTACTTTGACTATTACAGCATATCGAAATAATAAGTCGAGGCTATAACGGCATCAGCCTTGTTGTTTGAATTAATTGAAGGACCTGTTATTCTACCGTCAATTAAATTTAATGATTCTCGACCTGTTTTCTAATATATTCCCCATTACCACCCCTAACTCTTGGCAGGTAAGTTGCTTCCTTTTTTTCTACAAATAACTCTATTACAATAGCTTTAAAGTTTTCTTTTTCTAATTTTACTCTCAATAGTCCAAAATCTCACGAACTTTTAGTCAATTAAAATACCCCAAGAATTATCACATGTTTATCGGCACGCTCTTACGTATCCTTCATATACGTTATGTCATACGGAAGACTAAGAAAAGGATGGCGGTTATATATAAACTTTTCACTTAGCCAGCTTCTGCTCAGTAACGTTATTTCAGGCAAAGGTGTGTCGACCAAAAAGTGTCCGGCTGTCGGATGCTTAGTGAGAGGATGAAAAATATTGTATAAGAATATAAAAAGCATCCCTTACTGACATTTCGAAACAATCAACCCCCTTGGAGGGAAGAAAAATATTGAAAAACTTTCGTATAAACCAAAGATACGGGGGGTCTTATCATTGAAGCGTGTAATCGCATCGCACCTCCTTCTCCTCTCAAGAGACAATCTAATTCGCACGAGTTCTTTGAACCGTGAGCGTCGCGACGCCTAAATTTAAAATTGCAACTTGTTGCCAAATCGAGCTCAAGCATAACGGGACTATCCCTCGACGCTCTGACGTGCGCGTATCAAGCAACTATTATGATTCTATGCATTTACTCAGGCGTGTATTATTCAAAGGCGCTTCAGAGGTCTTTCTCAAGATGACTTTTACTCCATGGTGGATAAAAGTTCAAGGGAACAAGAAAACTTATTGTTGGCGTCAAGAATATTCTTATGCAATGCAGAAGGTCCGCAAGGAGGACCCATACTATTCTGGAGACTTTATAAAGGAAGTTTTCGTTTTCTTGATAAACGGCAGACAGGTAGAAATGCCAGCCACGTTCTCTAACTCACAGTACACGTACCGTGATGGATGACAATTTGCGATGTGTAGTTACTTTTAAAGCGTCTTTCTTTTTTTTTTTTGATTCTCACGTCTCTTTCCCTCTCGTGATGCTGGCAACCATTTCTCTTATTCCACGACTACTTTCCCTCTCGTTTTCACTGTTGCACACGAAGCTTTAACTGAATTCGGCGATACGTTTGCTTAGAAGAAGCGGCGAAGACTGTCTGGAAACCAACTGAAATCCAGGCGCTTAACGTCGAATTGGTCTTGGGATCTATTTGTACCTTTATCCCACGCGGTCTTCGCGAAATCGTTCCATTGTCTTGCTGAAGCATAAATTTCACACGTGGTTTTAGATCAAACGAATCCTCTTGAAAATTTAATGTTTTTCTTTTATACGTCCCAACCCTGCGTACTACTTTTTTTCTTTTTTTTTTGCGAAGTCGTGAAATACCCGACACCCTCGTACGGTTGCGGGGAGATATATATAATGATCGTTTTTACGTTATTTATGCGAGGCAAAGATATTATTGAATTTCTAGCAAAAGATATAAAATGGTAGACGGAATTTTTCAAACGATGGAACTCGTGAGGGATTGGAAAATATTTGTTTAAATAAATATGGTTATGATCATTAATATGGATATCCAATGGTGCGTTCAACCGTTTATTCCTTTATTGTAGCCAACACTGTTTCAGCCTGTTATATGCCGCAGTTTATCTATATAAATATATGAATTCCCATTTGATGCCTATTTACGTATTATTCCCTTTCGAATTGGAACAGTTGTTGCACGCCTGCTCAATTATTTATTTATTTACTTGACTATTTACACGAAATTGGAGTTCATTGCTTTCCACCCTATTCGACGGCCCGTCCAACGCGCCTTCCTTTTTCGCTTTGTTTTCTCTTTTCTTTACACGGAGAAGCATATTGTTACGATTACTGGAGCATTGCATAGTATTTGGAAGATAATAAATTTCTAGTGACATTCATAATAATTCTAGTAAGATTGACGATGATAACTATAGTGACACTTAGGGCTGCCGCATAATAGGAAAACGTAAGACGTACCAAGTGACACGTACGGCATCCAGCACGTGTAAGAACCAATTACATAAGAATTTTCTATCACTTCAATCATACGTGTCTGTGTCTTATGTTTTACTTTACGTGGCGTGCCTTACAATGACAATAATAATTTTTGACAGAATTCTTGTTATTGCTACTAGAATTTGTTGCTGTCCAAATACTTGTCATTGCTCTAGTGATCATTTTTCTGGGTGCACCTACCCTCCTTCTGTATTCTTTCGTAAACTCTGTATCTCGAGAATTCCAGCATTGATCCGCCAGACATTAATATTTATTTTTCTTGCAACGATTATTTATATAGTCTCATTAAACTCTTGTAAAACTCAAAAACTTTCTAAGCACTGTGAGCAATCTCATTTTTCAAATGATTCAGGTCGACGATTCGCTTAACGTCGATATGGTTTTAATATTGCATCAAACACTTCTTCGACTGTCCTTTTGTAAACAACAAAGATTATCCAAGAGGATCTTTCGGATAATACGAAAAGATCATTTTTCACTTGCGCAATAGTCCATCCGTCTCACACTCGAGAAAACTCGAAATTCCGTCTATATCCTTGACGTAGCGAAATAAGAAACGCGCCGGTGTCTTGGCGCTTTGGTTCCGCGCTGATGTCGCGTGTGGTTTTGAACTTTCTCGTGCGTAGCAGGTGGGATACCCGAACGCGCAAGCTCCGCGGAAGCACAGAGAGGGAGTGAAATGTGTTTCTGGTATCGGAAGCGAAGTACGCGATACGACCGGCCGATGCCGACTACGACGCTTGGCGTCGCGGTGCTTTACGAGTGTCCACCTGAGCGCCGGCGCAAAACGTTTCGGCGCAGGTGTACCTGCATAAATGCATAAATGCAGGTGCATCTAGAAGCGCAAGCGTGTCATAGGCTTAGTCCCTGTTTTCAGTTCAAAGTACGTGTCCTTAATTGTCAATTTTTAATAAAACAATAAATAGACTAATATTAATAAAGAAAATGACAAATCGATAGCCAAGAAATGTCTTATTTAACAGCCGATTGGTCGACCTGTTGGCTCAAGCCGTAATTACGATGTTGAAAGAGAATTGTGCATAAGTCTCTCTACCGATGCAGACGTTTCAAACAGAATTGATATCACTGCCGACGTTATCAGTAAGGTTTACGATAACGGTAATTCCTCCGGTAATAGGAGGCTGTCCGCAGGAAACGAAGTGGAATCATTCCTAGGAGGATCAAAGGCTTCATCTTTCGCTAACACCTTCATCGTACCATTTCTCTAGGCCACTTTACTTCTTCTTTTCTTTTCAGCCGCCTCCTCCTGCTGTTCTTGACTCGATGCGGGCCGCGTGTGTCCTCTTTCTCAAGAAGTCAAGGGGGTGGCTCTTCTCTGCCCGTCCAGCCGTGAGAATAAAATAAACGAAGCGCACACGTGCAGTCGTCTTCACAGAGACGCCTCCCTGCCCTTCACGAACACTCTTTTCACGAGGTAAAGTAGACGCTAGGCACTACACTCCTGGAGTGCAGCCCGAGGAACTTGAAAAGCCCCTGGGCGTCGAGAGCCACGTCCGATGTCGCTTGCACTTACCAACTTTTGATATTTTGGGCACCTGAAGTCAGAAGCTAGAGAGAAGCAAGGAGAACTGATAAATGACAAAGAATAAGCGAATAGGATGCTGTGAAGATGATCTGAACGGATATACCTTCTGTGGCTCATCCTGCTTGGTTTTGTTCAGTATTCAAAGATATACGTAGACATAAGGGAACGCGTAGGAGGCTCGTTTGAAGGGACGTCGGAGTTGATGGTGGTTTCGAAAATGACCGAGGGGTGAAAGAGCAACGACGGTGGATAGCATCGGTGAGACAGGGTCCGATCTGGGATTTTCTGGTAAATGTCTTTATTTCGTATGGCCCTATAGTGTCGTGCGAAGGGCAATCCGGCCATTTTCTCACGATGGGGTCAAATGTCATTGCACGGGTAAAATCTCGCGAGAATAAAATCACAAGAGAATTCAGTCGACAGTTGAGAAGGGACATCTACGCGGTCCCATTCGTTGTTTACCCTTTTGGCTGAGTTTCCCTGGAAAGCCAAAGGAATTCACTGTCGTTCGTATATCCAGACATGGTCGTCTGACGAGTGAAACGCTGCAGCTACTTATCTACGTCGAGAACGAAGGGCTTCAATGATAAAGTTCGACTTGGTATCCCTCCTGCTTAATTCCCCGAAGATTTTCAGCAGGTGAAAATGGGAAGAGAAATACTGAAGGGAATAGATGATCTACGTTCACATAGAACAGCACGGTTAATAAGGGAGTGGTAATTAGTAGAGGAAACGGAATTATCGTCTCACTCTCCTTTGGATTAATATTGACGCACGTTCTATTAAATTTGTCAGATGATAAGAGGGTGCGGGTACTTTATACAGATAGCATTACTATGCATGGATATTATCCAGTCGCATATATATATATATATAAATATACTCCCAGATAAAACACAGCGCAAATAATATAAAACGCGGAGATACGTATTTCTACAGACACGCAAGGTATTACGATTATCAAGATTGGTGCCGGGGATCCGATACATATAGTATACAGTATAGTATAGTATATACAGCATATGTCAATTTCGTTTATGGTCTTGTCGTTACCTTCGTTGAGGCTCGTTCACGCTCGGCTCGATGTCGTTACCGTGAACGGCCGGTAACGGCTCACTCGTTCGCGAGATTTCGTATAACGAGTGAGGACGACACTCGAACCTTTGCAGAGTGACGCGACAATTTACTTGACGCGTCTTTTGCTACTTTACTTTTTATCACTTTTCATCCATGGACTGCAGTCCATCATTTTCACAGAAGGCTCGTCCGACTTCGTCGATCGCGTACTTGTACTGTGTGAACTTAACGAGGACACTTGTATCAAAACCGAGTCCTCTAATTACGTTGAATTTTAGATGACGCTCAAGCACTTTATGGCAATAATAACACGTATTTTAGCAGATATACGTACGAAAAGATACAATCAATCTCACCTGCCAAGTTTCTAGGACTATAGCTGTAGCATTAGCAGCAGCACACCATTACTGATACTAATGCTACTAGTCCAGCTTGATAATAAACTCAGGACTTCCGCGCAGTACTGCCTATAGACTTGTACTACTTTGCCTGAATAAATAGGAGCGCTCTGTCTAAACGAGAGATAGTATCGAAATTCACCTCTACGAAAACCGCCATGCTTGTCTAGGTTAACTTTCCAGACGCCGCTACCACTGTCTGCCATTACTGCATTTTAGCCTTTAGTTTTCTCTTAGCCTAACTAGCTCTACTCTCTGGTCTAGGATGTCGAATCTCGTGTTTAAAGTCTGACTCGTTACACTCTGTCTCTACTTGACAATCGGACTGACTATGAGTTTTTTCACTGGTACTACTACTGGTACTACACTACTACTACCACTAACTGGTGCTCCTGTCAGCGTCAACCCCCTATGTGGCTGTCAACTCTCGTTTCAACGTTTCCTGCACCCTGCCGTCATTCAAGGATCGAAAGTGTCTCTACGATACTACGCCACTTCACGACCTTTACCTTTCTAGATATTAAAGAGATCCTCCGGCGAACTTGCTTCTCTACACCCTGAGGAATGAAGACAACCCCTACAACTATACAGGTTTCACGAGGGATATTTTCCTTGAGAGTATCTATACTGACGAGTGAAAAAAAGCCAACGAGAGATAACGAACGATCTTCCTCGATACTCCTGAACTGAACTCGCCCTTGCGATCCAATTTACTCTCGCTTCCATATGAGAACCTTCAGCCTCCTCACACCATCGAGAGGATCCTACCAAGTGGTTATCTTTATTTGTGTTTACATTTTTTTTATTAAGGATATTCCTGTGTCAATACGATTCCTTATATATTTTTTTTTACTGTTGGATAATCAATTTTCGTATTTATAGAGAATAACCATGGGGATTACTGGAGTATCTGGGATTCTTCTGTTGATAATATTTATTATATATTTTTTGGGGGGTCGTAATTTTCGAAAATTAACCTATGGACAATTTCTTCAGGAGACTTAAATGATTTATACGAAAGGTGCGATCACGTTCAACGTAACGAATGGATGCAACATGCAGACCAGTCGAAAATGTTCATAGCGTAGAGCTGTGAATTTTGGGCGCTGATGCATATTCAACTGTACGCTTAAGATTTTACATGCTTTCGCGAATAAGCGGAATAGGGGATCGCGGCGGGAAACTAGTGCGAAAACGTAAGTTCACGGTCGGGTGCATATTCATGCGTCCCAAAAAATCGGGGTGGAGACGCTCAAGTCCCGGGTGTGTAAGCACGAAGGATGCGACAGCACACAACCCCTCTTTCTTTGACAAGCAAATAAAATTTGGGTATTTGAGGAAATCGCGTAAGTCAAATGATTCGACGTTTACTGGAAGTTTCCGGAATAAAGACACAACGCAACGTCCAAGCTTTCGTGTGTACTTTATGAATTTATCATTAGCCAATTGATATATGGATAATTGTAAAAAAAAAGCTACAATACGTAATAAACAAATATTACGTTAAAAGCGTCTTTCAAATAATTATATTTGCAAATAATGTACTGGGTCTACCTAATTCGATATAACAGCGGACACGTATATTCGCCTTTCTATTGATAGACTATGGTTTATAGTGTTGCGAAAAAAAAAGTTATATTGAATATAGTGTAGTACTAACCAAGTAAGTTGATCGACAATATAATAAATTATCCTTGCTACACCACATCGCACAATCCACTATTATATTTTAATATGTCCCATACACATAGTGTTGGTTCTAGCATTGGTAACTCCAACATAATAGTGCTGGCTTTAGCACTGGTGTGTTGTTATTGGCAGTGACGGCGGCTCGCCTAACAAGCAGATTCAATAAAGCCCTCGTAGTAAATCAAAATCGTGCGGTTAATCCTCATAAAAATATTTAGGGGCGGAAAACGATCAAAGAAGTCCCCGGTCCGTTATGAATGATTCAGGGAGCCTTTAGAGAGCCGCAGGGTGCTCCGTCCCTCCGATTCGCTCTCACAGTTTTCCCCAGAGAGCAGAGTATTTTGTTTTAAATTCCATTGAGCTCGCTCTAAAAATTTCCGCACGAAGAATGCTCCACATTATTCCCTCGAAATATATCCAGCATCCCTTCACGCTCGTCTCCTCCTCTCTCCTCGTCCTCCCCGCACGTTATCCTCTTCGACTCTGCGTTTAACACGATGTAAAGTAATATCGGTACACAGAGTGTTTGCTCCGGAATAAACCAGATTTATGAAATCGCTCATGGCGCAGAGAGAGAGAATGCTCCTTTGGGAAGGAGAGATGCTTCGCTCTGTGCTCTTTCTCTGGACGACTGATAGTCCATTTGAATACAAGAGAGAGAGAGAGAGAGAGAGAGAGAGAGAATGAGTACATGGTTACGTTTAGGCAGAGTCCAGAGGTACGATTACACGTGAAAGACGCTGACCTGTTTAAAGTGTGAGACGCTATTGTCACATATACAGTTAATGGACTCTATGATATCTTGCGAACAGTTTGGAACAATTCCAGTTGCAGGTTCATGGTGACGTACACTTAATGTATAATCTGCACTTCAAAATCAAACCGACAATTACATCTGACAATTTCGCAGCTCCATTGTTCCCAGCAACTTAGCTGGCAGAGTCACACACAACGAGATACGATGAGACTTTGAGTGACTAGTAGAGTCTCCACGTGCCACCCACCCTCCTACCGGACGCACAAACTCAAACTGCACAGAGAGACTGAAAGTTCGAACGATAGCAAGGTAGAGTAGTAAGTTTATCCAACTGCATGTACTCCGAAAATCCTCTTTCTACGTCGACCGCGATCTAGATACCTAGGCAGACAAACTGACAATTCTCCAAAGTAAAGAGCCGTTCACACCGGCAGGCACTTTGAAAAAAAAAAGAGAACAATTTTCTCGCGTATATTGTAACCTGGCCCAAAGCGAACGCACGCATCTCTCGCGATTGATCTAGACTGCTTTTATATTAGGTAATTGTCAAGGGATGGGAATGGCAATTGAGATGAAAGACGTACCGTGGTACCTAGATCCATCTCTTATCAGAATCTGCATATCTCGCGTCTCTGGCATCGACCCTTGAACTCCGGCGAAGCGCATAAACGATTTATCCAAGAGATAACGTGGCCAAAGGAGGGATGGTCTTTATGGAAATTTCTGTCCAAGAGAATTGATAGCGTTCTAACCATCCAATGGGGCAGCTTTTGAATTCCCAGGTTCTAATGCCGTTACATGGTTCGCGGTTAAAGCTCACAGATCACAGATCAAGTCCGTCCGATTAGTATCTTTCGTAAGAATTCGCAGCACGTAACGAAATTCCGAAGCTCTTTCCTGCTTAATGGGGGTTCAAGAAACTTGGGCTTCGCGGACAAAAGGGTAACAGGAGTAAGCAATTTCTCATTTATATATAATATACCCACGTGATAACGTAGAGCAGTAGTGGATAAAGTATGCGCATGGTTGGACCACGTCGAGTGCGTGTGATGACACCCTTAGTCCTAAACACGAAATTTCTAATGATTTATATATGACGTGTATATTGTCTTTGTGGACATGGAGTTCGCAGGACGAGTCTTTAATCAATTATGCAAAATATTTGCAAATGGCTGGTCTCTACTGGTTTCCTCTTTCTCTCTTCGTCTCTATGCCTCTTGCTCTACCTCCTAGGCTTCTCTTACTAGCGAGACCTCATTGTCCAAGGACAGAGGAAGTGCGAGGTCCAACCCCGGATTTCAGGACGTCCTCTTGTCGGACTGTCCTGTATTAGAAGGTCCTGCAGCCTCAGGGTGCGCTGGACTACTACTCCTTCCACTTGTTTATTAAAACTTTCAAATTAACCGGCTTTATGCGTGTTCGTTTTGCTTCCTTTTGCCAGGGTTTTGTTATTTATTGCGAGACTGCTCGTACCCTTCTAGCACTAGCCATTCTCTCTTCTTGCTTCGTATCCTCTAATCCCCTCTAGTCTCCCGACGCCGACGCCGACGCCGACGCC
>JARPRG010000305.1:766764-779015 GCA_031001745.1 Hartigia nigra
GATGAACCTTTATTTCCTGGTCTATAGAAAATCGTCGGAATTAGATTGTGGTACCATCTAGTCTTGTCTGACTATATCTACTCGAAGGATATGGTAGGGAAAGATATCGAACGAGATAGGAGACTTCGATGATATACATACGTCGAGGAGATCCTCGCTTTGCAAAGGAACTTTATTCTATTATGCTATTGGAGGAGACGGCTTCCTAGAACTTGGCGAATTTTCTTTTCTCCTAGTTTCTTTTCTTGTTCCTTTTTATTTTCTTCATTGCTATATTTTTTGCAACCATCCTCCTCCCTTCCCCTTTCTTGGAAAGATGCAGACGAGAAAATAGTAGTTACTCTCAGCCTGATCTAGATCCCATTCCAAGCCTCGATGTATCCTCTCGTAGCAACCTTTCATCTCAGCACATCAAAAGGCAATTCTCGAAATTATGGAGATTTTTCCGAAGAATTTCACGGAATCGAACTCTTCGGCTGCGACTTGTTCTCCGTCTACTTTGCCAGGCTGATTCGGCTGGCTGGCTGGCTGCTCTTTGTGTAGCCGGAAAAGGTTTCAGGGGTAGATAAGGAATGACTGGAACAAATGAGAGGTTACTTGGTCTTCTCCAAGAGGTTGCTAGATATTTCGGATCTTCCGTACCATCGGCTCGTGGCGTGTCCTCGATCCTTTCTTGCTCTAACCATTCGTCCTTCCCGCCCCATTTATTTTACCCTTCATCCTTTCTCTATTCAACCCCATTACCGGGGCATCCTACTTCTCAACTCACTCAACCGACAGAACTTTGACTAACCCAGGGAAACCACTTTTTTTCTTTTCATTTTCCGCACAAGGAAGAGTCGCGTCGCTGCTGAAGTAGTTAGCTGCCACTTTATGGCGCCAACAGGTCGTGAAGGCTAACGAAGCCCCAAGAGTCACCCTAAACATTTTTATACCTTCAACCCAATTATTATCTTATCGACGTTCGCCCCTAATTGTTACTAATCATTCTCGAGCCATCTAATCCATTCGGAATCACTCGCACGATGACGCAATAGTCAAAGCATTCTAGAGAATGGGAAGCTACACTAAGGCTGCCAATGACTACGTGCTATTTCCACTATACTTGTTTGTTCAATTTCAATGAAGATTATCTTCCATCGAATACAGCTTGGATGCTATTCGGATCAGTCCAAGGTTTCTATTAGCATTGAAAATAAAAAGCCCTGTGTGCACGTGTAAATCAGCCTGGACTGACTGCTTGATGGGTATGGATCAATTATCACCACAGTTGAAATACGAAGTTCATGAAAATTAACTATTTTTTGGAAATCGTACCTTCCAACATTATTACAAGACACTCTTTACGCTATTAAAGGATCTAAATAAATAAACGTAAAAATCCATTGTAACGCAACAACCCGAAGGATCCTTCAACGAATCTCATAACGTCATACATAAATGTAACGCCGCATTAGAATTTAAAGGTAAAGCAAAGATCCAGCAGTTATCGTCTTATCCATGTTGTCCTGATTTTTCGTATTGAAGGATCTATAGACGTCATTGCGCCAGTGTGATGATATCACGGGAAAAAGTATTGAGTTTTTGTTTTTTCAGAACCAGAAAGTATCAAGAGTTGGATTAATACATTTCGGAGTGGTGAATTCATTGCGACACGAGTCGGTATCGTCGCTTCTCGATCTGTATTTACGTTGAAACGAGAACATTTAAATAATCCCGATGGCTCTTGACTTGCGAAGGAAAAGAAAAGAAAAAAAAAATACATTCGAGGGTTGTTGAGAGTTTTCTCTCTGACTCTCTTTCTCTCGTTCATTCGCTCTCACGAGAAATCGTATAGGCGCTTGCGCTTCCGCCCTTACCCTCCCAATTAGCGTTAATCCTCGTTCGCTTTTCCCTCTAATCTTTATTCCTTTGTCCCTGGCGTGGGCCCCTCAACCTCTGCCACAGATTACCACCTTGTACAGTTCGTATAGCTCGTACAGGGTAAAACGTTCATCCTTTTCTTTCCTCTGGATTCCTCTTCATAATTGACAGATTTTTTGCTGTAATTTGAGTCTTAGTTACAGAGGTGAAATTCAAAAAAAAAAAAAAAGACATAATAGTCCGGAAATAGGAGTATCAGTCATTTTGTGGGCTGGAGTGCACTCTTCTACTTTTCATAGAAGCTGTACTAATTTCGCTGATCAGATTTCTCGGGAACCTCGATGCTCTATGCTGTACATCCACGGAATTATTAGGTGTAAATATAAGAGAAAGGAAGAATTGCGTCGTTTCAAGTTCATTGTCTTCGTAATTGGCTGGCAGCATCGTTTGTCATTCAATTTTCACGCGAGATTTTTTCATATCGCACGAGGCCTCTGACTCCTGATGCCCGAACAATGCCCCCAGCCCGTTGTGCAACTTGCAGTTAGCCGCAAACAAAGCTCGTAAATATCTGTTGAATTGTGAAAAATGTTTTTGCTTTTTGCAACGACTGGAAAGGGTTAACCGGGATGGTGAGACGTCACTGGGAAGGGAAGCGAGGGGCTTGAGCACGTTGTAAAGGGCACTCTGCCCTGCACCCCTATTCTCCAACCCTTCTGGGCTTACGCGGTTAGCTACATCTCGTAAATCAGCGGAATTCGTTCACCCGGTTGTACGAATTTTGTGACTCGATGCACTGGATGAACGGAAGCCATGATCGCACGTAAAGCACTGCTTTGCCATTCGTACAATATGAAAATTTATTATGGATTCGCCAATAGTACGTAAACTAATTAAACTGATGAAATATTTATGTTAAATGGTCAATGAAATTCAAAGTATTTAAATCGAGAGCTTATCGGGGATGGCGTTCGATCGGGGAGAGGTAATTGGTCATTTCCTGATTGGTCGATTAAAAGAAGGCGATAAAAAATTGGGTGAGAGGAATCGGGAAAATATAAATAAATAATAAAGAAGGAAAAATAACTGACGGTATACGATTTCCCGTCATTATTTAAGCGAACAGCTTTCGTCAACACGTTACAGGCTAATTCCAACGATTACGGCTGTGCTCTCTTGCGGGCAATGGACCATCTTGGGAATGAACGCTGTAAGAACAAGAAGGTAGGAGCTGAAGAAGAATATGATGTCTGACCAAAGGCGATTCCGTGATTCGTGAATGCAGCGAGTAAGGTTAGACGATGGGTCTCTGGTGTGATTTGTGGGATGTATTTGATATAAAATCGCGTGACCGGCTGGCCTCAGCCAAACAAAAGGTTTCCCCATTTGCAAATTGAATTAAATTCTCAAGAGACACGCCATCGGTCATCTTCGTTTGTACGTATAAAAGGGACTGGTCCGTGATTCGGAGGCAAGTGAGTTGCGGAACGTATCCCCCCAACCATCGCACCGCGTCTCACTTCAAACGTTTTCTTCTTCTTCTCTTTGCGCCGAGAACAATAGAGAATAGATAATAGAATCCGGAAAAAAGAAGTAAACACTCGTAATCAACCCTACAGACCGGTGGCGGACTTTGCACCGGAAATCAGTTCGGTTGGAAGTAGCCAGAAGTCGCGTCGATCGCTCCTCAAGATTTCCCAAGTAATTTTCCATAAAAGCTGCGAGAAGAGTCGGTGTCTTTTTAAGCGTCGAAGAAGAGGAGAGACTGAACCCGAAGATGTTCTTCAACGAGAGCGCCGGAGCCAGTCCGATGGCTTTTGTCGGCGTAGTTGGCGGAGTCGGTGAAGTCGGGTGGGTTCTCTTCGATCATTGCTTTGATAATGACTCGGTATTGTCGTATCTCCACGTCCCTGGGGCTGAGAGTGAACTCGCCATTCCAACCGAAGGAACCAAGGATTCTCCAGTGAATCCGCTCTTGAAATCCGCCAGTACTGGCAACATCAACCACAATTCTTCCCTCGAGTCTCTCCCTTGGCTCGACTGCCTCTGCACACCTTGGGAATTTCCATGGCCCCTTCGTTCCCTCTCGCCTTCTCACCACCTACAATCGTTCTACATTGTGCGCTTGGCGTTCTGGGGATACCCGATGTACTTTAATCCACGATGGACGTAAAATACGCTGATTTTACTTCATCGCTTACGATCTAGCCTTTTACTCCTTCGCCTCTTTCATCCTTCACTTATGCTATACTCTCCAAGGTAGCCAGGTCAAAGTTTCATCGACTTTTACACGATTATGGTCTCGCACGCAATCGGCCCAGAATTAACAAGCGGGTCTATCTGGTACTCGCGGCTCACACCCTGTACACCCTTTTGAACAACTTGCTCTTTTCAAAAGAATATTCGTTCTTCGCGATAGCGCGATACATCCATCTGAATAACAAAAGACATGGATACCATGGAAATCCCATAGAAATCTGCCTCTTATGGCTATTCAAAATATAATCTAAAATATAATCGGAGTATACTTTTATTTCAAGTGTTGTCTCTACTTTGTCATTATTATTTCTCCGCTGCGGGATGCGAGTAGCCAAGTTCAACATATGCAGGAGCGTCTTCTAGGATGGAACGTCCCAGCTGAACACTCGGAGTTGGTTCATCCCCATTGGCGGGGTTTCCTCGCCCCGGGAAAGTATTGGCACATCGGTTTCGCGCTCATCTACTTTATGCTGATGGTCTTGTCCACCGTAGGAAATGGCTGTGTCGTCTGGATATTCACCACGTAAGTTTAACCCGAGTAGCTGCGCAATTCACTCTTCGCTCCATCTCTGAACTCATACCCATACTCTCGAGCACGATCTTTGTCCTTTGAATCACATATCTCTAAGTCCATGTAACTCTACATAATGGCATGTTCACGAATCCGCAAGGTCAAAGTCACTGAGAACACCCTCGAATATGTTCGTGATAAACCTGGCAATTTTCGACCTGGTCATGATGTTGGAGATGCCGATGTTCATTGTAAGCAGCTTCCTGGAACGTATGATCGGCTGGGAATTGGGATGTGACATTTACGCTGCACTAGGAAGCGTGTCCGGAATTGGCTCGGCTATCAATAACGCCGCCATTGCTTACGATCGATACAGGTGCGATTACAATCGACAGAGTTATTATTACATGGAATATATTATTTTATTAATTAGAAAATAGATATGAAATGTTTCGCTGTGTGCTTCAGGACCATCTCTTGTCCGATCGATGGCAGGCTAAACGGAAAGCAGGCTGCTGTGATCGTAGCTTTCACGTGGTTCTGGTCCATGCCATTCACCATCCTACCAATTACGCGAATCTGGGGACGATATGTCACAGGTCATCAATTTATGATGCACGCTCATCTGCATTTCATTGACATTGGAATATTTGTGAAAATTCATTAACTCGTTACAGAGGGCTTCCTCACGACCTGCAGCTTCGACTTCCTCACCGAGGATCAAGATACGAAGGTCTTTGTGGGCTCTATCTTCACATGGGCTTATGTCATTCCCATGTGCCTCATCATCTACTTCTACTCCCAGCTTATGAAGTCTGTCCACAGACACGAGAAGATGCTGCGCGATCAAGCCAAGAAGATGAACGTCAAGTCTCTCGTTTCGAATCAGGACAAGGAGAGAAGCGTGGAAATGAAAATCGCCAAGGTCGCCTTCACGATTTTCTTCCTCTTCGTTTGCTCCTGGACTCCCTACGGAGTAGTAGCGATGACTGGTGCCTTTGGAAATCGGTTAGTCAATATCAGAAAATTCGATTTTCACATTTTTCACACGAATTCTATTTATTCCTGTGTACAGCGAATCTTTGACGCCGTTCGCCACGATGCTACCATCGCTATTCGCCAAGACGGTGTCCTGCATCGATCCCTGGATTTATGCAATCAATCATCCAAGATATCGCCAGGAACTGCAGAAACGTTGCCAGTGGATGGGAATCCATGAACCGGCACCTGCGGCTGACACAACATCTGCGACCACCGAAAGACTCAAGACAGACGAAGCCTAAAAATCGACACTCTGCCATTACCGATCATCCCATTGGAAGACGTGAGATCGATTCGTCAACTCATCAGGACGATTGCCCTCGTACTGCAACCACCACTCAGTATGGGATCAATCCTTCCTGTTAATCTTGAAAGCGGAAAGCAAATCCGCGTCGGCAAATCTAATAAGGACTTACTGGAAATTGATTTACGGAATATACATTTTTAATCGCGTGATATTAATCAACCTTGTGAACGACTGGTCCCCTTGTATAAATTTAATTAAAGGCAAATTTTAAAGCAATTTTTAACCTACAACAATCCTCTTACCCTGTGTTGCGTCTATTAATGCTCAGCTTATCCGCCGAGAACATCCCGAGCGAAAACTCTGTCGGCAAGTTCTCCAAGTGGTAACGGCAAGTATCTGGCCAGCAAGAAATCCAATATCGATTCTGTACCAGAAAGGTTGGTTTCTGTCCGTGCTAGAAGTTAAAAGGAGGCGCAGGGGAGTCGTGACAAGTGCTGCCAAGTTCCACGGAAAGTCAACCCCCTACAGCAATAACTACTGTGGGTAATTCTGAAGTGGCAGGTGCTTTCCCTAATATTTTCAAGTGGTTCCAAGTAGGAGCATGGCAGTCGAAGTTCCTTAATCTAACTCGTGAAATATTTTTCAACGGTTCTCCAAGTATCAAGAGAATTCATGAAAGATCGAAGGGAACTGATTGTCAGTGCGATTGATCAAGAAAACTAGAATTGCTTTATCATTCGCATTTTTCAATTAATATCGACCTCTAGCTTTCATCCCCAAAGACATCCTCTCTCCGCGCCACTTCTCTTCTGATCACGCAGAGATCAATCCGCTTCGTATCTTCCATCGGACGTCGAATGGCCGACCTGCCCGGCTGTCACTGCATTTGATATATTGAAACTTTTTTTTTACAACAATACACCTGCAAGTACCATAGAAAATAAGAAAAACCATTTCGATTATTTCAGCCCGCAAAAACGCTGCAAGAGAAAATTCTCTATTCCGATCATCCAGAATTGATGTGACTTGAAAATCGCATTAAACCAAATGAAAACTTTAAACTTGAAACTTACCTACCACCCTTTGAAAAGCATATATTGTTGAATTATCGAAGTAGGAGTAGGATCGATTAAATCGACTTGAGTCATGAATCTTGCAATTACTTGTCTTAGAGGATCGACGGAAGAGCGTGGCGCAATATCGATTGGCAACGAGACGATGATTAATAAATGAACGGATCGTTCAGAAACGTCTCGACCTTTTTCCAATCTCAAGTCAAAGAATAAGAAGGAGAAACACGGGAACAGAGGGAAAATTAGAAAAGTCGTGAACAATGATTCTAAAAGCCTCGCGAAATTTGTCAATTTAATCTTATTGTTTGGAACGACAAGCTGCGCTATGGAGATGGCCCTTTATCTTGGAAAACAAAAAAAGGAATAATTTGACTTTGAAAACAGTCGATTCCTTTTTCTAAATTTCATGTCATTTATATATATAATATCTTGACGAGCAATGTGCAATTGCAAAAATACTCAAATTTCCATGCGAATGAAAGTTTGCACTCAGTCATCTCTAGAAGTCGGAGACCTGCAATTAATTCTTGCGAAAAATTCAAAAGTTACGAGAGTCTCATCGACTGGTGAGCAATACAATATTTTAGGGTCCAAGTATCGAAGGGACGATTTATTGTAATAGTAGGCGGGTAATTAGCCGGTGCAAGCCCGAGCCCACGTAATTGACTAATCGTTATCAGAATAACTCAGTGATCACCGACTAATTGCCCTACGTCTATTGTCACGGTCGGTTGCTAGGGGAATGCGATCAATTCCACGAATCGAGACAATTTCATGCAGTCGTATTACGTATCGACATTGACGCCATGGATTCGCACGTGGATGTACATGGCGGCTGGATATTTGTCAGAATTATTCTGAATGCGTAGGAATCCTGCCAAGTCCTGTAATGCCTTGACGTTTAAACAAACAAGTCGGCAGATCAGTCGGAGAATAGAAAGGCAGCTGGATGAGTAGTTGAGAGAATACAACTGGCTTCGTTTGCTAAAGATGGTGGTATAGACGTCATCGCTTTCAGCTCCCCAAAGGCTCACCGGTAGAGCCTTCGTCCCTCTCAGCTACCTTCTTCAGCAATTTCTCCGTCTCTCTCGAAATATTTAATTTAATCTTTCTGCGTGTATTTTTCTTACAAATTGTCCCTCCGAAATAAAGTCGCCAAAGAAAAACAATGACTCAGAGGAGTACGAGGGTTCTGTGTGTGTGTGTTTGTGCCTGCGCAAAGGGACGACTGATCTCAAGTTTCGCCGCTCGAGAACATCGCTCGATGAATATAAAAAAAAAAGAGAACTAAAAGAAGATGGAAAAGAGTAAGAAAGATATAAGCGACGGAGTAAGAAAAATGGAGGCCAGAATGTACACAGGGAGAAGGGTAGTATGAAAAAAAAAAAAGGTGGCAAAGATACGGAGAAGGAAAAATCGGCGAGAAGCAAAGAGTGGAGAGGCCGGAAGGAGTTTTCAAGAGTTGAAAGTTGAGAGTTGCGAGTTAAGAGGCAGCCGCCTTATATACGGCCCGAGTTCACTGGCGTGACGTCTCTTCCCGGTTTTTCTCGCTTCGCGAATTGTTCCACGACCCATGGACGTCGTCGGGACTTTGCGAATTGCTGCGTTTCAGAAAGAACCATCTGTATATTGCGAAACAAGAGTATCGTCTCACCATCGCGAGAATATTTTTTTTTTGGAATATCGAGAATGAAGCAAGTGACACTGTCGATTGCATTTTTTTTCTAAGAAGCGGCAAATTCGAAATAGCAAATGCAGGTTTTGCCTTTGAAATACATTTGTTTCCATCGTGCAAGCCTCCTAATCTATCAAGGAAGACAACGCGATTACACGTTGAGACTCGCGGGGAAAGTGTTGTCGTCACTCCCGCGAGTTACGTCGGGTTCGGGAGGGGTTGCGTTGCCAGGGTTTGAGGTCATGAACTCGGGTCAATAGATAGGCCGGCTGTATGCTTAATATGCAGTTAGTACGTCATTTGTTTCTCGACGCTCGGAGGGCTTATCATAATCTCGGATGTCACGGGTTCGCGAAATCCCCGTTCGTCGCGACGCACAACCCCGTACTTGCATTGCATCGCCTTCTTATCCATTGTATCCATTGTCCATCCAATTTCTGGTACCTGTTATTCTTTAATTACAACGCATCGCATTGTTATCGAATCAAACTAGAAACGTGTTATTTAACAAAAAGAAAATAAGAATTTCTCAGATCCAAAGTGTAAAATAATCCGACGCTGATAGAAAGTTTGTGAAAGACGTCTTCGTTCTGCCGAACTAGAAAATGCCGCGCGTAGAAAATTCTCCGATTATCTGATTGTCAATGGCGTTCAGAAGGGACTTCCAATCATCACGCCACCGCAATGGCTTCCGCTGATACTCCGTCGATTCCGTTTCAGCCTGTATTTGGTTTACGTACAATCAAAGTTCCCTGCCCCTGAATTTGCCCGGGGAAAATCTTGATTAGGTAGCCGCGTCAAAGGATTTCCATCAATGGCTGCGTGTGCCCATTTACGTGTGGAAGGAAGCGAGAGAGCCTGACGAATTAAAAATAGTCTTTTCGCTGTCAAAGGAATATCGTCATCGCAGCACCGCAAAGCTTATGCGATTTTTTTTTGTACAAGATCAACCGCAAATCCTTCTATAAAATCTCACCGAACTCAGATCGTTACGACATATCAAAGGTGTACCTACAACAAGTGGGATATACGGTAAGGACATGACAGAAAGGATGGTCCAGTAATTAGCTTGAAGAAGAGGAGGCATGAGAGGCTCCTAGAGGATGATGTTGGCAGAAGGGTAGAAGTACTGACCAAGATACATCCTTCCATTTCCTGTGCTCGAACGACCAGTTATAGATGTTCAGAATTCAATTACGTTGAATTTATGGTGTCGAGCGGTCATATTTATCGCGAGTTCGAAGGGTAAGCGAAGGGGATGCTGGATGGTCTCACGGTTGAATCGGTCGGGTATAGCTCGTGATGAAAATTCAATAGGATTGCCGTCAACCCGGGATAACGGGGCGGTCGACGAGTTATTAAAAATATTTTTCAATTAAAAGAAATCGTCCAGCTAAGATCATCCTCTTCTTCGTTAGGAGTTTAGAATCCATAAGCTAGGCAAGATCCGCTTCTTCTTCCTACGGAAGCAGCCACCAGAGTGGCCGATCATAAAACGCTGCGAGTTGAAACTTCCTCTTCCGGGGCTGCTGTAGCACATACGTGCCCTTTAAGTAATAATTGTAATCCGCGGCACGAAGGAAATTTCTCTAACAGCTTCCTGCTACCTACGAAACCTCTCCCTGTGTCGTACGAGCCACCCTCAACCCTTCTACGTCTTACCGTTTAAACCTGCAAGTACCTAGTAAAAGTAGATTTCAGTCAGCAGCAATCTACTTTGCGAACAGAACTTTCCAAGTACTTGCAAAATTGTACACCTGAGCTTTTCGCGCTTTCGAAGATTCAGCCTGGCCACTGCTGCGTTTATCAGCCACCCTTATCTATGAGGATATTATTTTTTGAGATTTTACAAAAGAAGAAGAAGCAATGAAGAGTCTAAAAGAAATGAGCTTTCGGTAGGATGAAATTTTCAATTCCACGTACGCTACTAGAAAGGTAGGATCATTGATTTATAAAGTCCTGGACTTTTAAGGGCAGTTACTGGTCTAAGGGGTGAACCCTCGGAAACGTGCCAGAGCCGACGAATCATTCGAGAGTTTTCTATTTGTCAGAGAGGACGTTAACTACCCGTCTACGTCCCAGGGTGAGAGAGGATGATGGCCTTGGTGTCGGTGTACACGCGCCTCTGAGCGTCGCGACGCGTCTAAATAGTTGGCTGAATTTTGGGGTAGATCATTAGAAAATTTTTATTCTCGAAAGAACGTAAATTAACGGCAGTAATAAATATCGTTCTTATCAGGTCGTGTTTCGCCGCCTTGTTAACGCGTATTGATTTTCCCGGCGCGGCACACAATGGGGACGGGGCTGCTTTTGATAAATTGCGTTATTTCGCCGTGATTAAAAAAGGCCGCGCGCTGCCAATCTGACGGAATAATTCAAGTGGACCTACATTCTTCATCCAGGCCGAGAATTACCGAGCCGACGTCGACGCCAAGCCCGACGCTGACGTCGAGATTATTAATCTTGGAAAGCGTTTCGCCACAATGCAGGCACAGATCTCTGGCCTTGCGATAAAATGCGCCCATCAGCCCTAATGCGGACATACAGGATAGCCTCATGGGATTTACGCTCCTAAACTTCCTGTTACTTTTTAAGCTCTACTTTTCAAATACACTTGCTTATAGCAAAACCTCTCCAGGCACTTTTTAACAATAATAAGATTAAAGCACAGGCATCTTCCTGGCAGGAAATTGATGATGGATAAACATAACTTTATATAGGAAAACTTCATTGAAGGGGGCTAACGTGATTGGAAGTCAAAATCAGTATAACACGAGTGGCAAAAGTCCTCTTTGCTATTGCGCAAAGGATGTAGCCTTTCTCGCGAGAAAGTACAGAAACTGAAAAATAAAAGTAAAAAGAGTAAAAAGCTGCCCGAACGCGGAAAGTCGTAGAAATAAATTTCTTTGAAATTTCGGGTCGTATCGGGAAGGGTGAGTCGAGGTTTCTCTGGGATTACGAGGGCGTCCCAGACGGCAAAAGGCGTCGCGAGGCGTCGCAAGGTGTTTCCCTACCCTTGTACTTCTTGGGAAAGAGCCTTGCTGACGTACGATCTTTGGGAATCGAAAAAGGCTCCAAGAGAAGTCAAGAAAAGGGAAATGAAGGTTATTTATGCCACTGGAGTATGTTCCAGAATCTCTGGTGTTTCCATAATGCAGATTAAGGGTTGTGACGTATTTCCTGATCACGCGAGAACGATAACGGTAAAACGTCACCATCGGCCATCCACCCTCGCTCATGCATCCGCAAACCACGGCTGGGCGCCAAACAGCTTTTATTTCACCGGTGCCGACGAACCGGTATGTCCCGGTCGCCCTCGTCTCCACCAAAGCGGCACAAGCCCAAGAAAACGAAACCCGTCGATTTTTCGAGGCGCGTGAAACTGACAAACGCACCTGGATGCATGAACGAGAGCGGTTGCGCAAATGCAGAGCCGCTCAGGCTGCAGGTTGCGGTAGAGAGGCTCGGAGTAAGGGATCCACACATAGTGTAATTCAGCGAGAATTACTTTGACGGGAACGCGAAAAGACAAAATCCAGAAACAGGAGTCCAGACCATATGATCGGGAGCTAAACGGGAAGC
>JARPRG010000305.1:787785-830213 GCA_031001745.1 Hartigia nigra
GGTGCTCCTCCAATGTGTACGGCTCTTAATATAGATAATATATGTTACCAGTTAGTCTCTCTCTCTCTCTCTCTCTCGATTACGTGCCAATTGTTCTATAACTATACAGAGTCGTACGTTTGGGAATTCAAATATTGAGGATTCTTTTGCAATTTTTAAAAATTCCCACGGGGTTCCTACACGTCGGGTCACAAGAATAATCAAGCTTTACTGTTCCATATGATTCTATTTCTTCGTGTTTTTATACTTTTTTTTTTTTATTTGCATTTTATTCCAAGTTCTTGATGACGAATGAATTTTTCAAGGTGCACCTGCTTCGTAGGAAACGTGTCAGCTAGATTGCCTTAGGGGGATGAAGCGAGCCTTCACCCCCGTATTCGTGTGTTCTCTTTCTCATCCCTTCGTTCTGCCTCTTTCAACCCTCCTTCTTCGCTCTTTATAACATGTTTTACCATATCAGCATAGAAATAGATACCTTTTTGAATGTGGCTGCATGTCAAAATTAAAGATACTCTATTATTTCCGGAACAGTCCTTGTAGTAAAGGCGTCGCGGGTTATAGGATAACGAACCAAAGCAATATTCGTCGCTATGTGTAATCACACTAATCACGCTACTGTAGTCAATAGTTAAGCCGCAAACTATGTATGGGTATGCCAAATATTTAAATGGAGTTTCGGAGGAAGCACGTGGTGATACAGAAAATAGGCCAGCGTCGGGACGTCCTCGAAATTTATGGTAGTTGCCCTCTAAGGCCATAGCTGTCCACTAAGGGGATGACCAACCCATTTCCCCCTTTGCTAAGGCTTGCACCGAGTTTGAACTCGAGACCAACCCTTAGAGCCTCGATGGGATTCCGATTGAATTTCTTTGCTGGATACAAAAAATGGTTTCACGTAAAACGTTTCCTGAAACGAATGGCAAATCGGAAACCTGAAAGTGGCACTTTCGATCGGTTTCGAGTATCACAACTGAGTCGCTGCTCGTAAAAATACAGAAATGAAGATAGAAGAAAGAATAATAGAAAATAGGAAGAGAAGGTTGAGGAGACAATGTTGAGAGAAGCTGTGAAAGTTTCCATGAGAGGATCAGTACCAGTACCAATACCACCATCACTAGCAGTACTAGCACCACTGCTACCCTTTACGTCGCTATCATCATCCACCCTAGCAACCATCCCTATCTCACAACTTGGAATATGATAAATCGCTCGCGTTTCCAATCTATCCAAACCCTCTCGAATCTCTGGTGGCTCGTTGAATCAGCCCCTCGATTCGAGAAATTATTCCCGAAATCAAAACTTCCTGTTCCCTCCATTCTCTCATTACGGCATCGGACCCTGTATCAGAGTGAAAACAGTTAAAGAGAGAGAAAAAGTAGTGCCTAGCATGGATATAGTTTGCTAACAGTGAGGAAGGTTTAGAAAGGACTAGACAGGGCTGGAAGGGGTTAGTAGGTAACAACATGTCCGGATCCGGTAGGTTTAGAACGTTTGTGCTGACAAAACTAGCATGATAGAAGAGCGACGTACATTCACGAAGCGTAAAGTCAGGATAAACGTGGCGAGGCGACGGATAAGCGCTCGCAGGGTTCGCGACGTGGCACAAGGGAGAGAGGGTGAATATAAGCGAGGGAGGCAGACAGATAATGACAGAGTAGAAGTGTGAAGGTAGCGTCGAGATAGACGCTCGACTAATCGAGAATTTCTACATTGAAGACGATATAACCTCACTGTGCATGTGAGGTTGTCAGTCCTTTACTCTTCATGAATTCATTGGACGCGAAGAAGCATCGAAATTCTTAAAAAATACATTCACCTTACTCCAATCCAATATCAAGCGAATCAGACGAAAATGGATTTCAAAGTAGAGAAATGGGATTCTCCTAGCAGTACTCAGGAGGGGACCAAGTGCGAATCGCGTTTGTTCTCGAGAATCGTATTCATAATGAGGCTTTTCAAATTGCCTTTCGCCCACCTATATTTCGCGTAGCGACTGACGGACTCACAGCGCGAACCCTTGTATGCATATTCATACGTGACTGCTAAAGGCGACCCTCTGGCTGCGTAAAGCAGGTACATACATTTTCGTGACGTGCACGCTGGGACTGCGAGAGGATGAGTCATCGAGCACGCGTGTGTGCGGCCGCGAGTACGTCGAAGCCCAAGCAGAGGAATCGAGGTGTGGAGAGTTGTAGAGACGGAGAGAGAGAGAGAGAGAGAGTGTGTGTGTGTGATGGGGCTGTGGAAGGATAGAGAGAAGAGAGTAAAAAGGAAAACCACTAGAGAAACTCTGGCGTACGTCGCTCTCTATACGCGCACAACCCCATATACACCCCTTCGTGTATAGTGCCAGTCAGGGCTGTATTGTTTGAGTTATCAGAATGGCGGAACAAAACCTCAACCAGGGGGAGGCGGGCGGGGGGGGGGGGGGGGTATCGAACTCCACTCCAGTCCTGAGAGCAACCCCCCTTTCCTCCTTAACTCCACATACTCTCTACCCCCTCATTCACTGGCATTCTCTGCTGCTTCTTGGTAAAGTCGAAAACACGCCCTGCTATCTTACAGTTCTGCGATATCACACAAAGCTGTGGATATTATCCTATAGGTACCTGCGACAGGATCTTTGCAGGATAGAAAACGTGTTTCAAGAGAATGACGGAATACCGTGGGAATCGTTGATAGCTCAAGTACGTATATTTGATATGTGTTCGATATTAAGAATTGATCAAGATAAACTTACGCAATTATTTCTTGTTCGAGTATGAGAGTTATTAGTGCAATTTTAGAGATATGCATGTTTCAGAGAAATTGTATTAATTTGCGCAAAATGGAGGGGTTACGTAGCCGAGGAATTGATGAATAATTGATTAGGATTGTGCTCCTAAGTCTGAGACCAGGAATCTTCTTTCATAACTAATCCGGCGTATACGAGATAACGAGATTACGATAATAACTAGGCGTAGTAGCATTACGAACGGCTGTCCTTGCTCCTGCTATAGCCAAAGCCTATACTGAATACCTCACGCGTTGAGCCTATCTACCACTGGAACCGTGGGATACCAACTTGATTGCAATTTTGGATCTGCACACTTTTGAGGAAAAAAAAAGTCGAAAATTCTGGCACGAATTCGCCGTATACGCCTGGGTAATTTCCATCGGTTTGGACGCATTACACGGTTTAATGTAGTGTTGCTTTTTTTTTTTATTTCCTTTTATTTGACTTTCTTACGCCGAGAAAGAGAGGGAACAGAGCGAGAGGAAAATGTTTCAGCGATACGATTTTACCTACACGTGTAATTCCCACATACCAACCCTGGTAGGTACATGGGTATATTTTTTTGTCACTCCCATTATTTATCCCTGCTGCAGGACACGCTACTGCTAGTGTACTTTTATTGCAACAAATTCGACCATTGCCGCATCCCATTACTTTCCCACGGACATTTTATACTTATTTCCACTCGCATATTCAGCCGCGACGCCGACGCCGACGCCTCTCCCACTTTCTCACCTTTTTACACGGAATCTCTCTTATACCTCTTTACACCTCTGTGCATTACGTTCTACGGGTCGCTTCTACGAAGCATCCCCCGTTTCTACCCTCGGGATTCACCCTTGCAACCAGGTGATGCCTATAGAGACATGACGCGTAATCCCCATATCGAGATGAATCCTTGAAAGACGCCAATCGAAATTTGCTCACGTTGATCCTCTGCCAAGTCCCGTGAGATTCTTTCATGCAAATTTCGCCTGTACGTGGTTCGTGTGGTTGCGGTCGGGTTCGAGTCCTGCCGAAACTTCCTGACAACTCGACACCACGATAAACTGTCGTAGCAACTTCTCCAGAAGGCGCCAGGAGGTCCCGGGACTTTGATGGCTCTACGGTAACGCGTGTCTTCCCTGCGGTTCTGAAATCCTATCCGAGGACCGCAAGGGATTCTGCAAGGATTCCCTGCGGCAAGACGTAACCTCGTGAACTAACCTATCCAATCCTCGAGGGGATCTTCAGATAAAAGAATCATTTCGAAAGTTGCTAGTCTAGATACTTTACAGTACGATCGGAACGGAAACGTCAGCTACGCCGAGTTTCCTGTGGTCGTATTCCTCACCACCCTCCTCCTCCTCCTCCTAACAATGTATATGCGCACACTAGATTCCAGATGCTGTCCTGTTCTGTCCTATCCAAGGATTAAAGTGCCCACTGGGAGAAATTTCATGGCGTACCGCCGATAACCTGATAACTTACGAGCACGTAGCCAGCAGGTCTTGCAAGGATATCCTTTCCTCCTTCCTTCGAGGCCATTCGAGTCCTTTCCGATCTTTAGGAGAGCTCGTGCAGAAGCATCGTTAATAACATTACCTACTGCTACGTGGACAGGACATGGTATCGCGTTTCGAATTTCGCGTTCCCAGCAGAATCCACTTGGATACGAAAGATCAATTACTCAGGAAATTCGTGAGCTGTCACGGGCGCCAATGAGTTCGCATAACGATTAAACGTCGACACTGAATAAATGCAGGTTAACGTCCTTTCGAATGAATTTCTTGGTAATTAAGCAAACTTGAGTAATCAATTACTATAATTGGATGCTGATAGCCTTTAGCATTTTTGAGCTCGTGTATTTCAGTGCTCTGAGAACAATTGAAAAGTATCACTGGACGTTTTTTCTTTTTTTTTTTATTATTTTTTATTTTTTTTAAATAATAATCTATCATTCGTATCCTTAAATGCCTTTGAAACTCAAAATGACAGCTGGTCGATCGTTATCGCTGCGAATAGCTCGGAAAAGCAGGAAAATTGATGTAATCCGGATTGTCGAATTGAATCGTGCGTATCGGATCTAGCTGCGTCAGGCAAGCGCGAACCGCAAAGCAGCGATGCTATGCAGAGCGCGGCGTTACGGCCGTTCAAAGTTCAACGTTCAACGTTCGGCGTTTGACGAACGCCCAGCAAACACACGAGTCTATTTCACATTCCGCCAGGGATTTATTATTTCATCGTGATACGTGCGAACTGGGACTCAAAGTCAGTCATTAACAATGTATACACTATAGGATCGACATTTTTTTTTATGTAATTGCAAGATTATCTAATCTTTCGGTAGATCGTAGGGATACAAATTTGTATATTCCTGTATCATAGTTTTTTTTTTTTTTTTTTTTTTTAACAGACTTTACGAAAATTGAGAGAAGCATCTCAGTAAAGAGTGTAGTGTTCAGAATCAGAGAGAAGGAAACTTCGTCCCTCGTTACTGGGAAGTTCAAAGCTTAAAAAGTTGAAACGGGCAAGAGTACTCGCTGCGATAAATTACATGTCAAAAATGTAATTGCAACTTTCAGGCGCGCCCATCTCCATCGCCCACGTGGGAACTGAGACAGCATCTGCCATCCTCATCGGTTCGTGCCTTAAAGATTTACGGCAATATTATCGCTTATTAGTCGGATTTCAGGATGAAAATTGCAATGTCCCCACCGTAAATCAAGGCTGATTGGCTGGCATATTTTTTGCACGTTCCACCGAAGTGAAATTAAATTAACGTCGCAGCGGATATCGACTAGGTTGAATCGATATGGCCAAGACGTAGAACTGCGAAGAAACTGGCGGAAGTCGAATGCGAGTAAAATTCTTGGCAAATATCGTAACTTGCTGTCATTCGAGGACTTGGACCTTATTCGACTCGCAGCAAAGTTTACGTAACAACTGTCTTCTGGCTTCTATAGGAACTTCCTGACGCCGCAAGATATATTCCATGAAAGAGCTCTACTGGTGCTCTCCTTCCTTTCTAATTCTTGGCAGAGAAAACGCGTGAGTGGGACAGAGATATACGGCAAGTATGACAGTTAGTACCAAGGTCCAGCATCGAGCTCTGGCTGCGGGGTAAAGATAGTCCTGAGGAAACCGGAGAGAAATTGGCGGGCGGGGTCGAAAACTGCTGGCTGAGAGATTGAAGATTGGAGATGACGAGTAGGGAAAAGGGAGGGATGGGGATTCAAGTATTAGAAAGAGTGGAAGTTGGTCCAGGGCAAAACGGAGTCTGGAATGTTGCCTCGGCAGAAGGAGCAGCGAAGTAGGGTCAGGTCGCCCGATAGAATAAAGTTGTCAAAGAAGCGCAGAGACATTTCGGCCCCATCCAGACGGTCCCGTAAATCTCTTAAAAGTTGGGTGGCGAGAATGCATTTTTTTCCCCTTTTTTCCTGGCCACGTCGCGCCACTCAAGACAATACTTCTTCGCGATTATCGGACAGCGTGAATCCACATTCGCTTAGCAGCGCCAGTGCCGAGAGCCACGTACCCGCGTCTCCACGTAGCCACGTAGCCACGTAGCCAACTTGGACAACTATTGGATTAATCGGCATTGATTTATCGACTCCGGTTAAGAAGAGCATCGGGACTGGACCTTCCTTACTGTCGTTTTCTCCTTAATTCGCTACTTTCTACTCCTCGACAGTCTCCCTGAAAAACTCCCAGAAGAAAGCAGCTGAGCTTTTGGTCTCCAGGTTCAAAGGGGGATCGCACGTAATTCCTCTATAGGATTGTAATTATCCCTCGTAGGAAATAGGTGGCAGGTGCAGGAAACGTCTTTCTGACAAGACCTATTGGCATATTTGCTAAAAGCAATAGCGGTTCCTGCCGGCACAGTCGTGAGCCGGGTCGCAGAAGCCCCAGCGCGAGAGCTACAAGCCTTACTGAAGCAACGTAACGAGCAGCCATCTCGAAGGCCAAAGCACCTTGGACTGTGTGTACACCTAACCTATCTAGGTATTAGATATTAGGACTGTGTACATTACGCCGGGCGTCTAAGGAGACTCGGTAAATCGAGGGTAAACGATCTATTATTTGCAGGGTCGCTAGGTGAAAGCGCTAACGAGGGATCGCGGGTTAGTCTCATGGGGATGAGATAAGGAGGGGGATTGAGGGGGTGTGCAAGCAAACACGAATATCTTTGCACGTAGAATGTAGCTTAAGGTGTTCGAAACACGAGAAAACGTCACATGGCACGGTAGCAGAAGAGCATGTAAGTTGGGGATGATGTTAGGTACTAGCTGCTGCCAATCCCCTTGTAGCCTGGTAATACGTAGAAATGGTAACGCGTGACTTTGGGGTTATAGGAGATGCAAACAAGTTCAACCTGGGAATTAAACTGACTAAGGGCGAAATGGCTCTGAAATTCATGCTTTACATTCAAATCGTGAAGATTTCACAGAAGGGTAAGAGCGCGCTAACTGTAACAGGAAATTCGAGAACTCCAAAGTTCACCGTGCTGGGTTTTTTTTTTTTTTTTTAAGTGAAGAAACGGAGAATCAGAAAGGCTTTGACGACGCGTCTAGTAAGATAGGGTAAGTTTGGACAGTGGTTAGTTCTCGCGTAACTGGATTATTTTACTCTGGAGAAGAGTATGGCTTATACGTATACCAGTAGCAGGAGAGTTTCTAGGTGGAAGGTGGAAGGTGGGAAAGTTCGCGGTGAGATGGTACGGGGACTGAAAGGGGTGGCCCCTGCTCCATTACCGTCCCCTAAATCACACCCGTAACGTTTTTAGGACGGTCGTAACTCCGCTCTGATGTTTTTGGTCTCATTAGTAGCTGTCTCTCGGCTCGGCGGCCCAGCAGAGGGTGACGGGGGGGGAGTTACAGTGGCTGCGATTAATATTCCCGGTCCCACTGCTGCAACCCTCTGGCCCTTTAGCTCCAAACCACCGTCCTCCTGCTCCTTCTTGCGGGCAACGTGTCGTCGTGTCGTCGTGTTGCCGCCATTCCTCTCTCGTATGCACAGGAAACTAGCACCGCCAGCATCATTACCACACTGACGTTCAACCCTCGCCAATTCGCAGGCAGAGCCGACTCAGCCACGACGGCCGATATTACCTCAGATCGTGAGTTGAGCTTTCCGAACCCTCGGCAAAAATGGCGTCACGCCTATATGCTAGATAGCACGGATGGAAATTAGCCGTGAGACCGTGGGGGGAGGGAAGGCTTCCTCGAGAGCCGTTTCAGAGCTCGTGTGTGGAATCGTTAATGGAGTTTCGAATGCGTCCAAGATCCGCGATCGATTTATCCAAGGAAGCTACGTGCTCGCGAAATGCCGATTAGATATCCCAGAAACTCGAGGCTTCCTGGCTCCGGAGACTTTGAGGCTGGGGCTGAGTTTGGCGCGGGGGCGACTAACGCGATATCCTCGTCGGATGAAGCACTCTGTGCCTCATTCAGAGGATGAACCTCCAATGAGATATTAGTCGATATTCTCCAGAGAATCGCGGGAACACTCTCGCAACATTCAAGAGATACGTAAGAGATGGAGGATCTTATAAAGGACGATATAAGATGGAGCAGGGTTAGGAGGAAGGAATAATTTTACCTTTGCCATGTTCGTCGGTAATCAGGCAAATTATTGAACGTTGAAAATATCATTTTTCCAATCTTCCAAGTCCCTCTCAGTGGCTTCGAAAGTTAATTAAGAACTACAACTTAATTCCCCAAGTCTATGTGATCCGTATGTTACTCTGGCACAATAAAATTCTGACAGCGTATATCGCTACATCGGTGTGCACAAATGGTGACAATGACGTAAGGCGTTACGGTTCGCTCTCTCTCTCTCTCTCTCTCTCTCTCTCTCTCTCTCTCTCTAACAGGAGAAGCTTTGGTGTACTTTGTGAAAACGTATACGAGTAATGGAAAGGTTAGAGGGAGGTCCTCTTTCACAAGACAAACATCAGAAGGCGAACTTTGCTCGAGACATATTTACTTTGTTTTAGTATAATTAAAGCAACCAACCCTTACTCCCTTATAAACCACCAAAAGTGCCAAATCCTATGGTACGTACTTACTATCGCAGGATCTACTTATAAGGAGGCGTGAATCATACATAATATTATTACTCGCTCACTCCTTCACTAATTCCCTTAAGCTTGTACTCTCCCTTTTCAATCCTTTGAGAATTTTCACTGCGAGTCGGATGCCATAACGGCAAAGGCTGCTTCTCGTATCTCCCCCTTTCCTTCGGTAATGTCGACAACCCACGCTAGTCGGACAGTGGGATGCTGTCCGGCTGTATCCAGCAAAGACCATCTACAACAAATTAGCTTTATACTCATCTCTACTACCGGGAGAGATGTCGCTTCTTTTCTTCGTACCAAAGAGGCTGAAACGACGCGGCGTCTAAAAAAAAAAAAGGCAGTACTCGTGATATAATAGTGGTAGTGGCGGGTTGGTATTCCTGCTGGTGTTGGTACTACAAGGTATTACAAGGGTGGCAACAGTTCGAGCGAGAAGCAAAGCAGTAGAGTCGTTGAAGAAAGCGACAGGGTTGAGGTTAGAATGGGAGAAGGGGCGGAGCGCGGATTGGTCGGTAGATTTTCTCTGGAGAACGAAGGGAATTTTCAGCGAAGCACAAAACTCGAAAACCGAAGTAGCGGGCGCGCTCGGTCGCGCGGGAAGAACTTTGTAGAATAGTCGTTGGGAGTAGGACGATGTAAGAGAGGGTGGGTAACCGTGGGGAATAATCTATATGGCCACATCAAAGCCGCGACGTGGCTAAGGGTTGGTCGACGGAACAGCGTAACGCGGCACAGCCTGGCATGGCACACACGCCCGCGCCATTCCGGCTCAGCGCGAAGAGCTATACGCTTGGCTTTGCCGTGTCTCTCTCTCTCTCTCTCTCTCTCTCTTCCCTTCTCCCTCTGACACCCACCCTTTCTCTTCACCTCTATCTCTGCCGCACAGAACACCCTGTATACGGGACGACAGCCTAGCTAACCTACATATCCACCACGCTCCAGTTGTACGGTTGTTACACTCGCTGCCCGATAGCTAATTACTGCAGATATATTTTATATACGTACGATATAAAAGTATAGCGATATATTGTATACATAGATTTATATTATATATTTGAGAAAGCAATAAACAACGCGTGGGTAAAGGCCAGCCAAGTGCAGCGTGGTTGCGATCCGGTCTAGCAATTGGACCGTGAATGAAATCGCAGCCATTTTTTTTTTTGACTGTCCCCGTTCATTTCTCAAGAAAGCCTAACGATGGCGAGTATGGGGATAGGCTGTAGGAAAAGGGTCGTAGCGATTTCAGAAGGGTCACGATCAATATATATACTCGCTAGATACGTGGAGCTTCCGGAAGCATGGGATTTTCGTAGCCAGTGTGAACGATGCCTATAACAGTCGCTATCGACACGCTTGGGAATTGGAGCTGGTAGGCCAGCTGCTGCTAAAGTATGCATGAGCAGAGACTGTTTTGTATCAGTATACAACACACAGTCTACTAGGTATACCTAGATTGTTCTAGCATTGTTGCTACTTCCCCAGTCTGCAGCGGCGTTTGATTACAGGGAAACTCAACGTTCTGGGTACGGGATCTTGTTTGGACGAAGTCTATGTCTACTCCTGGGGGGAATCGCCGGGATCAGAAGGTGGCGGAAGAGCAAGAATCGTTTTACCGTTTTTGGAACGCAAGTTTCTCTGCTGTGGGAGATGCGTTTTTAGAGTGACTGTAAAAGGGGAAGGGACGCGACGATACTCGCTACTTTGAAAATTCATTTGAAAAACTGAGGGATAACGAAACTTTTATACACGGACGTGACTTTAACCCTCCTCTCGCTGGTTCCCGTCACCTCCGATTCCCTAACCGTTCTCTTCCCCCTCGCCATCCAGAAAGTAACCAGCGGAGACTTTTCCCTCGGGATTATCTCGTGGGCTCACGGAAGGCCTGGACATCATCTTTATTATTTTTATAATTTTCTAACGGGAATTTCATTTGCAATTTTAAACTTTTCACCTTGGTCTTCGAGAGACAGGGAGGGCGGACGCTTCTTTTAGGAAAGCTTCCTGGTGGGAGGGTCGTGAAATGATTTTGGGGGTCGAGCTGGATAAAGTTTATTTGGTAATTAAAAATCAGCATTGCACACGCAGCAAGAATATCTTCAGCCGTAATCAGTGCTTTCTTTTTTTTCTTTCTCGGTATATTATCTAACACACTGAACACGAGGTCAGAGGGCATTAGCATTCTGATTGAAATTGATTATAGCCATAACGCAGCTAGCACCGAAGTGTCCTGTAAAAGCCACTTTCAATGAGCTATCAGCCAGAGTATCCAGTATTAAGGTTACACGCCGTTACGACGTATACCTGCCGTCCATTCAACTTTATATACCTTTTCCCGCGGCATTAACCCGATATTCTCATTCTCTTTCATCCGACAGAAAAAATTCTCAACTCCCGAGAGTCAATTCCAAGTCGTCTTATATGAATAATCCAAAATTCTCATTCTTTCGACTTCGCTACCACAACGATTCTCCTTCTTCGTAATCTGTCTAATGAACAAGACGCGTCACTTGAAAACTGTTGAAAAACATCTCGCAATCGACGCAGAAAGATGTTGACATAAGTATTTATTATAAAATATCAATAACTTCGATAAATACGAGTGAAACTTATTTTTTTTTGTTTCTATCAATTTGAAAACACGATTATCTAGATCCGCACGGGCTATTGCGTCATTGGGATAATGTATTAAAGCTTCACGTAACAAGGCGCTAAGCATTAATGCGTGAGCCATGTTTCGGCCTGAGCCTATTTGGAGAAGTTAGCGAACACGAGAGAACTTTACCGACATTTGCCCGCGAACTTCGACCAAAGAGCAGCTCACCTCTCGAGTAGCCGTCCGCCATGGCTATAAACCTAATTACCCTGTAGACGATGCGATCGTCCTAGACATTACTATACATAGTATCCTCCCATTGATCCACATCACGACATTTCAGCTTCTTTTATTTTGCCTCGTCCAATTCCGATATCCCATTATCTCGTTCTTCATCCCTGGACCATTCGGATTTCACTGATAACCCACGTTCCTTACGTAGCGCATACCAAGCTGCATGATCGCACATGCCTACACTCATACTTACGCCACGTGCACGTGAAGACAGCTGCGTTCGAGTATTAGCTGCTCTGTCCGGCTCTATCCGGCTCTATCGGTATCTAATGAGCTTCACTGGCTGCAAGCTCTCCACAGAGAACGTTATTAACGGTCGAACTTTATCAGACGTGTATTGGCCGTGTAAACAGCAACCAGATGAGGGATGATGTTTCGATGATAAACAGCTGCCGGCTGAGAGGGCTGCAAGTGGGCTAACAGTGGGAGGCCCACCACTACACTCTAGCCCTCGAGGAGTAGTTCGTGACTCGAGATAGCTATAGTTATTGTCAGCGTGTATTTGGCGAGGAGGGGTGGGGGGGGGGTTGCAGAGTTGGGAGGAGAGAGGTTGCATACAAATCAGAAGCGAGTACGATCTCCATTACAATTTCAATACGCTATACTCGAAGCACTCCCTCCTGCTTCCGATTACAATTACGAAATTCATCGTGGACAGGTTCGAAATGACGAATCTCATTTCGGACTACTCGCGTGACTATTAATTAATACGAAATGAGTGAAATGTTCTTAAACTATGTTTGAGTGCGTGTGTACTCGTCCGCGTGGATTTGGAACGGCGATGGTATTTTTATCTCTGATATTGTTTGGTCGAAGGGTGAATAAATCTGGTGGGACGATGGGATCATCGGTGAGGTTATTCTTTCGGTTGCGAACCCCTTTAGTGTAACGTCCGATCATCCTGTGTGGGAACAGGTATTCTCCTTGTTAATTATTGTAGCTCCGTAATGTTAATTAATTTTCATTAAGCGAAACAAGAGAGAGGGAGGTTTATGGGTTTCGAGTAAAATCCAGGGCATTTTTCTACCTTGTCGATCCCGTTGCCCTCGCGTAACCTTAAAATTGAGTGATTTAATGGCGGCGAAGAAACGTGGACAAGTGTCGCACGCTAAGCGGGAACTTTGTTATTCTCCCTTTAAGATATTGAAATTACTCGACTCGGCGATACTGGCCGAGATTCGCGTTGAATTTTCGCGCAAGGCGCGAGTCGATGCAAATTCAGTTTGCGCTGCGAGTTTAGTCACAATCGATCGAGCTTCCCTACGTTCTAGACACTGCTGAGACTATCTTGAGACGAAGGCAGGCGCGATAGACACCACGAGAATTTAGGACATATCAGAGTATCGGAATTCCAGATTACTCGAGCACGAGAGTCGTGATACAAATTGATCTCGAGAATGTCGCACTGCCCGTGCCCACGGTCAATCTTCCAATAGGATTCTCTTTGTCTATATCGTCCGCAGCGTCTAGAAAAGAGAGAGTACTTCCTCTCGGGAGGTTTATCCAAAGGGTTAAGGAATTCCGTTAACAAGGGCACTTTATAGGAAAGTACCTGTAGCTCCCGAGGCATCGGTACTCCCAGTTGCGTCGAAGCTGCTACCGAGGGAAGCCACTCGTTCAGCGCTGGCTTTTCTAAACAATTTCAGTCTGCTCCTCACGTGCGGGTCAAGTCGAGGGATTGCCGAAGGAACAAGTAGTAGGTACCTACTAGTAACTAGCTACTAGTAGCCAGCTACTACTACTACTATTACCACTACTAGTAGCAGCTACTAGCGTTGGATATCGGTGCGCCAGGTCGACCGAGGGTGATTCTCTAATAAAAACAAGGCAAGGGCTCCTCGCGAAAATTGCCCTGTGCCAAGACGCTTCCCTCCTGCACCGTGTCGAGGCTCTTCCTCTTCTTTTCTTCTTATTCTTCTTTCATCTTCTTACGCTCTTCTCTCTTATCACCTTATGGGTAGAGCGACGACCTTTCCACTTCTCATCATTCTTATTCGAGTCTCCTACCTACCATCCTTCATTCTATCCTCTACTGATTCTTCCACCGACAGAACGAGGTACCACGTCGCTCCTCTACACGCTCGTCATTGGCTCCCGCGGAATAATATGGATTCTAGGAAATTAGTTGGAGTGGATTGATCCACGTCCTGAACCAGGATATCAAGGATATCGAGAAGTTCAGTGCTCGTATAAAGCGATTCCACCGACATCCGCAGCTCTGGCACTTTCATCAACTATGCATTCCTAGATGCAAACTCGGCTCCCTACCCCCCATCCTGTCTCTCGACCACCTATCACTATCTTTCATCATCCTTCCTCACATCCTTCACTGTCCTTTATCCTGAGCTCTGCTACGACCGTCTGCACCCTTGTTGAACTCGGTGACGCGAGTTCATTGTAGATTCGCGTGAATTGCGATGCTTTTCTCGCAGCACTCCAGTCCATTTTACTATACTCCGTTCGGTCTGCGTCAGTCCTTGCAGGGTTTTACGCCAGTTTGCATCGTTAGACTCGGAGACAATCGCAATCGAAGACGCTTGCATTTATTTTCTATGCGATTTCTATATTTTAAACTCATTCAATAGTATTTTCCGAAGCTTTATAAGTGACGGCGGAATAAACACTTTGTACCGCAATATTCGAGAGTTATTTCTGACTGTGTGTTTAAACGAAAAAGAGACATGTGTACGGATATAGGTCGATGAAGGGAAAGGGATGAAAGATGAAAGGCAAAGTGGTTTGGGAAATGAAAGCGGAAGGGTGCAATTCCTGGACTAAGCATCTAGAATATATTTTGAACACCCTGCCGAACTTCCCTTTTTCCAGGGCACGCCTATCGGGCTGCGAATCGACATTTATACTTTTTGGAGAATCCTACGTTTCTAGACGTCCATTCGCCTGCTGGTCCACCCCCCATGCTGCTAGCCCTTTTTCCTTTTCCGATAGGTTAGCCCTTGGCAGTCGCCTGTATCTTGGGAAAACGTGCTACGAATGGCTAGGTTCACGGGTATAAAAAATAGCCAGAAAGAGAGTCATTGCCGAGCGACTTGTGTGCGACGGTGAAATTCGTAAAGGACCTTAGAATTGGTGGGATGCTGGAAGGAGACGAGAGGGAAGTAAAAAAGGATCCGTGGCTCTTTTTTTAAATGTTTACGGATCGTCCTTGATGCCTGCTGCTCTAACCAACCTTTCCCTGACGTGTTACGCCTATCGAGAATATTTAAGCGGCACTCGAAGCACTCTTAGCTGCCATCAAGCGGAACACTCCATCCTATTATTATCACCCTTCCTGCCGCGTTTCCCGATACTTTGCCTCTATATTAAATTATGATATTTTATACAGTACCTCCCTTGACTCTCTGCTAGGGGTAGGAAGAACCTACGGAGGCAAAATTGCGAGCACGGACCATCGCGAGTGTCCTACTCCTCGAAAGAAAACTGTTTTACCGATACGAGTGGCAATTCACCCTCCGTTGATCCGAAAATTTGGCCTTCCGTAATTAATGTAGATATTAAGCGAGCGATATTGCCGAGGAGTTGAGATTTCCGTGACTCGGGGGGAGGGGGGGGGGGAAACGATGAGAATTCTCGACAGAGACTGGAGTATTAAATTCCACGCGCTGGAGAAAGCCCCCACAGATACCTCCTGGCAATTTCCACCTCGACGCGGCCCGTCGGTTACGTCGATGGAGTTTCGGACGAAGCGGGAGGTCACGGCGAAGAAAATATTTGTTCCGAAAGTGGTTACAACGTCATAATCACCGAGCCGGATTAACTGTTGACTCCCAGTGAGGCAATAATGCGGTGCGATTATCGGCCACGCGGCCGGACAATAATTGAGCCGCCCCCCCCAAAACCCCAGGCGGGCCTGGGGCTTTGTGAAGTGCTGCGGTTTTGCTTGCATGCTAACCTAAATTCATGAGATGTATTTACGCCGCCACCCACCGACGCTGCCGACAACTGCCCCACACACCCTGGCCCTCGAGAGAGAGAGAGAGAGAGACAGAGCTAACTTGAGGTTGCAGGCAGTCAGGAACCTAGTGAAAGACGAGGAAACCTATACATAGTGTACTGTGCCGTAAGACGCTCGTCCAAAGCTCTGCAGCGTCGGGACGCTCTCCTTCCGTTTCGCCTACTGAAATAGACGCTCTTGGAGCTTGACCTCCCACGAGAATCCCAGAGATCCAAGAAGCGCGCTGTTACTTCGCGGCTAATAAACGGATCTTTCGGCTCTACCTTATAGTTCAGAATTATATATGTATACCTATTACTATGTACAGTCTATATAGCTATGGCTATGTAATACATGTGGCATTACAGCAGAGAGTAACGCTAAATTAGACGAGTCGGAATATGCCCGCGGAAATTCTTTCATTCCGTGGACCAGGAAGCAGGGCACTCTTTCTAGAAGCATGGTGGATGGCACGTAGCTCATGCAGTTGTTGAAAAGCACTCGACGCGTGCAGTTACGTTGCCTTTAGTTATTGGTCTCTCGTAATCACCAACTAATAAGATGCTCGAGGCTGTCAATGCGTTTCTTGCCACTTGGCACGTAGTATTATGCGCGACTGGTGCTCAATGATACTAAGGAGCTCGTGTGTATTTTTTGTTCTCTTCTGCCTTCGCCTTTATATTCGTTTCTCTCTTTCTTTCTTGACGAACCGTCTGTCTGTCTGTACGCTTCGTATCCACTACCAAGTTATCCCTTGTCTTTCTTTGCGTCGCTGCCATGTATGTGGGTGCAGAGTGGCGGCGGGGGGAGACGTGGGGCATTCCAGGCGTGTTTGCCTACAATTGGATCTCAGTGCTTACCGCGCTCCACGGGGTTTTAAGTAAATTGAACGCTGGCTCTACCTACGTAGGAGTGGTGTACGCACCTACCTAGCCAGCCATCTCACACCCTTAGAACCACCGCACATACATATATATCGCAGGTCACATGTATTCCGGGAGCACGATAAAATTTGCAATGTAAAATGTAACTGCATTTTGTTCCTCGGTTTCCTCCCTTCAGGCTCTCTTCTTTGAAGGGATCCTTATTCGCTGAGATGGAGGGAGCTTGCGGTGTCCTTCCCTCTCCCCGTTCATTCAACTGTTCTCTGCGTCGCGGCTCCTTCGCTTCTGAACAAGCTTGAATTCACATCGGTAGCGCATGCCAGTTTCTTCACCGGAAGTAACAGAGTTGCCTTCCGCAAACTGACCCGTGCTCCACGCTTTGAACGAATGCTTTATTGGATTAGAGTGCGGTGGCAGCTCTAATTTTTTCGAGTCCTCCGGATGTGATTTCAAGCCGACGTAGAGCCGTACCTTTCTCCAGGCGTTCCTTCGCAATTCACGGGAGAGAAGATAGTGGAGGATCTTGAGAAACGAGGGGATGATGGGAAATGTGTGCAAGAATAGGGATAATTTCGGGTAGCGTTAAGCCAAAGCTATATCGTCACCAAAGTGGTCAAATATAGGTTATGCGCAGCCAGTTTAACCTCGACGGTTAAGCTCGTGCAGTCTAGGTGGCTATTGGCTAGTAGTAGGTGCCTAGTAGGTGTCTAGGCGTCGAGGACTGGGAGGGCTGGCAGGGCTGGTGAGTTAAAGGCATTCGAGAGGAGGTAAACGGTGGTAGGAGTCTAATGCTACCGCATCCAGGGGCGGCGCGATTTCTCACCCTTATCTTATCTGCAGCACGGTACCACCAGCCGTCCCTGGCCACCCTTACCAATAGCAGAACTACCCTCCATTCCCATTGGGAACCAACTTAAATTTACTCCTAGGGGTTTTAATTTTGCGGATTGACGCGAATTCGAGTCCTTCAAACTTTTCTTCGTTCGTGAGAGTTTCCGCACTACCACGATCCCAACCGGCCCGGGTTCTGTTAAATCTCCCGGACCCACCACTACAGGGAAGGCCTATTATACATTTATCGACTGCCTACTAACTTTCAACCCCTTGGCCTTTCTCTGCACCCCTTGCCTCTCACTCGCCCCTTCAGACCCACACACCCTTAACGCTCTTGTACACTTTCTTCTCGCTTCTCAGTGTGCTTCCTTGCGCCGTCTGCCGCCTGCCGCCATCTCCCCCTCCAGACGGTATTAGAGACCCTTATTGCCGGGCTTATAGGCGAGCACAATTATTATTAATCTCCGCGGATTAAGAAAGTGGAAATGAAGAGACTGAGCCTTGCGGATTTTCCGATTTCCCACAGCCTTCTCTTCACTCCGTTATTCAACCTTCCCACCCACTCCCACTCTTACATCCTTTCTCACTTTCAACTCTAACGACCTCAACGGTCTAGTCCCCCTAGCTCGTCCTCCTTCCAACACCTTCAATCCTTTATTCTCTCTCTCTCTCTCTCTCTCTCTCATTCCAGCATTCCTCTGAGAACTGGAAGAGCGAACTACTGCGCCAAAGCCGGGTTTTCACGAGCTGGTCGGATTACCATCGATTCTACAAGTCCCAAAGCAAAGCTGGACCGCTCTCAACCGCTCCGGATGACGCCGTGTTGAAAACGAAGCGAGCGACGATTCGTGGCCAATCAAAATGAATCGCGAGCGACGCAATGCAAAATAGAGGATCAAAAAATAAAACCCGATACACACAGAAACATATAGCTATCTAAATCGATCAGACCCTCGTAGCTATAGCTTGGACGTGCAGAATTGTTCAGCTCAAATGCACGGTGCGATTTGACAGCTGTCATGCAACCGCTTTGCTTGATACCATTTCAGAACAATTTTAGAGGGAAGAACGAGCATGATTTTCCGATCGCACTGGCAATGCACACGAACGTCCCAATCTACGCAATTTTCGCGTGAATCCCGTGTCAAGATATCATTCTATTACTGAAATAAGAGAAGAACAACTTTCCATTTCTAGAATATTGCCAAATACTATTTTAAACATAACCATAGCACGATAGCTGTCAAATTTAACTGGTGCATTTCAACTGGATAACCATAGATACAACAGCTTCAGGCAAATTTAGCGAAAATATTCTGGAAATCGGAATCGCTTCAAAATGATAGAAATAGCAGGATACTGATAAGACAAAAAAAATATATATCCCACACTCGTGAACCTACCGATGTACATTCGTTATCAAATGAACGCAGGGATGCTTACACAGTGTGCATAGAATTTTCAAGCAGTACGAAGTCTTTGGGATTTTTTGCAATTGTTTACCCACTCACGATGATGGTGCACGTGCGCATGTGCGACCAGGAAGCGGAAATGCCAAAGCCGTACATACTGTAAAACTGCTGGAGTTGAATGCTGGGTCGACCTGGAGCTTTTTGATTTAATCAATTTGCCGGACACAGCAGTCGCTCGTCGTGTTTGGCACTGCTTGACACGAAGCGGCGAAAATTTATCAATTTCAGTAAACCACCCTCTTGCTCGATCACTCCCCATTTTCCACATTTCCAAACACGTGCAGCTATACACCAACCTACATTTCTACACTCCTGTATAGGGGGTGCCTGCTACTTTTCGATGGACCTTTCACTGCACAGCAATAGCGGCAATGTATTGGCTATGGGGGGTTGAGTACTGGTGAGGAACGGGCTTTATAGTTTCTGGTAATAAAATGAAGGTGGTACTACTCATCAAAGGATCCCTACTTCTTTCTACGATTGATACTATTATCGGTACGTGTCGACTGATATTCAGTGCTATTGAAAACACTAGTCGTGATATCACGAGGTATAACGATAGGAATTTGCAGGAAATAAAAAATGTAAGAGCCAACGGGTGGTTTACGGGCAATCAAGAAGAGCCAAAGTAATACGAGGAGGATGGAAAGTTGCAGGAGGCCAATGAGAAATGGAAGGTTAAAATGGGGGATGCGTAAGCTCCACCTTCTTCATCCCCTTCTCACGCGCGAGCATAACGCTAAATTATCATACGGCAGTATTATATATTTATTGCTCGGAACTGTGAATAAAGATCGTCCGGATATCGGCGAAGGTTTAAGGCTGTATAACAGGGAGTAGTATATGATTGATAAAAAAAAAAAAATAAAAAAGAGTGAAGAAGCAGATCTATCGATCGACTCGGAGTGAAACTGGAATCGTAATTCGATTACTCGCTGGCAAAAAAAAACAAACATTATTTTCCTTGGAAGCGGATGTGGCGCGATGGAAAATTTTGCGGGAAAATCGGCCAACTGCAAGTCGCATCTACACAATGAACCGTATATTTTCCCTTCAGATTTTCCGCGAGAAATTTCAAATGCTCGAACCACCCTCTTTCCTTCTCTCCTTGTTTGCACGGTTCGTTTGTACGTATAGCAGTATATTTGAAAATCAGCATCCAGTCTGCAACTCTGCATACGATACGATGTGTATCAATGAGCTAACGATTTCGCCAGTACAATATATCTGTATACACTGGCAGCGACTGGAATCGACCTTCGATCGATTCGACTTTCACCCCGCCTGGAACCTTAAAATTACAATAAATAATCACCCGGTTTAATTACCGGTGCTTGTGTGCAGACTCGTTACTTATCAATTTCTATTATCGGGTAACGCTTATCGAGCCAATCCATTCGTTCGGTACAAACGACAGGAAGCTTTATTCTTGGCATAACAGTTTTCTGATATCGCGTCTAAAAGATTTAATATATTCTCGGCTAGCAAGAACTTTAAGCAGGAAATCTTCCTGCGTAATTGTGGAGAACCGGTTAATTTTTCTTTAACTTAATTTTTCATTTCTCTTTATTTCAACATTTTCCACGTTATAACGTCAGCGACGCAGGTGTCACAAATTGAACGGTTTCAAAGGTGAGCCAACCTCCCCACGGGAATCTCGTCGGATGAAAATTGGCTTAGGCAATTAATTATGTAAGCGAACCTTGTGATTGGAAGGTATAAATTGGGTTCGGCGGGTCGTGCCATTACACAAACACAAATTTTACAGTTTACGAGTTTTACTATATTGTGACAGATAATTGAAGTTGACTACGTGTTGCGACCAGCCAGTCCTAAAGCTTTACAATCTTAGGGCCGTGCTCGGATTTGTTCTTCGTTTCTCTCCCTGTGTGTCTCTTCCCTTCGCTCTCTGTCTCGAAAATCTTCTTCCTCGTCTTCTTTACGACCTATGAGTACTCTTACGTGTCTTCCTCTATCTCTCTCTCTCTCTCTATATATCCTCTCACTAATCTTTACTCATTCCATGTTCGTCCGCGATACTCCCTATTCTTTCGAGTTACACAATTGCCATTCGCCATTTTATGGCGTGCTGCTCCGATGCTTTCGTGGAACGAGAAAGGGAACTAAAAGAAATACACTAACGGAGGCACACCTTTCTTGCCGTGCGGTACGATTGGTCTTCCCTTCTTTGGTAAAGCCTTCTTTACTTGCGCCATACTTTTTCTTCCCCTATCTATAGGGAATGGGAGTGAAAATCGGGAAATTCGTCGAGCAGAATGCAAAATTGCGAGGAGTTTTTCGATTTTCGTCGAAGGAGTTTCGTCTTTCTCTCTCTCTCTCTCTCTCTACCTCATTCTTAGACTATCGCTCTCTCTCTCTCTCTCTCACGCTTCCTTCGACTTTCATCAAAGAAGATTTCGCTCGGTCGAGCGTCAAGCCAACCGAGGATACTTAAAGAGACCGTGAAAAGAAGGAAAAAGCGAGAGAGAAAAAGAAGGGAATGTAAGAAGAGAGCGAATTCCAGAATAGTCCCATTCCATTTTACAGTGGAATTCAAAATGTTCCTGAAATGCGACGTGGAAAAGTGTCGAAAGTAAAATTGCTCGCAGTTGAGAAAGCAGCACAGTCAGCCAACCGGCTTCCGCTATTTTTCTGATGCGGCAATACTAATTCCCATGATTAGGCAGCAAAGTGTCAGTGGCAAGTGAACCAAATAAACAGGATGCTAAGCGGAGCGAAGGAAGCGGAAGCAAAATTTTACGGAACAAATTGGGGCAGGAGGGGAGTCATTGAAATTAGGGAGGGGGGATAGAGAGAACGTGAGAAAGAGAAAGAAGGAGAATCCTCGCGCACGAGAGAACTTGGCCCATAAATTCGATATTCAAAACAGGCACGGCACAATGCTGCCCAGCACTAAATTCCCTAGTAAATGAGTACGTGAAGGGTTCTTCACCCATATGCAATGGAGTATAGAATGAGAGATATATATATATATATATATAGAGAGAGAGAGAGAAGTGATTAACATTAAGAAAAAGAAAACAATTGATTTAGAGAATCGTGGATATACTCTAATGGTCTCCGGATTTTATGCGTAACGATGTCGTCGAGCAAGAAATAAAGGTAAGAAGAAACGAAGAAAACACAATAAAACAGAGAGTGTGTTAATTTATCGCATAACACGCCTGTGTCTGTGTGAAGCGAGCGAGCGAGCAAGCAAACAGAAAATTCTCCACAGAGATGAAATTAAATTTCGCATTTCTGCCGAATTAAAATTCAAACGATTGTACGATTGACTTAATTTGCATGCCGCTGGTATTTATTAACCTGCGGGGTCGAGCAAGTGCCGTTAATAAAAATGAAAATGGATCGTGGCCGCGCGCAAAATGGCCGTGTCCGTTTATATTCCACCAACCCGAATGGTTTTCGCTCACTCGTCTGTTCAATCGATTCGCGATCTACTTCCCGTTCGCGATTTTCCTGCGAAATCCCCCACGCCCTTGTGCGCTCACACGCGGGAACGTGTATGTTAAATTTTTGTTTCGCGCCATTTTTTCTCCTTCCACGGTGCGTCGTTTTCGCTCTGGTGCATCGTCGTACCTATATGCATGTACACTGCTACAACGTTCGGTTCTATCATCCCTTACGAATGGGGAAAAGGACGCGATGGAGGGTTGCCGGCCGCCATAAAGTATTTAGGGTTTCTCTGTGACTCGTAGCAAGCGCTGTTCGTTTGTTCCGCACTATAATAATCATGGAATACGGAAAAGAGTTTCGATCTTTTGTTCGCTTGGCAAAGAACGACTGTGGCGCCTCTAGTGGGAAAGCAGGTAATAGGAAAAATATTCAACGAGAAAAGTCACTTCAAAGGAAACATTCGGTCTGGAAATTCGACATATTTTCCTTTTTTGTCATTTCAGAAATCCTTACAGAGAAATCGACTGAATAACGCGATGACTGGAATTACGTAAAAAAGGACAAAACAAACATGACAATGTCCAAAATGGAGGAGCAAAGATAAATATTCTCGTGGAAGAACTTTACGTTAACTCCTCGAGGAATATCAGTATAAAGTATAATGCATAGAAAAATAAGTGTCGGAAATGAAGAATGGGTATTCTTACCAAAAGAAAGTTCAATTCATTGAGGATACGTATAAGGTCAAAGTGGAAAAAGGAATCGTTCAATTAGAGATGAGGGGTAAATGCAAAGGGATGATTTGAAGGTGGCTGAAGGGTCGCTCGAGTGCGAGAATTCAATTTCCTTGGTCTTTCATCATTCGGCAGCCCTCGACTGCAGCACCACTTTCTCATAACCTGAAGCTGAACAATTCAATTTTTCATTTTAACCCTTCTATTATTTCTCTATGATTCTCAAATGAGATAATTCAAAAAGCCTTCGGTGCTCTTTCGTTAAGTATTCCAAGTCCTTGCTACTCCGTTACAGTTTCACCCTCTGCAAACTTTGAGTAAAGGTACAACCAGTCCTCCGGTAGCAAGAGGCGCTTTCAAGTAAAGGAATTGCCGGACGTCGTAAGACCTCGCTGTTACGTAAACAACTTCTCGAAAGACATCTTCGCTGCAGCCACTACGAATACTCACGGAAGTACCCGAGTAAAATCACTCGGTATTCCTTCGTCGGATATTAACGTTAGCGCTACGCTAAAGAATCTTAATTTCAATTTCTGTCAGTATTTATTAAGGGAAAACCAAGGGTGGATTTGACGACAACGTTGCTACCCCCTTCGTTGAGATATACCCTTGAGTTCTCACGAGTGCATTAAATACGTTTCTCGTTGGTCCTGCGACGGAAGAGGATCAAGTTAATTCTATGGCTCTAGCGATGCTACAGAGTTCTGGCGTCGTAGTCACGCTTCCCGAAGCGTGCTTCTCGTTTCTTAGTAAAGACGACGACAAACTGTTCTCGACTCTGTAAAGCTAGACGAATACGGAAAGAGAGGTTGATACTTTGGTCCTGGATTCCTTGAAAAATGTAAACTCGTTCTTCATCAAGGATTCAGACGTAGCCCGATCTTCTGTACGGAGTAAGTTTTAAGGGTAGCTCGTCAGCCTAAACCTGGGGCAGAACGTTGAATTGTGGTTCTTCACGGTAAATACGTTATTGTTGTGTCGCTTGACAGTTTGGATTCCCAGTGAGAAATCGCAAGATAATGAGCGTATCAGAATGTTACATAAAAGAGAATCGATCGATTTCGCCTAATATCCTTTTGATGGTTCCTCGCGACATGGGGTCGTATAGTATTGTCGAGCTACCCTTATTCCAATAGTCTTCTGACTTCGCCCAGGGAGTAACCGGATGCCATTAGGAGTCACGGGGAATCGGGAGGGACGAAACATGGCTGTTGTACAGGAACTGAGAGGTAGAAAGCGATAGAGGTCGGTAAATCGAGATGGTCCTAGTCACAATCGCAATCAGCGAGAATGAGAAAGGAGTCCTGGAGAAGGAAGTCATAGCGTCGCAGCAAGCGGCAGACTATTTCGCGGATAGCGAGAGGCTCATCAATCATCGGAGTTTAGAGTCGGACACGTAATTTCCGGGGCGTGGATTCGTTCGGCAGAACCGTCCGCTGAAGCTAAGCTGCGATTGGTCGTTCGGGACTAACGCCCCGCGGCTATTGGTTCGCGATCGTGATTTATGAGACTGTGAGCGTTTGTTAATATGCTGTGATCGGCAGCATCGATCTCAGCCAAGAGAAGGACAGGAGCACGCATGGATCTACTAGACTGCACTTAGGCGAATACGTATAATAGCGTCAGCCAAATCCTGATAGGCGACATACGCAATTATACACCTGGCAGACCGATATACCAGTCTCTGGGATTGAACCTCGATTATGCCTCGAGGACAATGGTCGATCGAATGTATTGCCTAGAATTGTCAAAGCCCTTTAATTCTACCGGGAAGTCTTTATATTACTCGATAGAATCGATATTATTGACATCATTGATACCGTCGACATAATTGATTCGGCAAATAACTAGAATCGGAAAGTATGAAATAGTTTGTTCGAGCAGGCGCATATATATGATGTAAGGCTACGTATGTATATTGTCGTAGGAAATGCTCTTCAATTCGTTTTAATCAATTGAATATTTAATGAAGGGAGAAAATTGCATTTCCAAGAAAGTCAATATTGATTATTCTGCTGCGTTCATTCCTTTCTTCCATTATCCTCGAGTTTTCTGTCACGATCCTTGCCAAACCCCTCCGACCCGACGGACTTCGTTCCTGTCCGAAACTTTCATCCCTGATCGATCTGACTCCTCGAATTATTTATGGGAACTGTGCCACTATCCCCTTGGTTTAGCCGAGTCTAGGAGTCGAAAGGAAGAAGAAGGTGGCACGGGGATTGAAAGGGGAAAGTAAAAGGACACGCGTCGTCACGAGATTAAAATCAGGAACGGAGGGCGTCGCGACGTCTAATCGATTCACGAGTCTCCCTCTCTCGGTAGCAGAGGGCGACAGGTTGGATTCGCTGAAACGACTAATTATGTCCTCAATGGTATAAAATCACGGTAACGCCCTAATGGCTCTAATTTAGCAGGATCGGAGGCGTCATATTAGAGTGAAGGTGTGAGGTGTGAGTAAAGGGCCGGGGAGGGGGGGTGGGGGGATTCCAGAGAGGGCCAGCAAGGGGGAAAGAGGGGAAGAGGGGAATAGCTGAAGCAGAGTGGGTCGAACGTGGAAGATCTAGGGTTACGGGGGCACCCTGAAGAGACCGGGTGTGAAATAGAGGCTTGGCTGGGGGTAGTAGCCCGTTCACCCAAAGAGCGTTAGCACGCCATCAGCTTCATTTGTTTTTCTCTCGGCGCTTTCGTGACGCTAGCGTGCCGACTTCTGCGCGGCTCCCAGGGTTGAGATCGGAGCGTGCCGATACGGGCGGCTTTGTTAACAAATTGTTCGTAAAAATCTGTTGCAGCCTTTGCCAATTTATCGCCTCGAAGGAACGACGGATTTTTACGGGGATACCTCGTAAATGGTAGAAACTGTGTGGCCCCACCTATCCCTGAAACCACTCTCGGCCTTCTCGTCTCCAAGTGGCTGCGAATTACTACGAGAACAAAATCGCAGCTAACGTTTCAGCCGTGTTTAACCCACTTTCTTCTCTCACGGAAGAAAATCCTTGCTGAGTCTATTCGCGGCTCAACTTTTCCATGATTATATCCGAGCCAACTTTGCCGCCCCTTGCTCAGCCGCGCCACAGAGCCAACCCTTATCTCGGTGGAAAGCGTAACTACACGGACTACAGAGGCAACACTGATGGCACCGGTAGCACCAGCATCGGCCAAACCGCGATAACCAGTTCTCCAAGAGAGTACCGTGAAACTGTCAGGTGATCTAACCCCACGTCCGACCATTTCGAGCTGCTACTACTTGCATCGTAAAGAAGCTTTAGGCGCGGTTTATTGTAGCAAGGGAGGACGTATAAATAAGTAAACACGTTAAGAAGCAGAGTACGTGCGCCAATTATTCTGAGAGAAGGAGTACGGAGAGCGGTCTACTTTGAGCGACTAATCCCGCCGCTAAGAATTCGAGAGCACGGAGAAAGCACTCGTGTAATTAACCTTGATTTAATTAGCAGCGAACTGGCAATGAGAACCCCTGAGTAGGAAAGCAATGATACAAACTGGAAGCTCACCCAGTCGCGTTTTCCCTTATGGGCTCGAGGTCTCAGCTCGGAGTCCTGAGTTCATTATTTATAGTCCAGCCTTACGAGCACGGAATTGTACTGCCTCTTCCTCTTCCTCTTCCTATTCCCCCTGCGAGCAGCGCGTTTCGAAGCAGACTTCTAGCCTCGCTCTTGCCCCTCTTCGGGAGCTGGGCAGAGTCCGGACTCTCGGTGCACCCCCATTCGCTGTCTCACTAGCATTATAAACTAGTTTGAACCGTTCGTAACTACATTACCGACCAAGTGTCTCAGCGGCGTTATAAACTATAGTTCGAAATGTCCCAAGTCCCTGTGTAGCAGTAACTATACCTACCAGTTACCGGCTATACTTGGCAAACCTATTTCACCTTCCCCATCGACCTCATCTTCAACTTCCGCGACACACAGCATCCCCACTCTTGCTCCTTACCTCTTTTTATCGTCTTACAGAAGGGACGTTAATTGCGCCCATTACAGGCCGATGCCTATTTCGAAACTCCGACGCTCGTACGACGCATTGCTCTCACCTGTTATCACCCATACCTGCATAAAGGATCCTGGCTGCGACTGACATTTGGCAAAGTGGTGTGCGCGTCTGTCGATGACAATGAGCCTAACTGTCGGAACAAGGGCATAGTTAGTGCTCGAGATATAAGCAGCATGCATTGTCTGAACACAAGGCAACCTCCTCCACCCGGACACGTCTGCACACTCAAAACTGGACTTCTCGGTAAAGATCACTTACTGCCTGTCCTGGGTCCATGCGTTTATCCGGAATGCCTGCCTTCGATGACTTGGGACGAGATGTAGAAACGTAAAAATAGAGAGAAATATCGAGATAGGATGGAACTCCACTGAAGGTCCCCGTGCCACGTAAATCCTGTCGAGGATTAGTAGTTTGTATCATGGATTGCAGTAAAGCTGATACCGAAGCAAGAGAGCTGATGCTCCTTGGAGTAGATGCCGAAGGGGTGATACGAGAAGAAAGAGGACCGGAAGTTGGAAGATCATTGTTATTGAACGGAACGTAGAACAGAGCGTATGATCTCGCAGTCGCCTAGCCGTCGCGTAGCAGCCGCCTTGGAACAGGGCAGAGTAATCCTTTGGATTGTGGAGCGTCAGCTCCCGTATCCGGTGACTGTGCCGTTTCTGCCAGACGGCAAACCAAGGACCGGGTACCCAGCGCTGTCCGACACCGTGTGTGTGTGCACCTTTACTATGGATGCAAGCTTGTACAGGAAGTGTCGCTGTATACCAGAGAATGGAGGAAGCACGGACTGCGACGGGTGGACGAAGGTGGCTCGGCTTCGAGTCGGGTAACGTAAGCCCCTTGGGATCGTTCATGCGAGTGACTCGCCAAGCTACGTAACTTCATCAGGATGGCTCTGCCGCGACGGAGCAGACTCAGCGTATTCAACGTGACAGAGAGTGGTTAAAAAGTCACTAAAACAGGGACAGTGAAGGTGGAACCGAATAAAATGATAGAACGAAGGGCAAAGATAAAGAGGTACGTTTATCACGGTGGCTCTAAGGGGACGGATACACAGTTCGGGACACGCGTGGATAACTAGGCTGATCCTGGTGAAAGGATGAGAATCGAGGATTGCAGGCTAAGAGGACTGAATAGTAGGAGATTCTGACCATGACGTAGGATATACATAGAAATAGGTATATACACTTGGTAGATTTATGCAAACGTCATCCCACGGGATGAACCTGAGCTTAGTTTAATTGGAGACTTGAATTAGCGGAAATGCCTAGCCATGACATAGTTTCCGGTCTCGAGTTGACGCACGGGGCCGTATAAGGTGAATCTGCTATCTTCCTACTCTCTCTCGGTGTCGTGGAAGTTTTTAATAGTGCGGCTGTTCCGTCTTATCATCTTGAAACTATTGGACCAGAGGAAAGAGATTAAGTGAGTTAAAGCTTAAAGGGAGGATGGATCCTTCACTGATGTTTGAGCTTCTCTCTATAGAGAAGGAAAATAGGATCGCATCCTTTAAGAACGAAAAAGCTATAGGGTTTTAAGAACGGCCGCAAGTACCAGTGGAAAATGGCGTTATAGTCGGACAACCTGAGGCAAGACACCGTAGAATATGTTCACCACCCTCGACTATACAAAACCGATAAACTGTCAAAATATGCAATCCTTTCGTGATGACGAGGACTCTCTGATGCTTCTTACCTTTTATTAATCAGCAATTCAGCAGCGAATTGTTCCAAGCAATTTGCCAAGCATCGCTCAAAATGTGCAGTCTACGTCACATCCTGTGCCAGTTCGATTACCGCCTTTCGAATCTTCAAAACCTTTGGATCCTTCGACGTCTCGCCCTCCTAGTTTTCTCTCACCTTATTCTTCCTCTTGCGAAGCATAGAAGGGACAGGATCCTTTGTAACGCCTGGAAATCCATTGCTATTTTATTCACGTGCCTCAACCAAAGAGAGATTATCCAGAAACCCTTTTATCCTCAAGGATATTTACATCTCATGCTAGAGTAACTGTGGCTTGCCGAAGCCACGAGGCATTAGACATTCGGCGTCGAAGCAAAAGGAGGAGAGTTTGGATGTCTGGCGAAGTTTCGAAGGTTCAGACGCACAAGGGTCCCACAGTCGCAAGAGCATCCTGCCAAGTTGGGTCAGTAGTATAATATAGGTAGTTGAAGACAAGGCTATTTCGTTGGGAAACATTAGGGATTAGGAAACGTCTGACCGAGTCCCCGAATAGATTAGCAGAAATGGATGGAAAACAGTGGTGTGCGACAAGAGGGTTGCTGAAGAGGGATGAATGGAGGAGGAAGATACGTCTTTCGACTGAAAGTTCAGGTCCCGTATCGTTTGGCAGTTGAGAAGCCAGAGAAACACTGTGCGTACGAAGGAGAGTACATGACTTTCCGGTTCCATCCTTCGTGAGACCAGGAGATATATGCGATCTGTTCTGACCTTCCGACAAGATCGCCAAAGGATTCGCAGACCAAGCTGACGCGAGCACGATGGCGGATCCCTAACTTCCGGGAGCTGGCGTTGCTGTTTGGTTGTAGGAGGAGAATAAGGCGAAATAGGACGAAATAGTGAGTAAGGCAGCTGAGAGGGTTTCGGCAAGTGGCACAGATTTAGACGCTCTAGACAAATAGAGTAGGTATCTACAAACAGACCAAGAAACTCTGCTAAACCTACTCCAGGCAAAACCCACCGTTCAACCCTAAACCCTGCAGCCCTCGGGGTCGAACGGTAATCTTCCATATAGGAGAGTCTTCTCCGAGTTAGCTAAAAGGGTTTGTCTCGTGAAACGGAGAATATCAGGGAGATCAGCTTCCGCAAAAGTAACGTAGGTCCTTTCTCACGGAGACACTCTGACGTCTTCGACGTTGTCCAATACGTCTGTGGAGGATGTGAGATAGTCAAGAAAGGAATAAGGGTTGGAATTTTAATCGGTCGGCCTGATCGCCAATGCAAATGTGAGCATGATATCGGGCAGCAATCTCAGTCCGGGGTCACGTACAAAAGCACCCTTCGTTATACCAGAAGGCGTACTAATAAAGTGGGCCTGGGAAATAATGGCGTTTGCCACGGGGCAATTGTTTCTGACTTGGATTCCGTGGGGCCAGGTCAGCGTTATAGCGAGTGCCAAGTGGCGTGCTGCATGCTCCTGGCGTGACTTCCGCCGAAGGCGCTCAGCACCGGAAACCAATCGTAGCCTCCTGCCACCCTGAATCATCTACGTAACCCTTATGGTCAACGCAGTTAAGTCCTGTGGCATCAGTGCAATACTCTGCCCACTGGCAATCGTTTGCCGAAGCTTCGCGGAAGTTCCTTTCAAAATGTTCCTCTGACTACGTGAGTTCCATGAAATATTTCAACTCGCCGTGTCTTCCGGCTCAAAATTTCCGGCATATTATCATTTATTTACCCTAAAGACGTTTCCAATATTGTTTAATGCACAGGCGCAGATGATCTCAAGGAGAATATTGAGCTATGGCCCTAATGCAAAAATCAATGAACCAATAACCATGGGAACTTTTGTTCGGGCTTGTACCAGCCGGGTGTCGTGTCATTGTAGGCGACCAGAGGCAAGTTCGGAGGTTGGTAACGGGATGGCATCGAGGAGGGTTGCTAGCAATGGCCAGGAGGGAGCCTTCAAATCTAAAGGCCGACGCGGACCAAGCACAGGCTCAGTAAAAACTGCTGACAAAAAAGCCCCCGACTGGCCGAAAAAAGCAGATTGCTTGAACAGGGGGGGTGGTGTTTCGTGACGTCATCGATCAAGAGGGTTACTTCTTCAGACTGGTAAGATTCCCTGGGCAAGTTTTATCCGCCGGCAAATTCGCAATCGCTATCGCGTCAGTGGTGCTTGCGAATTCGAATCGTCCTTCCTTCATCCATCAGAAACATTCTCTTCGTTCCCTTGGCAACGGTTCCATAGGTACCTCCAATGACTTACACGCATTTTCAAATACTACTCTTCTTTTTTTTTTCATTTGTCCCTCTTTCCCTTTTTTTCTACATTTTGTAGCTGAATTTTTCCTCGCATTTCTTCGAGCTAGATGAAACGTCGCTGCGATCGATGCTGAGACTCCAAGAGGAAAAGCCGAAAGAATCGAAAATCATACGTCAGTCCCCCTTAAGTATCCGGGGACTGTGATTACAAGCATCGCTCAGAGGTGGCTGACTAGTTGGCAGGAGACTGACTAACCGGGTGGTTGGATGACTGGGTGGCTGGCTGACTGATAGACTAACCGACTGACTGACTGATCCTATCCTCAGCAATCCTCCGGGACTGCTGAGCCGCTTATCCGCCAGCCACAGCGTTTAGCCCTGACGAAGCTCTTACAAAATATTCTCGATATATCGAGGCAAGAATTTATAAAGGAAAATGTCAACCTTGATCAAATGAGAAATAGAATTCGGCCTCCTTAAGCAGAAACATCGAGGACTTAACGTATACCTATTTACGATGAATGGAAAACTGAAAGGAAGTGGAGCGTCCTGGGAATTAAGTACTTTGGAGAGAATTAAAAAGTATACTACAGTAATTTTATCAAGCGGAATAGAGTGTGCAACCGATCCCTGTGCAACAGAGTTGTATCTTCCGTACTTCCCGGAAATTCGAATCGACGACCCTTCTTCCCTTTTTCATCTGCTCTTCCCGAACCCCCGTACCTTTAATCCGTTTGTCCCCCGAGAGATTAAAAGAGTAGTTTAAAATTCAAAAGCGTTGGCCAATTAAGTTCACTTTGAATTTATGAAAATCGCTCGCTATAGATGCCGAGCAATGGGAACAGCAAAGAGACAGAGCAGCGAGATAAGAACGAGATAGAGCATCTTCGAATTAAAGTTACACAAATGGCCGAGTGTAATTGGCGAGAAAACTGGCAGCGAATTTGCCAAAAGGATTCTGGCTGGTAAAGTTTAAAGATTAACTCTAGCTCGAAAGGCGGCAACCAGCATGTAGCGAGTCCAGCAGCTAGTTCAGGGGTCGTCAGGCAAAAGGCTGTGAGAATAAGGGTGGTGTAGCTTTTTCAGTTATCTCCTGAAAACGACGCCCCTGGACGCCGTGAGACGTAACTACCGACGTGGCTGGTAGCGCCTAGCCAAGATGTCCTCCCCGCAACCTTTCTACTTCATCCTTCACTCCCTTATTCTTCCTCCTTCGCTACTCAAGCAAAACGTACCGAACCTGACAAACTCTTCCCTCCCTCCATCCCTTCGTCGCAACATTTTCGATTTTACTCATCGCCACGTGAAAACTCAGCACTCCGGCAAACCAATTTCCTCAGAATTCCCATCAGCATCCTCACCCACGTCGCCGTAGCTAGTAAGGTCGCCTACATGGCCAAAACCTACAAGGACAGCGTTGTCATCGTCGCTCGTGAAAAATCTTACCACGTCATCTCTGTCGTGTTGCTCAACCACGTTCCTGTAACTTATTAAGCAAGTTACCACGGGAGCTTATTACACTTTTGTTAATTTATATGATGTCAGACCGATCTCGCTAATAGGACGAGAAGACGTCGCAGGAGAACTTGGGAAGCGAGGAGGGAAGTTTGGGAGCGCACGCGTAAACCTACCCTTAACGTGCTGTCCCTCCTTTACTGCCAAACTCTCTACCATCGACCGTCCGTTCCTCCAACCCCTTCGTGCCTTCGTGCTTCCAGGCAGACCTCTAGATGCTGAATCTCGAGGACCGCGGACACGGTGAAAAAAGCAAAAGAAGGAGAGAGAGAGAGAGAAAAAATAAAAAAAAGATTTAAGAACCGCGTAGCTTTCTCCAGTCAGCCCACTCTCTTCGCCTCTCTCCAAGTCGTCGCTTTCGTTAGCCGCTATAAACTTTAAGCAGAAAAATATAGCGCTCGTAAAAAATGACTCGGACCCTTGTTCTCTTGTTTTCCGTCGAGACGTTCAGGGGAGTTTGAACCGAGGAGAGAGGAAGGCGCAGCAACTCTGCCAGACAAGTACGAGACTATAAGTACACAAGGCAAAAGGAATAACGACGGGATAGTCTAATATGTAAGTCTTGTAATAAGTACAAGCCTCGAGTGTTTTCTATTCGACATTTGCAAACCTGCAAACTCAAGGACTCAGGAATTTTCTACAGCCACCAATCTTAGCCTCGTAAATCGCAATTTCAGAATCCTGAAAATTAATACAAGAATGTCTTTCGAGACGCTCTTGGATACGACAGACGCTGTCCTTGTGCTCGCTCCAATCCTTAATAGTAGCGATTCCGCGGAGTCACGACGCCGACGGGACTTGGACTCTATCCGACATTTGTTTTATTTACATACATACATGTTTAATGCCCGGGCTGGGTTACAGGTACTTAGTTAATTTCTCCCAACTCCAATAAAATCCCGCATGTATGAATTCATAATTATGCAAACACGCAGCAGCGGCTCGGGACATGCTCTCTCAAGGGGCCCGTCGCTTCATTTACAAATGAATCGAGGTCAGAAGTGCACAAAGCCACTGCCTGACACTCCTGATAGCAAACTCCTATTATATATGTATATACTATATTTTATCTTTTTCAATATCATTCCACGAGACTTTGAATTCCGTATCGACTTTCGTGGCTCTCCTGTCATTCCCGGGCCGTCTGCAAAATCAAGGAGGATTGCCGAGAAACTACTATCGTGGGATGTATAAAAACCGAGAGGATAGCTCTGATGGCCATTGTTCCAAAAATGTCAATAATTGAGTAACGAAGAAACAATAGTGGAGCAGCAAGGGTTGTTGCAGTAGCGTTGATGATGCTGCTGGCAATGGTGGTGATATCTACCGAAAAGCATCCCCAGCGGCGCGTGACCCATTTTTAAATCCGCCGAGCAATATCTAGCAGAGTCGGTTCGCCATTTTTTCTTTTTTTTTTTTGTTTAGTTCGAACAACCCTCTACGTAAGCGTTCGAGACTCACTGCTCGAAATTTGAGCCCTTTTCGGAATGGCTCCTGAAGTTGTCAACAGCATCCATGTAACAATCATCATGAACATCATCATCCGCGTCGAAAGCGGCCATCGCTAATGAGAGATAACGTCACTCGATACGCATCTCGAGCGAGGAACGATGATGCTCAGGACGAGACGCATCCGCACTTCCAATTTACATAATTTCGCTGGAGAGAACTTCCCCCGCTTGTTACGAGCTGTTATTAATTAAGCGGCGCTAGATGCGCAAATTGGCTACGTTATATCCGGAGCTGAGGTCGAGATTTAGTAGCATGCCCGATTTACGTGAAACCGCGATACTAGCAAACTTTCCTCTAGTATCTAGCCCTACTTCCTAGACACGCCATACACCCTGTATCCTACTGCTGCTCTCTATCCCTATTGCAACCTTTATTCGTCTATTCATTCTCTGAAGTATCACCCTTTGTATTACCTTCCCTTGATTGCTGTGTACTTGAAATTCTTGAAATAGCTCGAAAGGCAACTTTATTGGATTTTTCATTAAAAAATTTTCAATGAAAATTCAATTTCTGCCTTCCACTCAAAAAACTGATACCAGTCACTTCGAGCCTGATGAATCCTTTAGGTTCATCGGCTTAGGAGTATTATTAGCGAAGAATAAATAACTGATAGAGAGGGATGCAATAAACTGCACGTTAAGCGATCGTCATGTCTTACTTTACGAGAGAGAGAGAGAGAGAGAGAGAGACAGAAGCAGCAGCCAGTCTACACGTGTGGAGAGGAAGAGAGAAGAGAGACTTGTACCCCGAGGGAATTCCATTAGACGTAGAAGACGTTCCAGTTCTCGTGGAAGCTTTCTGCTCTCTAGTAGGTACATACCGTAAAAATTTAAGACTATTAGGACAGCGTAACTGCTAGCTAACAATGCTGACATCGGTATTTAGCCCGGGGCCGAATATTTCTTCACGGTGAAAGAAGCCAAAGCCCAGGAAACTGTTCGAAGAAAAATAAGAATTTCAAATCCAATTTTCCAGGGCATATTTAATAGGAGAGCCACCACCCATCCTCGAGTCCAGGATCCACCACCAGCAAGCACACCTTTCTATTTTCTACTTTCTACTTTCTACCACTCCTTTCCTCAATTCCCGCTCCTGTCGAGCCTCCCCCCACTTCCACCCTGAAACCCCACCAGCATTTCTGCTTCACGTGGAAAATGAATTATTGAAGAATACGTTAAATTGGGTCGACAGGGTCTACGCGCACTTCGCAACGACATCTATGCAGCCTCTTCCTCGTCGTGCGACTCTAATGGACCAACTAGAACCACTATACACTTCTACTTATACACGCTTTCCCTTATTCACTCTCGGCACCTCTCTCTATAACTATAGGAGAAAGTGGAGGATGTGTGCATCTCTTTACACGGAATGCATCCGCGATACTGATACCCGCTGAGAGTGGAGAGTGGGGCAAAGTGCAGCGTGAGGATTTACCTGGTTTATCTGATTTATTGAATTTCGCCGAATTAGAGTTGGGAAAGCTTTTTCAATTAAGAAGCCACTTTTCTACGAGAATTTCGTTAGTCTCGAATCGTTTTATTGATAAAAGTAGTAGGTCCTGTAATACCGTCGATCAAATCATTTAAGCTATACCGTGTCAAGAGTGACCGACAGCGTGACCGCTTCTGCAGGCCTGAAATTCTGATGCCAACAGACTGCGCCAACGTAATTTAATGTCTTCGGTACCGAAAAATCATCCCGCGCCAACAAAGGAACACGAAACTTATTTTTCTCAGCCATAAATATACCGGCTGATAAATTTCCCGGTGGCCAGTCATTAGCCAGCGACGAAGCGCAGCGTCAGCGAGCCTCAGTCGTATATCACGAAATTAAAATGCTGCCAAATAAGCTGATTAAAGCCACCCCCTTGCCTGGGCTTAGCAGAGCTTGGGCCGAGCTCCCGAATCGAGGTCGTATTCACCCTCCTCCTCCTCCTCCTCCTCCCACCCACCGTAAAGGAAGAGAGCCTACGACCCCAGAGAATAAAAACCGCACATAAATTTTAGATCTATTCCCCATGTTTTCTGCCCTCTCTTCTACTCCAGTGCCAAACTAACCCTCTCTCGGCTGCGTTCTCTCCTCTCTCTCTCTCTCTCTCAGGCGCACGTGAATCCCACACCCTCGTCCTCTTGCTCTCTCTCTCTCTCTCTCTCTCTGAATCTTTCCTACTCCCTACAATACGCGGTCCCCCTCTTTCTCTACCCTGCGCCACGCTTTACCGTTTAGCCAGTCTTGCTCTCCTGGAAAAGTGCTTCCTCTCCGTTCTGGCGAAAAAGGATTTTCGACGGGTTCCCAGCTGATGCGGTTTGTCCCTGTCACTCTCCTGCGTCTCGCGAGCGGTATTAGTCCCCCTTACGTTATTACACGGTGAATTTGACGCGTACAGCTACGTAGCCAGGTATATCCATGTTATTGCTCGTATCCGCTGTATACGATAGTTGCACCCGTAACTGTAGGTACAAACATTCAGCGTGACTCGTGGCCAATTTATATCAGCGTATATTCGAAAGCATCGGTAAAACTGAAAACCGCGGAGGCTGAACGGAGTCAGGATTTTTTGTTTTCGTAAAGAAGAATAGCGGAATTCGTTTGTTCAAGGACTTCCTAGCATCCCGAAATGTGACACCCCAGAATATACAATACCAAGGAGGTATATGAGTTGATATAACAAAGCGGAGTAGAACCGAACAATGTGAGCACGAGCAGCGGGACATTTTGAAATATTCCTATATATTTATGCATAGGATTCGTACGTGAACCTCCGGGCGCGGTTCGGTTATTTCGTGCTAAAAGAATGTAGCTGCAGTTTGGTATGTCGAATGCACCGCCAGAGGACGTGAATAAAAATGGGATCCGTTCGCGATTTGAGCTGGTAACGAGAATTTCAATAATAATGCAGCAACATTGCACGTTAAAATGTTAAAATTACAAATAAATGGTTATTGCCTGGCGCAGCTATCGTAATCAGCAGACAAACATTGGCATTTCGGCAAACGAATGCACAGCGATGGTAAAGCAGAGTCAAATGAGTTTAGTTGAGGTGCAATAATGCGTGTACCGGTCTACAAACCCCATTCGAAACAACGACCCTCCATCCCAAAGGCAGTCACGTCAAATGCAGGACAATACTTGCCATTGAAAATATAGCTGCCTAACGGCGAAGCCACAACGCGCGACCCTATCACTTTGCGACGCAACGACACTGCGACAGGAATTTAAGAGAAATAAAGGGATAATATTCGAAAGGGACGCAACATCGGCACGAACTATCTAGATATAGGTATATATGTGGAATGGAAAAGTAGAAGGGATAATTTATACGGTCAACAGGGTGAACCATTGGGAACAGAAATGCTGAACATGGACATGTGGTATAGCCAGGGGGAAAAAAGGCACGAAGTTTTGGAACGTTAAGGGACAGGGAGAACAGTGGGTGAGGGAAAAGTCGTTTCAGTAGAATGAGGAAAATGTAAAACGATTTTCTCACTGTTTTTCTGCTCCGATATGCCAGACGAATAAAGGAATTGTGTTGATTGCGGAGTATATTTCTAAGAGAAGGACGAGCGGCAGGAGGAGGAAAAAGATGAAGAATAGATATAACGTGGAGGAACAGTAAATTGGTATAGCAGCAGCAGGAGGAAAATGTGAAAAAGTGCGGGGAACGAGAGGCGAAACAGGAAGCCACGATATTCTACGCGACGCGGATCCATAAAGAGGAAGTTTGAACTTGACGTGAATTTTACGGGGTTTTTAGGGGCTCGTTAAACGGGGCTTATCACGTTGCGGGGTACGGAAGGGGGATACGAGGGTACGAACGAGCGCAAAAGTGCTCGGCCAGAGTAGCGTGCGACGTGTTGAATAAAATTGACGAGGACGATTGGGTGCTCAGTGCTAAACGCTAGAGAAGCGCTCAAAGTAAAGGCGAGCATCCATGGACGCGTATGACAAGTCGCCCGTTGCGTGACGATTCGTTCTTAGGGGGTTGGTAGGTAGGTGGTAGGGTAGTTGGTATGGGTAGTGCATCGATGAAAAATGTTGATGAGGGGCAGAACGGTGAAAGAGATAGAAATCGAGAGAGCGAGGAAAAGAGGCTCAGGAAAAATAAAAAGAGAAATGAAATAAAAAGTCGAAGAAAGAAGGCGGAGAGCACAGCTTCACTGGACCAATGAGGGATTCGCGTCTCTCGTTGTTTCTCAAGCGAGCAGGACAAATCCTTACAACCGGGACCAAGGGAAGAAATTCGCCGAACGTCCGGACGCGCGAAACATAATTCATCAAAAGGTTTGACGGCTATCCCCTTGCTGCCATCAACCCTCCAGACTAGCGTTAGCGTGGACACCCCGTGGCGATCATCCCTCGTACTTCTAATACTTCCTTTTCACTCTCTTTTTCAACCCTTCGCCATGTACCTCGTTTGTTGTCCCTTTTCCAGCACCTTCTTCCCTCGCGAGGAGAGGAATCGTTCGTCGATTCGTTTTGTTCGTGCCGCACCCTTGTGCAACGTTACTAAAACTCGGGAAGAAGAAAGAACGAAGATATCAGAGGAGAGAGAGAGAGAGAGAGAGAGAAAAAGAAAGAGAGATTAAAGAAAGAGCAAAACCTTTTCATCCATGCAGGAGGGCTTAAGAAGAATGACCTCTTCTCTAACTCTTTGCCCCTGCAACTCCCCTTATCGCGTGATATCTATTTCTATCAGGCTCTAACTGTCCTTATTAATTAACGAGGCTTCGAGAGGTACGTTCAATAAATGAATGCTCTGTCTCAACGAATGGTTCAACCCAACCTTACGTGGCGAGCATCTTAACCGTCGTCTCAAAGAAAGGGATGATCCCGGCTTGCAGAGGAAAAGAAGAGACTCTTGAGAAAATTGTGCTCTGTATACGGCAACTTTCTTTCCCGTTTTGGCGCACCACTAAAGACTCCCGAGAAGGGATGCTACATGCAAGAAAAATAAAAGCTACCCCCTTGAAAGCCCCTCTCGACTCAGCCGACAGCCGTGGAAGTCGCGCGAATCCACCCCCTGTAGTTGTCTAGTCTTGTGTACCCCCACCAAACTCTGTTCGCACGCTGAAGTCTATATCGACCAAAACCGCAACAACCACCCTTCGCGTTCAGCCTACTTTCTTCTCTCGTTGCTTCTTTCGTTCACTTAAGAAGTGTTGAAGGAAAAATACCGTTGAAATTCATTTTCGGTTAGGAAAAGTGGTAATTCGCGAGACGTCTCTTTTGCCTCGTCTTGCGTAAGCGACGTCGGCACTGCCGTCAAAGGTAAAACGAGTGACGCCGAATGAAATTAAAAGAAGAGAGAAAGGAATTTAAAAAAGAAAAAAACAACAGACCAATAGAGATTTTCGAGGGAAATTTCGAAGCATTGCACTTCGCTTTATATGGATCGATGAAAACTGTAAATAATGCTAAGGGGAAATTGAAACATCGCAAACCAGCGAAAGCAAAGGGCAATGCTCGTGATTCTGATTCGACGAAAATGTGAACGCATAACGAGGAAACAAAAATAAAAAGAATGGCTGCAAGTCCAGGGAATTTTTTTTAATACCCCATTTCCCATGAGTGTCGCGTAGCTAGTCGCGCATCAAACGATTCCCGTTAAGCGCACCCGGGACCAATTATCGCGAACGTTGCATTTTCATCCCTCCACCAATTACCGCTACCAGCCCCCTAAAATACCTCCTGCCACCCCAGCTGTGTGAACTTGGCACTCAACTTTGAGCTAACCAACAAATTGAATGATATATCAGTTCGGAATCGTTTGTAGTTGACTGAGGTCACTACAAATAACTACAAACAATTCTGAACTGATATACGAATGAATTTTTTTTTTTCTATTAGTTTAAAGTTGGATATCAAGTTCACAAAGCTTTTGCCACCCCTCGTGCCTGGAACAACCCTCGTAATCGAGGATTGAATTTCCCCGTCTCCGTGTCGCGTCCTCCCTTCGTGATCAGAGAACTTTGCACGAATCAAGAGAGAACAATAGCAATGAAGCTATAAGAAAGAATAAATATCCTGAAATCACGCTGAATTCGATTGGCAATCTTGGCTCCACGCGTTAAATCGAGGCAAAAGCGACGTAAATGCTCAGCCAACCTTACGGTAGTAAATACGGAGAAATGGGCGCTCGATACATTTACTGGGCCGACTGACACAGACCTGTCAGAATCCTATTGACTGAAATCAGGTAGTGACAGCGTAAGAGGGTTGCAACTACCAAAGCGTAGGTTGTCGAGGAAAGGAGTCCCTAGCGACGAGGATGAAGCACGAAATAGCAAAGGGGTGAAGAGGAGGCCCTGAGATGGGAACGAAGGTTAAAAATAGCAGACAGGACGGAAGGAAGGAAGAAAAGAGGGAAGATAGAAGCGAGGGTGTCAAGCGTTGTAAACAACTGTACGAAGTATTCCCATCGCGAAATATGAAAAATATGTCGCGAAATACCAGGACCACAGGATTCCCCTGACGCTCTTCCCTCTGAAGCGTCGAGATCAATTTCAGTCCTGGCAGACGGTAATAAAATGCTGGGGAACCTAGTGAGAGAGAGAGAGAGAGAGAGAGAGAGACGCAGCAATGGAGGAGGATCGAAATAACAACTAGAAGAGATGAAGGACCATGCTTACGGGATCCGAACTACGGCCACGAGTGGATTCTGGGAACGCCATGGAAAATCTATGAGGTTTACCGAAGAAGGATTCGAGAGGGAGATAAAGAGTTGTTGGGACCGATCGAAAATAAGAGGAAAATTTCAAATTGAAGTGGTGAAAAAAAACAGGTGCTGCTGTTTCTCAAACGACGCAATGGAAGCGAAACGTAGCTGGGTGATTTCTAAGTGATGACAAAGAGGAAAGAAAGAATTCCGTGATCCTGTCGATGACAAAACGCGTACAGTCGTGGCGGAGCGAAAGGTGGCGGCGGTGGCGAAAACGATAAAAGTAGTAGCGGCTGTACCTCTATAGATAAAGGTGATCGAAGCGATAGAGGTGATCGCAATATAAAATCTTGGTGGGAGCTGAACCATATGGCGCTTCGGTTCAACCGTTCCGCCATTCCGTCCTGCCACAGTTTCTCCGCTCTGTACGTCCGTGCATAGACCCATACACTTCTGCAGCGATATTTTATCGAGCTTCTCTTATTCTATTCCACCATTCTTCCAGATACACACTATCTATTCCTAGAACAAGGGGCGGGAGGGTACACCACGTCTTTACTACCGTCAGCCTCCCTCCCGCCCCCACAGCATTCGTCCCTAGACATATCGTCTAAGATTCGTCACACACTCGCCAAGGACGAGAGATAATCGCGAAATCGATAAATCCGAAATATTATTTTAAGAATGCTCTTTCCTTGCCAAAAAGTAAAGCCAGACGAAAAGCCATCCGTTGAAAACGAAAGCCACAAAGCCCTGAATCAAGCCCAGTCTCCTGCATCCTTTTGAGTATCGATTTTCGCCCCGAGGAAAGTCAATCCAAAAATGAGTTCTTTTCGCAGTCGAGCCAGATATCCAGGGTTACTATGCCTTTTGCTGCAGAGGAAGCTACCCTTGAGCGGATTGCGAAATGATAACGGAAAAAGAAAAAGAGATCCATGTGCTCTGTATCTGGAAGATGCTTTAATAGTTCAGTACCTCGGCCGGGTTCCCTCGAGGTCCCAGGTAAACTTTAGTTGAGGCCTTGAGCTATATTTGAAGTCAGGTTCACATAGCCGAAACCTTGCGATCAATCCAGTTCATTTTGATAGCTAATTATGCTCAAGAATCACTCACCGTATTTAATATAACGGATATGACGTATCTGCTACTAGTAACATCACTCGAATCTGCCTACCTGCCTGACTGACTGACTGACTGGTTGGCTGGCTGCTTGCTTACGTACTTGCCTGCCTCTCGCTGCCTATGAAGATAAGACCTCGGGTTTATAAGGTTAGGCGAGGGGTGACAACTTTATGCACACATTCAGACCTACGTATATACGTATACTGTCTCTATATGTATAGAGCAACTGTATATAGACTGGAAGCGTAGATTGCGGGCACGTTTCGTCATTACTGGCCCTGCTCATGATACCGTTTCGAGTTACAAGGGAGGACTCCTGAAGCTCCTTGCAATTTCCTACGAGATCCTTTCCAGTAAGTAGAGACACACGCTCCTTTCCCGCGTGCAGGATACCTGTTTCCACAGAGTCCTTTAGAGCATCGCAGTAGGACGGATGTTATATGTAAATCGTGTCGTTTCTCTAAACTGCTACTCATTCCGTACATGGTAGACGAGCCTGACCATAAGGCACATCCCCATTGCTACTGGATTTCCAATCGACTACAATTCAGGTCTCTCTGTATCGTCACTTGCATTAAAGAGTAGAAACGCAACGAGGGGCAAAGTGAGGGACGTTAAAGAATTTCCACTTTGGTAGATCCCCTGCTGCCCCTGC
>JARPRG010000305.1:830313-856431 GCA_031001745.1 Hartigia nigra
CTCCGAGTTACTCTTGGCTCTGTCCTCTTTAACGAGTCGGGAGAGTCTCCTACTTCTAGTGGCGCAAAACGGAAGTCGGGTGCTCGTCCGTGACGTCGTTATCGGGACCACTTCGAGTGCGATAATGTTCATATCTTCGATTGTCAGCTAGGGGTTCATTCGCATCAGCGGACTGAATAGCTATGACGACAGGGTGGATGGGTGCGTGCGAAGGGTGTAGATATCCCTCGTTAAACGTTATTTATCAGACATTTTGATACGAAATCGATAACTTACCGAGTGGGCTGAAAGGGGGTGCTGGAAGGAATATGGTCAGACTGTCAGGAAGGAGCGAAACGAAGGATGCCAGAGCGAGACTGAGGGATGCCAGGGGACTTTCTCGTTCCTCCCTCTACTACTTGCCTGACGCAGCGAGACTCTCAGAGTTTCCCAACCACTGAAAAAAAAAGAAAAAAAAAAGAAAAAAAACCTGAAGGGAATTAAGAGGAAGAAAAACTATAACACGTATTACCTCGTATATCTTGTAAAACGAATGGGGGTGGCCATTTCGTAACTTATTTATCGAAGCGGTTCATAAGTTTTCTTAGAAAACTTTCACGGAAACTAGAGAAAACTTTTGATAAGGAATGTCGCGTTAAGATAATCGCACGAAATGTATCGTAATTTTACGAGTACAAACAAAAAATTGCCCACGGGCTAGGAAAAGTATTTTCAAGAGCCAAAGAAAGCACGTAAACAGATACCTCGAAAGTGGGAAATAAAAGTTGTTGAGAATCCCTGTACGTATAATGGTAGACCAATACAGTCGATATTTGCCAGGGCATAGACTGTAGTGGATATGATGGCGCATTTTTCTTGCCATCCATTCATGCACGGGCTGTTGCGCGCATGCGCCGAGCCAAGCGAAGAGTAAACAGCCCCTTGCTGAGTACAGGAAGAGAGTGGAACGTTTCCTCGGTATTCAGTGTTATTAGACATTTTTCATTACAACGGAGAAGCTCTGGTCGTTTATCCACGCATAAAATAGCTGGGCTAATCGAGAAAACCCCTTTAAATCCACCTGCACGGAGACTCGGTACGATCCTCAAGGGAAAGCGTCGCGAAGCGTAACTCTTCGCAATAGTAGTCTGACAAAACGGCGCGTGATATGAAATCTCTGTTTCTCTGTATAAGCAGAGCCATTCGAAATAGCACGGTACTTACATATACAGGGTGATTCAGAATCCCATGCAGGAGTGTGTATTCGTGACGATGAAACGAACAAGAACACGTTTTTTAAAATGTCGTGCGATAAGTCATTTCCGAGCTATTCAGATTTAAAGTGAACCTATCAGGTGTCAGATCCGATGGAAATATAGAGTCATCAAATTGGAAGATACCTGCAGTCAAGCTGCGCGCAGTTTTTGTTTTTATATGCCTTTTTCACATACATGAAGATGAGTTTAAACTCGAGTTAAGACTTATACTAATACTACTGTTGTTCGTTGCGGTCGACATACAAATAAGAAGGCATCGGTCGTTGATTAAAGTTACAAAAAAATCGAAAAAAATGATACGCTGGCATGTGACCCGGGGGGCCCATGAGAGCATTTTTTTTAAATTGCTCAAATGATAAAAACAAAATCTTATCAAAATCTTCAGTACTATGCTGGATGCGAAGAGAACTTGTTTCTTTTTTTTTTTGATGATTTAAACAATATAAAAAAATGCTCTACTGTATCCCTAGAGACATGCCACGCACACGTTCTGAATCACCTCATATATAGCTATAGATATACTATCCTTACAGTTCTATTTCTATTTTTCTTTTTGCAGTGTCATCTTTTTATTTATTTAACCGCAATACGACGCACCGGCGAAAATAGGACAATTCGTGGGCTTCTCAAAGCTCTCCAGAATCCCAGTAATATTTCAATCGAAAATATATATACTCTGTAGCTGGCAGGAAAAGTACTACTATTTGCCCTCTATCTATCTCTTGAATTCCCAGCGTGTTTCTTCTGGTCCCTCGAAACTCGGCTCTTCCGATGATTACAAGTTAAAGGATTTTCATGGGTCGGCGACCGCGACAAGAACGTCAAATTGCGCGCTACCCTCGAGAAAATTGCGTTTCGTTGATAATATCTGGTTAGCCGATAGGGCAGGGTGCCGCGAGGGTGTGCGTCTCATAGACACGTGTACCCCAAGGGTGCGAGACTATATCCCGCCGTTCTCCACGTTACCTCTGCACACGATACTGCCGGCTTGATATATGCACCGACGCGACGTGGCTGGCCGTTTTGCATTTTTACGGTGTACGTAGAATGAAGCGGTAAAGAGCCTCCTTGAGGAAGAAGAGAGCGAAGCAGGGGAAGCCCCGACCTCTCGCACTACGGATTACGAGAAGATTGTACGTGTGGGAGGAGTTCGCGTGAGTCACGTCGTTTACGGCGAGAGGATTTTCGAAAGAGGAAGGAGAAGAGTGATGAAGAACGATAGGGAGAAAAAAAAATTATGGAGTAACGCTGGGGAGACTACAGTCTCGTAACTCGATTATAGAAAGCAACCAGGTCGAAGTGTCAATGCAATTAATTCTATTTTTTTCTTACAAAATCTTACAAATAGAACAACAATTCACAAAAAATTCTTTGATACGTAGCAGCGAGTGGGTTTTACACTTTGAGCACGTACGCGGACTGTGTGTGAAGTGTGAGCGAATGAAAGAGAAGGGTGGAGGCACGGTGTGACGCTAGAGGGTAGAATAGCTCGAATAATGAAAGAGACTAAAGAGAAGTAAAAGCAAAGGAAGGAGTTATAGAGCTTTGAAGTGGCATACAAGCGAAACTACGAAATATCCCATTGACAATGGCGGCCTCTTCTGGCACTACTCTGTACCTATTCTCGTGGATGGCCTCTTACCGACTCAATGACGAATCTCGGTAGCAGCCGTGGTCTCCGTGCTATTCTATTATTCTCTGTGAATTACATGCCGTAGAAAGGCGCCGTTGTCTCGATAAGAAGTCGAAACGGAATTCTTTTGGAAATACGACTGCTCTGTAGCGACGATCAATTCACTGTGAATATAACCGTACAGGAGAGCACAGGTTATGTAAGGGTACGTCAATGCACGCGAACGCGCATCAATTCAGTCCGACGTTGCGATTGGGGCAATCGATGGAATCGACGCCAACCCTTGAAGGTACAATCGAAGAAAAAGAAAAAGTAAAAATTCTTAATTCCAATTGCGCCACTGAGGGAGACCTTCGAGGATGGAATATAGGGAGAGAAGATCCTTGAGGGTAGGTTTCCTAGCAACGGCAAACCGCTTACCAGAGGAGGTTCTGCGGACACAGCAAAATATCTCAAGGTCTTGTAACGAGATGCTATTATGATAAGTAGTGATGAGTAACGTAATAATAATGAGCACTTACTTGAATTTCTCGAACGATTTGAATTGTCCAGGAAAGTCGCACAGACTTATTTAGGCTCTCCAACGAAACGACCAGGGGTTACATTTTTATTTTGTTTTCTTTACTTTCACTTCTTAAACGAATATACAGCGTAAAATACTTTTTAAACTTTTTTCCTGTTTCTTGCCTCATCAAACTTTTTGCTCATAACACTCGCGTACGAATAAACCATCAGTAACCCAGTGACGGACAGACGTTTAATAACAATAACTTGTTTAACGTATCACGCCATTAATTGGACGCGAAGCGATCGAATCGCGATTATTCAGCTGAAAAGTAGTGAAAATGAATAAAAAAGACTTTTCCTAGGGAAAATTGGCGGACAAGAGTGGTAAGGGCTGTGGCAGGGATAAATGCTCTCTAAAAATCGTGCTCTCCGCTCTCCCATTTCATTAGCGAAACAATTAAATCATAACGAAAAGTAGGACAGTGCCAGCAAGAGGCAGAACGTTGGAAAAGGGTAGTGGAGAATGCCAGAGGGTAAACGCCTCAACGAGGAAGAGTGAAATATTGCGACTGCGCTACGATTAAATCGTTTCGCTTTAATTGCATCGTGGTCAAGAAGGTATCGTCGTATCGTACTGCTGTCAAGGAGTCCTTGCTCCTGCGGTAAGGATTCTTCCAAGGAAATAATATCAAAGCCTCCGAGGTATAAGAACAGCGAGAGTAACCCGAGAGTAGCCCGTTTACTATTTTCCCTTAAATCTTCGTGATCGTACTGTCCCATTGATACATCCTACAAATGTATCTTTTTTAATGAAAATTTGGAAGACACGAAAAAATGCCTTTACTGGTAAAATTGTATCGAACCAGATCGATACAAAGTATAATCTTTGTTATATAGAAAAGTTTATTTTCGCATCTGTCCGAAATGTATGTTCACTTTGAAAAGACTGTTCCATTACGTTCCATCATGTCGTCTTCACTATTGCGATGGAGCAGCGACCAACGGGACGAGCTTTTTTAATACTTTTTATCATCCTGTTTATATAACCTCCGCAAAAGCTCCGGCATTGCATTCGTATTCCGATTCCAAAATCCGTAAAATAATGCTCGATTCGCAACATCGGGATGCCGTTGGAAAAAGAAAAAGGGAAAAAGAGAGAAGAACGACGCTCTCGCTCGGAGAATAACCAACGGAACCGGAAAGTTTGGACAGAAGTTTGTTTTGGAATTTTGCGGTCCTCGGTTCCCGATTTCTGGTTCACGTTGCCACGTCATTGCCAGCTTCCCTTTTTTCTGCCATCCCTTCGTCTCTCATTCTCACGAAACATCCCAACGTCTCGATGCAATTCCGTCATTGTGCTATTTTACTACGGACAATCCTATACCCGTTTCAGTAGGTAGCAGTAAGCCTGAAACTGTAACCCTTGACCTACCGGATCCTATCCCGTCATCATTTGCGCTCCACTCGAATTAACAAACCCCATAGCTTTCAGCCGACTATAACTTGCAGCAGGAATGAAGCAAGGTATCGCCATAGGGATAAATATTTCGCTCTGTCTTCTTCCGTAAGATAATCAGGCGAGTCTCCACCACGGCGACGCTGGACCGCAACCAGCATCCCTCGACTCTTGCGAGTTTCTCTAAGGAAATTCGTCGCTTTCCCTATATTCCGAGCTGAGTTGGCATAGCAAAAAAGGGATTCCTTCTTATGGCGTAGCTAGGATCCTTTAAAAAGGAAAAATGAACGTTAACAGGCACGACTTAACCAGAGGCATTGTAACTTTTGCCGTTTCACGTAATCTGCTTATCGTGCGAGCTCCCATTACGAGAATCGGCCTTTAACGAGTCGTGAATAAGCGCCGCTCGTTATTACGACTAAAAACGGCTGGTTGACCAGCCAGCTTTCTATCAGAAGTCAGAAGCTGCTTGGTAAAAATGCTTTTGGCATCTTCCAGAGCAAAAATAACCAAGCCTCACCGAATATATCTGCCTGACGGAGGCTGCGCCAGTACGTAGTCACTATTGGACATTCCACTCCATTTGCGACAGTTTTAAAATTTTAATAAACGTCCCTTTGTTTTTCGTCCCGTACCTACTTCCTTTCTCCACCCATAGAGCAGCTTGGTTCTCCTTTTTTTTTTAATTAAAGTGCCCGAGGGGAACTCCAAGCTTTGGAAACGTAGTGCGAATATCTGCTAGGCTGCCAGCGCGTGTCCGCTCCTCGATCCATGCCAAATTAAACCCTTTTATTACCATCGAAGATGGCGTCATTCTTCGGAATAAAAAATTCCCACGATTCACTTTTAATCGCACAATATACTACATACTATCTGCTAACAAAGTCTTGTCTCAGTTTATAAGAGTTGACCGGAAGACTCGAGTATTCCTGGGTATCTTTTGTCAATGGGGATATATGATATAAGGTTGACGATGTAGCATCTCGCGAAATATCGCAAACTATTGCCGAACGAGGTCAAACTGGAAATAACCAGGCGAGTAAAGCGCTCCAAGCATTTCCAAGAAACGGCACTATTGCAAGCAGGACAAACCGGTTATCCTGGGATCTCGACTCTCAATGGTGGAAGGATAGGAAGGGATAAAAACAAAAAGGAAAACAAAATTCATTTGGCCCAGTATCCTCAAGAGATGACGGCCGGGAAGTTGGCCGATTGTCAGGTGAATTGTCACGCGTTCATCTTCGACGACTTCTGCGCCAGCAGAGTCGCCAGCTGAATTTCTCATCTCGAGGAGGAAAATGGTTGACGTATCGATTCACGCAACACTGAGTCGCAATTCAGAGTCAAGTGCTCTTCTCTTCGTTTCTCTTAGGCACTTGATTCTGTACTTCGGCAAGTGAAGTGCGTCACTGAAGCGCACTTGAGTCGAAATTCGAACGCGCATGTATTTACCCGCGCGTAGGTGGGAGGGAGGCAGCCAAGCAAATTACACGTGGGAAGCAGCGCAATATGATTTAAATGGAGTTTCGACAAATAGAATTTAATGAATTCAAGGAAAAGTTCTATAATTGTATGAAAAAAAAAGTCAAACTTTCATTCTCATGGAATTTGTAAAGTCCGATATCGAATTCTATGAAATCTAACGTTTCTCTTGAATCATTCAAGAGAGTGTGCACTTTATTTCCCCGCTCCTGAGGATCTTACTTGCATTTCCAGTTTCTTGGTAAACTTAGCATTATTGCTAGGGAGCTTTTTACTCAGGGAGAATTTCACTCTGGCGTAGAACTTTCAAAAGCAGCCAGAAGCGATTGTGAGACTCACAATCAAGCTCGGGCTCAGTCCTCGTCAGTTCCTTGTCCTGAGCAGGAGCCAGTTATCCTGCCAACCAGACGGCCGGTCGGCCCATTTCAATATTTCACTCGATTCCCCCTATTTGAAATTCTGTTTGACTTGGATGGAGCTGAACCTGGTTTCTCTATATCGCTATTACGAGTTCCAATAGAGAAATAAGCTTTTTTCTCTCTAACGCGACACAGTCCAAAAAAATCTTACGAGTATTTATTTCACACTCCACCGACGGCTCAGAGACAAGACGCCAATGTCCCGGGGTATTCAATTGAACGACAGAAAAAGGAAAAACTAGAAGAAGTAAAGTTTCAAAGAGTCTCGTGTGGCCTGGGCACAAGGCACAGGACACAGGGCGCAATATCGTAGAAGCAACGATTTTCACCCTGAGGTGATCCCAGAGCAATCTTAAAGGCTACTTCAGCTGGGAAAAGCATTGACGTCTGCTTGAGCGGCGGCAAAGGGCGGATACGAGGAGATTCAAGCCTCGTATTTGTGTGACCCACTAAGCGAATGGCTAGAAATACGACTATGGCTGGATGAGAGTCAACATCACAGACGGGCCTGCCAAATCAGGAAGTCACCCTGCTCCTAGTCCTATTCCCTGCTCTTCATTCTCATCTCCATACTCGTGTCCTCCTCCCATTCTGATGTTCCAGCCTGATGTGCAGCCGCGTGCTCATCTGCTGACCAGGAGACTCGACGGTCCTCGACGTGTCACGTAAAGCAAATTATCCGAGGATGACCAGTACAGCAGACTTGGTGAATCCTGGTATTCCAAACTTGTGACTCTTTTGCGACGCATCGGAGGTCAGGTCAGGGACCTGCTAAATACATTTCCACCATGCGAAACTTTCACCCCTTCGCTCGCGCAGGTCTCTTTCCCACTTTGTCAGATTAACAAGGCGCTAGCCAGTCCGATTCCCAGGGAATTGTTGGTCGAGGAATTACGTGAAAAATGATTTGGGGAACGAAGTTGACTCTGGGATCGCCCAGCTACCCTTTTCCAGTATTTCCGCTCTTTCACCCCATCTCGTGGGTTCGGAGGGTTAACCATACAGAAATATCGCGGTGATCCGTGGGCAATAAGTTCGCTAATGGAGATTTGAACAGTTTACAGAGAGGTACAGCGGGGATGTTCGGGGGACGTGGTTCAAGCACCAATTGTACGTACGGCTGGCCTAGATTTAGCTGTATATGGATATGATCATCGAGAGTTACTTTCCGCCTTTTTGAGCATAGAAAAAGTGGCAGCATCCTCTCGATGCGAATGAAAAGTCAGTTCGAGTAGCATATCCCACTCTCGCATAACTGGGCCATTCGGCCGACAGTCGGACAGGCGCTGCTCTCAAAAGCCAGGGAAATTATACTCCGAATCTTCGGGATGCAGAATGCATCATCCGTCTAAAATCCTGTAGTCATAATCGTAGCTTAGAATGCATGGAATAATTGTGCGCGCGTGCACTGCCGCCATCAACGGTCCCAGGACTTAAATGCCACGGCAATCGTAAAATATAATTTTCTCGGGCTGCTTATTACGCCGCTGCCGTATTTTTTTCTCTTCTTTCGCCATTAGGTTAGCTGCCCTCGACGCTACGCCGAGAACTCTTATACACGCCTCTCTCGTTAAATAACCGAGTATCCCCTTCTCTTTCTACCACCATTCTTCCTTCCTTCCTTCCTTCCTTCCGGTGGCTCCCTCTTTTCTCACTTTTTACATAACCCTCATTTTCACACTTTCCCGTCCGCTAAATATCCCTTATGCTAATACCGAGTCCGACTGAATTTAAAATACATATTTTCTGAACTGATTATCATTTTTGTCTCGGGAAGCACGTCAAGGGTAGAACAAGCGATTACGTCCATGGAGATCGACCCACCGGACGAAGTTACGTTAACCTGTGCCTATAGCCGAGTCAAAGAACAGCAGGAAATATTTCTCCTATAGAAGTAGAAAATAATAATGCAGCGATAACGCCCGGACACGGTGACAATTTGCCAATTGGCCCGACCAGTTTGTTGACCCAGCAGAAACTACTATCTTACCCTGACGGGGTAACGCCAGCTTCACTTGGCAAATTTTATCAATTTCACTATTTCCTGGCACGCTTCCAGCGCGCCGTCCCACTTCATCCACCTACCCAGCCACCTTCTGCCGAAGGTTCTCGCCGTCCTACTGGACGAACGGTGGAATCTTATGTGGTGCAGAAAATTGCCGGAGGAAGGAACGGAGAAAAAGGAGAAAAAAATAGAGTCGAGTGGTAAAGAGGAAAAGAGGAAAAGAGGAACGAAACACGTAGAAACTCTTCGGCACTCATTGAACCAGCGAATCGTAGAGCAGAACGAGTGCTATTTTTTCTTCCTCTCGTTTCTTCGTCTTCCTTCATCTCTTCTGCTGCTTTTTTCTTTAATTTGAAATACGAAGCTTGAAGCGTGGGGGCAGAAGTAGCTGCATCAGAGGATATAGAATTTCACGTGCTAGGAATTACTTGGGTATGGTGAATATCTCCGGAGAGAGTCAAGTTGTCTTTCGCACCCTTGATTAGCCGGCAGAGTGCACTGCGGAAACAGAGGAATAATTCAGCTTCAATTTGACAAGTTTTTTGTCGTGGCTAGCTGCTCCCTTGCCCTCGTGTAAACAAAATCCTCAAAGCCGAAAGGAAGTACAAACAGCCTCTAATCAGTTGCCCTGTCACGCTCTACTTTCTAGGTGACGCGGAATGTTGGCGCTACCTTAGTAAATGCCAGCGCGAGGGTGGCGCACTCTATGAAGAGGAGTCGGAAGGCATTCGTGGACAACATTTCCCTCCTCTCGCCCTTTGCTTCCACGTATTCCATGCAAATAAGACGTTTAAATAAAATCAAGCGACTCGGGGCGCCGTCGGAAAAAAGAAAAGTGCTCAAAGAAACGTAAAATTACATCAGTCATTGAAAATAGATGAAGTGTTTACTCGGTATGTAGGGCATACATAGAGCATGTACGGCATGTACAACTCAGGGTACAAGTTCGACTTGTTCCGTCTTATTTCTGCTTGTTCTTTCCTCTTCCTCCTGCTGCAGTCTACTGGCAGTCGTCTCGGATCATCACCTTTCCCATATCAACTCCGTCCGAACTTTTAGCCAGCTTGTTAGTCCAGTTTAGTCTAGTCCAGTCTACTCCAGCTCCAAAACTCAAGGGAGAAAGAAATAGTCGAAGATAGTGCTGCTCTGGAGTCGTGAAAGGCCAATACACACGTTTTCGTTATTATACTGGCAGCTGCCTATGTAGCCAGCATGAGAGATGGGAGTTGGCATCTCACTGCAAAAGAATCCTACTAGAGGGATTAAGGAGAGCGCGTTAGTAAAGGAATGGCACACTATACCGTCACTCTAGAGTCTGTGGAAAGGCTACTAAATTTTATTAGCTAGATTCTAGATCCTCCCTTTTCAAGGCGGACGCTCCTTTCAAAAAGAAGCCATATAAGGCTAAGCAAGGCTTCGGCAGCCAATATCTTGGAGTGCGACTTAGCCCTGATCCTTCCTTTATATCCGTTGAATTTAAATAATGGAACCCGTGTTAATTCGCTTTCAGTGACGGTCAACCAAACGGAGCGAATTAGATATTTGCAAAATTTCCATGAAAAAACGAAAGCACAAGGGAATACCTACGGACTGAGAGACTAAAGGAAACTGGAACGAAATCGACCTGTTACATTTAAAGGTTGAAGAGAGCGTGTAAGTCTCTATACAGATTCGCTCGTCAACTGGCCTGAATCCGGTTATCTACGGCTGAGCACCACTGGCTTCGTACAAAGTAATTATCTTTAGAGTTCTTAAGGGGCTTCGGGCACCAATGCTACCGCCTCCTTTGACTCTCCCCCGCCCCGCAAAACCACCAGCTTCGTGGAGCATTGAATAAATTTTTCAAATTCTCCATTCCAGGAAAACTAATAATATTCCTCTGGTCCGCCGCACCGGCCGCTGTACGGAGGGCGTCAATGCTTTTTCATCGAGCAGCTAGAATTTCATTAGCTTCTCCTGAGGCGCGCGAATGGAATTAATTGTCAACGAATCAGATGACATAGCAAAGGTTTCGATCGATCCTGAATTTTCGTCCTTAAAGCCCTTTGACTCTTCGACAAGGACAGATCGAATCCTCTTATCGACGAGACGACGAGAACGTCACGTCGTTACAGTCTATTTGTCGTGCATTTATTTCCATTTCAACGACATCTAACCTCCTCCTTCGTGTAGTACAGTCACTCATATTCCAGGCTACCGATGTGACCCAGGATAAAACACCCTCTAAAACACCCTCGTAATATCCAGTAACGTTTTCTTTTGCCTTCTGCCGGCTGCTTACAAAGCAACTTCAACCCGATTACCTGCACGACTCGAACATCGCTTTCACATTACCGTGACTACACTTAACCCTGAACTACACAATCTGACCTTCGACGAACCCCCAGATCGACTTTGGTGAACGCAGCCGCAACACTGCTAGGAGGAGAAAGAGCAACGGCAAATAAATTTGTTGAAATTCAAAAAAAAATATACATTCGGAAAGCTCATGAGAAATTCAAATAACCGGAAATATCGCTAGATCGCTGTGGTAGCGGAATTTCATGACGTTTAGGCGCATCCTGTGAAAATCCAATTCCTCTATCCACCCGTTGGAAATTCGAAAATGTTTTTTCTATCGGTTTCAGGCGGACTCAATATCTATGCTAATCCGTAGTTGGCTCTTCGCGAAACGTCAACCTCGTGGGTTTCTTGTTTTTTTCCTCCGTTTCCAAGCTGAGTATCGACCTTAGCTGAGACCTGGAAGCCGGATCCGAATGTCTGATCCTCTGTGTCCTGGCAGCGAGAGTATCGCTGAAATTGGAGAAATTCTGTTTGCCACTGATTGTCTCCGTTGTCAGGATACGCAAAGAGCTTTCCAGGGTTGGCAAAGACGAAAGGTCTGACGAAAGGGCGATGGTTTATCGAGAGAATCGAAGGATCTCTTAAAGACTGAACTTAGCAAGAAAGACGAAGTAGCGGTTGGCAACAGTGAAGGCTCTCTTATAATATGTAAGGTCGTCGGGGTGCGGTAATTGACTTTTACGTCGCAGTACGATTCACGAATGGCTGACGGTAATAGCCAGTCTCTTCTTTATTATATGTACAGAACTCCGGCCCGCGTTCCCATTCCCTTTACGTACAGGACTTTTATGCGAAAGCACAATTTATAGAAACGCCTGTAGTTCTCCGAGGTTGTGGTTCGCGAAATCGTCCAATGCTTTGGCGAACATATCCGGCTATCGTTACGAACACGCGTCCTCTCCGGCCCCCCAACAACAAGCAGCGATCCCGACATTGCTTACGAAGGAAAAGGCGGATACTGGTGGTGCTGGTGAACTTTTAAGTAAAAAGTTGCTGCCAATCGAGATCGAATTCGCGACTGGAAAGGAACGAGAGAACTACCCTTTTGAAAGTGGTAGTCGTAGAGGGCATCGGGTCGTTCGACTTAGCGCCCTCGTGATTCGAAATTCAAATGTATTTACCCTTAGGTCGGCACGGTTAGAACCCTCTTGCCACTTCAGTCTGCCAACCCCGTCAGACCGAGTCTAATCTTCCATTCAGCATTTCTGTAATAGCTGTTAACGCTACAATAGAAAGCTGATTAAGCCAGCCGTCGCTTGCGCAATAATTATTCCTACACTTTTACTTGGCAAGACTCACCTCCACGGGCGGCCCACTCAATTCGATCGTCAGAACTGATACAATCTTACGTGTGTTATCCTAAAAATTTCGTATCCTATCGTCGAGTCATTCGCCTCTAAACCGATCTGAGAGTTCAGAACCTTGCAAGAGTGACAGTCGGTAAGCGCATTATTTCTACGGGCAAGGCAGCTCTTAACGTGTCTACTCGTGTACAGTGAACAGTGGAAGACGGGAGAATCTAGCTAAACGACCCCTCTACATCCTTGCAAATGCTACGAGTCGTGGAAATTTGCCGCGGAGAAGCGAGGCTTAACGAGTTTTCTTTCGCCGAGTCGACAGTCGTCGCTAAGTTACCCCAATGGAGAATTAGAATCTACGTGGCAGTTGACTACGTTCAGCAATTTTCACTGTCTCTTTTTCTATCTCTCTCGACTCCCTTCCCACCCACCGAATACACTTCGTCAGATTGCTGTCAAAGAAGGGGGGAGAGCGAGTTGAAAAAATCCGAGTAAATACTATGGAAAATCCGACAAGGGATGGAACGACACTGGATTATCCTATAACACTAATTCATGGAGTGCAGGGATACACAGACGTATGAACATATCGGGCTATCGGGTTGGTATATTGGTAGGTTGAGAACGGAGGTTGGGTAACGAGTCATTTTCATATCGTGGAAGAGGGGGGCTGGAAATATCCAGAATTATTGCCGTCCGATATCGCGACTCGCAATTCGCGACGCGCAACCGAGATCATTAGCGCAGATGCGCGCAAAATCAGTAATGCGATTACCTAGGACAATTGCGTTGCTCCGAGCAGTTAGCGTATTGCGCGTATTTCGTCATTTCCCATTACTACCATCCGCGCCATTTCCTTCCTCGTTTGAGAACTGACGAGCAACCGATTTCTTCAAATATTTACAAAACACCAATAAATTACCAGCGCCGGCTCCTTTGGCTGCTGACTTTCCGACAATTTCAAATCCAAAATCCGCATTTTGACTGGGTAAAGGAGTTAGAGGTATACAGAGAACGTGAGCGAGAGAGAAAGAGAGAGAGACAGCAAATGGTCTCGTTGCCGGAAGTAGCGAGACAGTCTAGAGAGTCGTAATTCGCAGTGTGCGAGAATACAAGGCGAGATGCAACTATTTCTGCGGCTCTCGGACACGTTTCCGCCAAGTGTACCTATAGTAAATGTGGTATATGGTATACGGTATACGCTATGTAATACATAGGAAATATAGCAGGCTGCACCGAGTATGGAGTGCAAGATAGGAACGGGTGGCAGCAGTGCGAGTCAGTGTGTTCGGGAGTAAAGCGTAGCACGAGGCTGGCCAAGTTGGCAGGTTGGGTTGCCATGTGTCAGGGGTTCTCAGAGTGCGGTAGGGTCGTTGGTTTGCCGGCAAGTTGTGACGTCACTCTAAACCCACCCCACGCGGCATCGATCTGCCGCCCCACGTTGCCAGGATGGAGGCGTCCGGAGGCGCCCTACGCGCCGCTACCATCTAGCCTAACAACGCGAGACAGCCATGTGCTCTTGCACCCCTTGCACCCCTTGCACCCCTTGCACGTCCGCACAACGCCTTACACTCAGTTCCAGTTCTCTTGCACCCACCGCCTTACCCTTCTACTTACTTCTGTCGGCACGCTACACCCTTAGAACTTCGACTCGTCCCTTACACCATTGCATCCTTTTACATAGCTACTTCCAAAGACTGCTATCTGTTCTAGCTTTGAGCATGAAAACCTAGCAGAAGGTAACACGTGGACAAAGTTCGAGTACAGGTTGTGCCAATTGTTTCCATGTCCTTTTTTTTCATGTCTTCAACGACTGCTGGTGCTTCCTCTTTTATTCCGCAAACTCGTTGCTTACTGGCTGACTGTGAACAAATACGCGTTTAAAGTGTCCGGTGGTCTCCCGAAGGTACACACAATGCGACTTTTCCAGCGTGGAATGGCGCCACGTTCATCCAGCTTTTGTGGAAGAAGACACAAATCTTCCAGTAGGTAATGGGACGTCGAGACAGGCCACGTGTCACACGCGGTCGACTAGTTCGTGGAAGATATAGTATTAAGGATAGATGGGGAACGTGGAAGTAGCTGGCTATAGCTATACCTATAGCAAAGGTAGTATATGCTTGAAGAGTCGCTTGGAAATCGCTAAGAGACCGAAGGGAAACTAGGAATAGGAGTGTTCCTAGTTATAGCCAGAGAATGAGAATGGAATGTCGTAAGAAGATGGCGAGAGTAAGAGAGCAATCGATTCGAAGGGAGAATTTTGGCAGAGCCTAATGGCGAGCAGGAACGAACGTACAGCGATTTACCCCGTGGGAAATCAAACTTTATTTAATCCAAGGAAAATTTGGAAGGTGCCTCGAACGGAGGGTCAAAAAAGAGGCGGAGGTAAAGGAAGGTAGTGTGAAGCAAATGGTGAGGCTGAAGGGAAGAAGAAGAGAAAATTTGGAGAAACAGGGAAGCATGGATTGCCAAATAGAGGGTCCGTTGTAGTAGCCCGAAGTCCCATGAAGGACTTCGAAAGGCAACGGCACCCTCGTTACTCAGGAACTCAACTGCGTATTAAATAATAGCTATCCCGAGAAAATGTAGTCCGAACGGGTGACGCCCAGAGTTCTCGCGTCGCCATAAACCGAACTTTACGTCTTGGGACATACGTGTTTTTTAATTAGTGCACGGCGCAAAGCAGCTACATAGTTAGCAGTAAAAAGCGTAAGATGGGCAGAGACGGCCTTCTAAGATATTTTATGAGACGACTAGACGAGAAGCCTCCATTTGTTTGAACGTTTCCTCCTAACTTCCTATCTTCTCACTACTTTTTTACACCTTTTTCCATTCTGTGCTATGTGCTATGTTACGTAGCTGCCTGACTACCACTTTCTCACTAATCGTTTCTTTCTTAGGTTCCTTTCCTTAGTTTCATGCTTTACGTTGTCTACTTTTTCTCGAACGTTATCAGCGAAACAAATAAATTTCAATGGAAGATAATTTATGAGCATCCCTTTGAAAAGAACTTTATCCTCGATGCCTTTCTTTAATATGTCATGCGTAAAGGAGATAGACTTGACATGACATTTCCTAATCTCAGAGTGTACGCTCGAGCACATACGCCTCTCTTCTCATTGCAAAGTGAAGTGAAACGCAATACTCTGGATATTTTATTCAACGGCCGCAGAAACAGACACGGACGGATACTCGTGGCGCACGACGTGCATTGCCGCACAATGGGACATGCAACTCCCCGCGTGCAATTGCATATACATTTTGAATGCAGGGATATATACCGGAGAACCCGAATGCTGCTCATGAAATTGCGAGCATTAATACCATCGTATCTACACTCTGTACTGCAAACTGGGGCTGAAAATTTATGGATATTCTGAAAAATAGAATCATGCCGGATATCGATCTCCAGGGGGCAGCCAGAAGCTAGACGGAATAACGAAGGAATACCAAGCGTTGTTTCCTGCTGTTGTACTCGTCACGACGTCACTTCGCAAACTCGACTCTTACAACGAAAGTATGTTTTCATACGACGTTGCAATTTGTTGCACGCAACTTCTGACACGTGTCAACTGCGTGACATGCAAGTACTGTAATGTCTGAATCGCTGTCATATTCATTCGCATTCACTTTTCATTCCGCCACTTACCAGCTGCTGAGATTAAATATTTCTTCAAGCATTTCCCTCTTATCCTGTTAAATGAATGTCCGAGATTTCGTCATTAACGTGCGGATGAATCATCAAAAGCTCAGCCTTCTTCCCACCAGCAGGACGTGACAATAAAGTGGCAGTTACGCAGCAACGTAGACAGCCGAGGAACTGCACTGCGCCATAATGCCGTACGAAGTATTTCAGAAAGTAGTTACAACAAAGGCAATAAACCCAGCGACTGTGAAATTCGTGCGGTTGGATTATAAGAAAAAGATAAATCGAAAGGATTACTTTCTACGTGCAAGAGAGTGTTACGTTCGACGATTATATACTTGTTTCGCGGACGTAATGCAAACGCGACCAGAAAGAAGATGCTACGGTAAGTAGTACAGCTAACGCCACGAGTGGTGGCAGCACCAATCAAAGTTCAGTTATGAGCGTCCTTTACGAAATTGTTGACTGAAGATATGAAGCCGAGAAGACCTCTTAAAGTTTTCGTATCGCGTGAGGCTGGAATGTTACGGGAAATCGATTGTTCGAATTACCGACTGATATGTCATAACAATGAATACTGAAATTATGCATGTAAAACGTCAATTGTTATTTATTATACTCGTAGTCTGCGAAAATTTGTTTAGGGACCATAGCTCGACAACTGAAAAGATGCAAATAAAAATGCGCAAAGAATTTGAAGAGCTGTTATGGACAATAAAAAAAAATGAAAAATATTGATTTTGCTGCTTCAGAAATTCGATGCTTCATCTCTTGGGGCGTGCTTTAGATGATTGCTTAAAACAAACGTCTATCACGAGTAGAAAATAATAAGAAATGAGAAATGAGAAGGTTACTTACAAGAGGATCCTCGTCTCTGATCTCTAGCATCTGGTTCTCGTCTTCCTCCGTCATAGACGACGCTGCAGTAATAATAATAATGATAATAATAATAGCATCTTTATGCTCAAGATATTACAGACAAAGTGCAAGAATCAGCTACATAAGTAACATCTTTTCATTCTGATTCGAGATAATACTCCATAGTCTTCTGTGTCTGTCATTTTTATCTTGGCGGATTCTGATTAATCTTTATGAATCGATGTTGATTGAGAAATTAGAAATTCGATATGCGACAAATTACCTCTGACATAGATTTTATACGAAAGGGATATTTCGAGGAATTTTTGATAGCGGAGGATATTAAAGTTACAAAGTATTTAATATTCATATTTATTTGTCATAATACTATCTGATACAGATCAAGCGCACGCAAGTGTAACATTACTGAAATTCAAATATCCTACTAGAGTGAATATCGCTTTCATTCCCAATATCGATCAGCTTGTAGAAACCATCTGCTAATGTTTTCCTTTTCATTGATCAATAAAGAGAGAGATACAATAACAAGAGTAGATAACATGTGCCATAGGTACGGAGAGAGATAAAGTATCCAGTGGTACATGGGTCGTCTAGAGTGTTCAGGAAGACTTCGCTAGATGGCAGCAGCTCGGCGTGACATGACAACATGGCCGCCTAGTGTCTAGTCTGTCATGGCGATTTTCTCGTCAGTTTCCTAACAATTCTTTTTTATACCTTTTTCACACATATTTTTTACCTGCGTGTAGTGCGTAGAACGATGTGCAAGTGCGTGCTTTTATAATGTGACGTGCGCAGCGAGCGAGGAATCTCGATACGTGCAAAATACATTGAACGTGGTGAGTTTTACTTTGTGTACGCTACTTGTTTGACTCGCGGCGATCATCAGCTATTTGTTTACCCTCTTTTACTCATTCATCGCTTCACTACTCAACGTTTCTACGACAATTGATCCTTCGTTTCCTTTGCGTTACAATATTCTGAGAAATCAATATATTTGAGAAATATCCTTGTAAAAAAGTATCGTTCCAGTGCGTGAGTAGCCGTGCACTCTCTCTTCGTTTCTCCCATACTCTTTTTATCCCTGTCACTCTCGTTTATTCTCCTGTCTCGTACTCTCCAGAGTTCTCTTCTCTCATCCGTCTCATTCTGTCTCTGATCGTCGCGTGTCCAGTTCCCACCTTGGGCGGCACGTTCTCGCACGTTGCATGGAGTGTCCATAATTTTCTGACGTTAAGAGGTAACTTCTCCGACAGAAATTTTTATGGGTTTTAATGAAGTGTATGACTATTGACTCCCATCGTTTAACCATAAACTAAACGTGATTGGGCTACAGAGTTGTTTGCGCGTTTAATTTTTTCGCGCGGCCACGTATTTTCAACTCCGAATGTCCGATAAACAAGCGGCACCATGGCAACTCACTTGTCAAGCTGTCTTGGCCGTTTATCGTTGAGACAGCTGGACAAATAAATCGGGGTCTTCGTCTGGGCGAACTTCCTGTTGCGGAAGAAGACCGATTATTTTAGTTAGTCGCCCTAAGAACGATCCGTTCCCTTTTCTTCGCTTGATGCAAATGCGCCATGTATTTCATACGTAATTCGCAAGACTGAAATGCACTGTAACAGAAATTGAAAACGCTAAGAAAGGAATAAAGATAACTTCGTTAAATTTTAAGAGAACCAGCGGTCCTCTATAGGATGAAAGAGTCCGACATTGAATCGGATGGACGTGAAATAACCATAAGACTTACATATATACTACATGCCTCGTATTTCAATACCGACATGCTCTCTAATATTTACTTTTTTCTCTGTGCAGGGACGAGCGACGGGCGATCGATCGAATTTCCAAAGTAACAGCAGTTTCAGAGGTACGCAGCTTTACGTTCTGTTACTCTAAATCTATAACCCTCATTGATACACGAACGACATACTATTTCAAGAAAACACACAACGCATGCTTGTCTCTTGAGATTATTTTTTTAATTTATCTTCCTTCGTTATTCTAATGTACAAGATTATGTGTTACGATCCTCTATTGGTCGATGCATGTATAAGTACTTTCTTTATTATACAGAGTTTTTCAGTAGAAATGCACCGCCTGAAATAGCTCGTCCATTTGATTTCTATGGTAGAACCACGTTCGGGTGGTACATTTCTATTGAACAATTTGGTATATCTATCTTGTGTATCCACGCTCTCTCGTAACTCTTAATGTCTCTAAAACGCACCAAAAGTTCAATGGGCGTTAATTAGTTTGTCTTATACGAAATTTCAATGTCACTCCATGTGCACGTGTTTGTAAGACATATCTAATGAGAGCAGTTACGAGATAATTGTAAACATATTTCATGGTTATCGGCAACCAACCACGACCCAACAAGGAATTCCTGCACATGATGCTTTTGCGTGCACAGCACGTCTCCAGTGCTATTCTGCAAGTTCTCTATATATATATATATATATATATATATCCTGCGTCGAGAATGTCCTGCGAAGATTCGCTACTTATTCTGTAATTGCTGTTTCGTTGTGTCACGTTGGATCATCTTGTGTTATCTATATCGTGCTGGCTCGTAAAGCTAACGTATAAATGTCACTTGGCATATATATTCCAGTCGCAACTGCACTGTCGTGTGTATGTGGTATAAATAATCGTGTGGCCTTTTCGTACTGTAGAGACTGAAACGCATTAATGCGCGGAGCCCTTAAATATGACGGCGACGTACAGCCTTTACGCATACTAGAACGACATGCTCGCGACAAATGGTAACTGCATTGCAGCGCTTTCATTTAAATAGGTTAATTCACTGTGTTATACCTTTTCGCAAATTAATCAGTCTTCTCCCGAGCAGAAGTGGGGTTGAAGGCAGGAGTAAAGATTGAAAACAGGCCGGGAGAGGATATATATTAAAAAAAATAAAGAAGATAGTTTTAAAAGTGGAGAAAAAAAAGGAATCTATTGAAGTTAGACTGGGAGTAGAAGGAAGAGAGAGAGAGAGAGAGAAGAGGACGAGAGTTGAAACGAGAGAAGAGGGATCTGGGAAGACCTAGACTAGGAAAGGGAAGGGATAAAAGAGGGTAAAAGATAATGTGCTGTGAAATGAGCCCTTTTTCGGTCATTGCTACGAGGCTTCACCTTTCCACGAGGAAGCTACATTCGAATGACATGTCGAGCCGAATATCGACGGTCGATTTAAATCGAGAAACAGTCACAACAATCGTTCAAGACTTCTTCGTAGCTCGTGACATGACTGTATTTTGTAATAAAGGGACGCAGACCATACGGCATTACTGTGTTATTCTATTTGAAGCAACGTGCAGCCATAATCACCCTATGCTACAATTCGTTTCATTATTAAAGCACGAATGCTCCCGCATGCTGTTCGGCCGCGATTTCCTTTTATTTTTATTTGCCTGCTTTACCCTTCCGCCATCGTTTCTCTCTTGAAAGCCGACAAGGGGATAAGCGGAACATTCTCTACACGAAAGAAGACGTTACCTTTTTTTTTTACGTCACTCCGGACCGTTTCAATTATATGCTGGTTCTTGGATGTTTTTCATTTCTTTTTCTTTTTTCTAGTACTCTTTTTAACCTGCCTTTGTTTCTGCTTTCTCCGCTATGCATTTCGATTGCACGTTGCACCCACTGCATGGCCACTTGATTTGAGTGTAGCGCGCATTAGCGACTCGTGATATTAACATGCATTATATTAATGACTATTCCAACACAGAATCGTGCGGCTCAAATGCGCCAGGCAGATTTGACAGATGTCGTGCGGTCGTTCTTGCCAAGTGCCATTTGGCAACATTTGACAGTGAAAAAGTGAAATGAGACATCAAGAAACAATTTAAAACTCTGATGTATCCCCGTTACACCAAACGACCCAAAATACGTAATAAACAGTTTGGCGCGTTTGATCTGCACACTCATGAATATATATACGTGTTATATTATAATCTGTACTTTAATGATACATAGATATACACTATAATATACGATAAGCCCGACGCATCGCTATGCGCATGATTTTTATACAGTTTCTCTGCATCGTCGATCACTGCCGCTAATTCCCGTGTATTTTGGAAATACGCATTACCTGCCTAATAACGTAGACGAATGTCCATTGCAAATGGAACGAGATATACAGTGTCGTTCATACGATGATAAAGCGTGCAACGATATGTCGAGGGGTGATGCGTCTGGTTTCCGTGTATTTTTTTTTTAATTTTTAAACGAACGCAATCCTTTACACCACAGAGCGCTGAAGGCAAAAGTGAACGAGATGGTAAACGGGAAGATGGCGCCTCGATGAGATGGCTATGGCAGTTAACGCGAATTCAATGGCATTTTAACGGGAACTAATGTGCACTCCCGTGGCTTCTCGTTGCATTTCCCTGCTACACGCCCGATAATCGTTATTGGCGCTCGTTAACGAGAAATTGCCAAACGTCTATTCGATTAACGTCCAATATATTTGTGCATCGTGTCTCGAACTGGTTGAGAAATTAAATTTTCCCGCGGTGTCCCTATTTTGTGAATTATCGGTATGCGGGTAGGACCAGACTTTAATTCGATTTGTAGTTTCGTTTTATTTTACGTCGCATCTCGTTTCACCGATAGTCGTGGCCCTCGTGTTCATTACTTTTTGTAAATTGAGGTGGGGTGGTTTCTGGTTTACCGACGGTATCATCCCCTCTGTCTTATCGACACTGAATTTATCTTTACTAAACTGACGTACCTTTTGCTGTCACGTTATCCCCGTTCACTTTGGCTCTGCCTTTACCGACCGATGTGCTGTTGTTGGTATTGTTTGGGGGTGTATTTTCCTTACAAGGTAACTTGGGTTATGTACCTTTTTGATCGTTCACTTTCATCCTTTCTACATTACCGACCTCTCCACTTGCGGAGTATCTTCAGTGTGCTCTAGGATCTTCGCACGCCTTATCGTTCGAAAGCAGTGGGTTATTGCTCGATTCCTGATAAAGAAAATCTGCAAAAGTTAGTGTAACGAATGTGACCTGATTATGGTAACGCGTTTCTTCGCTGTATCAATTGAATGTCGTCACACGGATAGGCGTATCTGGCTCGAATGATCGTAAAGTATGTAACGTAAAATCAAGGAGAAAATACGTATCGTAGGAAAATCGAAAGGAATGATGCACAGTTGAAAGAGAGACGCGAGTCTCCGGTCACGACTGTACTTTAAATGGTAACTAATTTCGAAAATTGAACGGACGTAGAAGCAGTTATTTTCTGCTCTGACTTTCTCCCTAGTTAACTCGAAGGCGAATGTTTAGCACGCGTGACGTGACGATTGGAACGGGTAAAGCTTGGCCGGATGAAACGCAGGATAAAGCTACTATAGTTTTCCTTTGATTAATTACATAACGTGCAGCTTGCAATAAACCGACATAAAGTCAAAGAGGCGACGCCGACGGTGGTTGCTGCTTTGCTGATTTCTTGTTGCACGCCGGTGAAGAAGGTGAAGAAGGTGAAGTAGGCGTAGGTGGCACAAGGAGGGTTAGAAAGGAGGTTGAAACGAGAGCCCTAGTGGAGGGTGGCTCGTTCGTGTGGTTCCTTCGTGGGCTTGGACTGTGGGGAAGCAGGAGAGGGCCGGAGAACACGCGAACAAACTTCCGGTCGTGGTTGCTCCGTGTATTATTTTTAATTATTTGATCCTTCACCCAAATATACGAAGCCAACACAGATCGAACTCCTTGATTGTCCTTAATTGGATTACACTTTTTTTTTTCCTCATAGATTACCAAACCCCTGCCTCATCCTTGACCACTGGACTACCTACCTCCTTCCTTCCCCTCGACCCTCCTTCCACTTCAAACAACCTGCTTTCCTCGTACGACTGATATTCGCCAAGGAGTCAAAAAAAAAAGAAGGGAAAAGAGGAAAGAAGAAAAAAATAAGTGAAAGAATAGAATGTATCCTTTCACGTGATATTGTCTTCTCCAAACGATTTGCTAAGCCAGCATCCTCTTTCAGCATCCTCTCTCGACGTTTCCAAAAGCTCCGCATCTCAGGAACCAAACCCCGATTTAAACTGCTTTCACGCTGTGCGGTAATCTCAAGAATCCCGGTTTAGCGATGCTGTCGCAAATCCCTTTCACAGAGAGCGACCCTGTGCTTTCTTTTCCTTGCCCATCCATTCCCTCCCTTATTCTTTCTCCCTCTTCAGGGCGCGCGAAACGCGCGGGGACTCTCGTGCTTTCTACGTGCCGCGTATGCAATGAGCAGCGTAAGGCTAAACGGTTTGCTAGTCGATACACCGGCGACTCTTGACATCGCCTTTAAATTAACCGTGAATCCTCGTGACTCTCCTTGATTCCGGATCTCTGTTCGAGCGCGGCGACATCTTTCGCAGTAACCAAAAATCGATAATCCATTACGCGACTCGCTGACTCCATTGACTACTCGGCGCAAACCGATGAGTTACGTCCGGCGGCCACGAGGACCGATTCTCACCTAGTGGATCCGTGCAACTCCCTTAACTTCCCGGAACTACCCTCGCACTGCTTTACTTCCTTCCTTCCGTTCTTTTCTGGTCTCTGCGGCTATTTTCGTCTTCCTGTCTGCCTTGTTACTACCTGCAGCTTTGCTCTTTACGTACTGCAAGTCTCGCTAACCATCCACGAGCTATCGATTGTCCTACGGTTAATTGAATCAGAAGCAAACCACCTCCATTGTGCCCAGTCACGCAGTTTCGATTTCCAAGTAAAGAGAGCGACGAGAATCATGATACCGAATGTTGTCTGTTTTTTATACTAATTTTTTTCATAATCAATTAGATCAATTAACTCTTTTAGTCCTTAATCATACAATTTTGGAGATGACACACAGCATCCTTCACATGTCGACATACGATACGGGTATCTTCTCTAGAGCTAGCTATGAGCGATGTGCTATTCCTCGTGAAAAATCAATAGCTGCATCCCTCAGGGTTGAAGCCATTAGGGGATGATCTTGCGAGAGGAATGGAAGATAAATAAAGTCGTGCTTCGTGAGTTCCATCGAATGCGTCTCTATTTCAATAGAGTCGGGTGTTTTGCATTTTTTTTTTTATAGATTTTCTCTCTCCTTGGTAAAAAGGTCGAATTGAGTCGCGACGATGGGATGGGATACAAAAAAAAAAAGACGGTGGACTAAAAGGACGATTTTTCTCGAAGGGGTTACTCGATCGGCCGAGAACAGGAGCTGCTTAAGAGACAAAGAGGGTGTAAAATTTCACTTTCATCCTTTCCATGTTTTTGTTCTCCTGACAGAGGCCTGGTCGAACTACAGCTGGTGTCCCATATGCGATATGTGTAAGTATCCAGTGAAACGGAAGGCGGAAAAGGATCTATAGTAGAAATGAAAGAAAAAGAGATAAGAGCAAGTTATATGCAGAAAAAGAAAATGGACCAATCACCTTTTTCTTCTTTTCTTCTTCTGTGCAGAAATAACATTTGCCGCAGCCTCTATCGTTTCTGCAAATATTGTTGTGACTCCCTTACATCCGGGAGCTTTCTCTCCAAGAGTAACACTGGCCACTATTTGTGGTAACGTGTACCGGAAGTGCCCGGACGACCGTGTTTTCTCGAGCAATTCTCCGAAGCTCCGCTTCTCGTGAAACCGATAATACCGCGAGTAGCCGAGCGGAGATAAAAAGAGGAAATCTATACGGGAAATCATGACCGATACCTTAAAAATAGAAACCAAACTTCCTTGGCCTCCTACTTTATCAGATAGCTTCAGAGGAGGAGGAGGAGGTGGAACTTCCATCTCGTAGCAATCCATTGCGAGGAATTTATATTTATTTAACCCCATAATCATCCCTTTCAACCTGCGATTCAACTGCGTTATTCACTCCCGTTTTATCTACAGAGCCTCTCTCCGTCATTCTTTTTTGTCTTTCGTCCCTTGCGATTCCCGCGTTCCCTTCTGAGCCGCGTACGTATCGAAGGCAGCATCCGGGGTACCACATAGGAATTCCTATAGAGGAACTGCAGCTAAACGAGAGTCAGTGGATATAGTGTAGTGATAGAGCAGCCAGTAGAGAGCATCAAGTATATATCGAACGCAACGAGGCCGTGTTGTGGCCGAGGGTGGACAGGACTTCAGGCGACCCCAGTATACAGTCGACTAAAAGGGATTCTACTATCAGGGGTAGAACGCTGAACGTTTCGCTCTCTCGTGGCATTTTAATGACTTTAATGACGCCGCCGCCGCCGCCATTATACCTATTGCAGTCAGCGACGACTTAACGAGCGATAAATAAAGCCACGACCACAACGAGTGTTTCAATTTTTTCGAACGGCGTCCTCGTACCTTCTCGTTCCGCGAAAGGCATCCTATTGGGATGAAGAGCAGCTTCTGTGTCATCCGAGTACTTTACGCATCTGGATGCTGCAATCTGAATACGTAGATATAACTTGGATATACGTATTGTCAGATAAAGTCTGCAGTACGGCTGCTGCGGTTATATTGAGGAAATTTTACCCCTTCACCCTTACTGCCCCTTTCCCCTGTTATACGTATCATTGATCGAGTAGTTTTTCCGACAGACAATTTCCCATGGATCCATTATAGCACCGTTTTTTGGCGATTATGCTCGTTTTCGATACTAAAGATGGGATCCGTCCTATTTTTGTTGTTGTTTCTTTTTGTTCTTTCTTTGCTCCCTGTTCACGCTATTGGAGTATGTAAAGTGTATTGTTATAGCTGTACATTTAATTGCGTAACGTCAGGTGCATGCTGCATCAAAATAAACAAGGAAATCAACTCCTCCGCACATCCCTTACGAACTACCAACTGTTCTCAGTGTCTATATATGTATATATCTGTACAGAAGATCAGTTCTATGTTCAACGTGTACTCTATCTACACACACACACACACTCTCTCTCTCTCTATATATATCTCTCGCTCTTGAGTCTATCTGTGTGGTCGTGTAGGTATCTTTGAGACCCATATGTCTATATGCTAGCACCACGCTGGAGAATACTAAGGGAGTACTACACCCCTTCTATAGACGCAGCATAGTGTAACTCAAATGCCTCCGGCTGGTGTTTCAGCACATTCAATCCCCTTTCCAGCCGCTGACTGGTTGGCTGGCTGGCTGGCTGGCTGGCTGGTTGGCTGGTTGGTTGGTTGGTCGGTCGGTCGGTCGGTCGTTCGGCTGGCTGGATGGTTAGATGGCTGGC
>JARPRG010000305.1:867767-878477 GCA_031001745.1 Hartigia nigra
ATCATGGCGTCAGAGCCCGAGTTTGTGTTTCGAAGCTAACGGCGTCGGTGGTTATGGTGGTGGTGATGGTGGTGGTGATGGTGGTGGTGATGGTGGTGGTGGCATCGCTTCTATTGGACTCGTCCTCTCGTTCTACAGGCTAGGACCCAGCTGCCAGGAACGCCATGATCATCCAGCGGGCTTAGCGACACGTTAATACACACCGATCTCGTGGGCTCGGATTGTGCTCCAACCCTTTCGCCGATTTATAAATGGCTTCGCGTTGAAAAACTGCACAGATCCTGGCACAGTAGTGAAGGTAACCGGGCAGCCAGACAAGTATGTAGTCGGGGTAGTCAGGGTAAAGTGTGTGGTAGACACCGGAAGCCTTGATTACTAGGGAGGCTTATTCGTTGAGCCAGGATGCATGACGCACCCTCGCATCGGTTTTTTCCTATTTTTTTCCTACATTCTTTTTTTTTTTTTTTGTTTTTCATTTTTCCTTTCTTTCCACATATTCCGTCGACCGTCTCGAAAATACTGAGCGAATCTAGAGAATGGCGCCTTCGGCTGTCCTGGGCTAGCCACTAACGAGTGATTCCACTCGTTGCACATCGTAAAAGGGCCAAGAATGCATCCCATAATATATATTGCGTGCCACAAACTCTGAGTAAAAAACGTATCTTTGTTTTTCTCCTTTTTATTCTCCACGTCTATTTTGTCCTATACATTCTTTCTCTTACACTTTCCCTCGCGATTATCCTACTGGCGACCCCATTTCTCGTCTTCCAAGTACCGCGTAACGTCCTGGACCCTTAAAGGTTCCTCATCCTTTTGGACATTCGCTCACTACACCATTTTCGAATCCTTTTGATGCCAAGAACCGTGCGTCGTCCAAATGAGACTAATATTCGTACCGAAGGCAAAGGAGATGAGTTGCATGAAACTGCTTCACTTCGTTCCTCATTTTCCAGCGCATCCTGCCAAGGGACGCAAGGACACCTTCTCAGTACACTCTCCTCCTGAATTCAGAGTTGCCCGAGCAGTTTGGTTTTTATGCGATAGACCAACTGATTCCGGGTGCGGAGAGGATGGGAATTTACTCCTTTTCAAAGATTTCAACTCTCAGGACATTTATGGATGCAGGCATTTTCATCCAGGTTGTCAGGTGGTGCTCCTCGAACCTGGTACGGGGAACACGACAAGACTTCCCTGCCAATCAGCATCCGTGCTACAGAGATATCTACTATTATTTCAATGATCGTAAAATGGCTTCTTTTATCATCGTATCTTGCTCAATACTGAATTCTTACTTGTACGTCTTACTTCCCTCGGAAGTATCCATGCCCGTGGCTACGCGTCAAAGTGTCATCCGACTGGTGCGCCGCTTGCGTCATGGGACGATACCACTTCACTTGGAGCGGGAAAACCCTTGGACGACCTTAACCCGAGGAAAGGATGAGCTCCTCTATCCGATACGGTTCTACGACCTAAAGATATTCGTCTTACAGGCTTAATTAAAATTTATATTTCCGCGGTAGATTTATTAAGCAGCCACGCAACGAGTTGACTGATGGTGCAGCTGCGTTCTCTTACGAAATCTGCCATCCCGGATTTCCTCGGTGACTGACGGCCAGGATTAGCCGAACTCGCGATACGTGCCCGGTAATCTTTCCGCGCTTTGAAAAACGTCCAGAATTTAGTCCCACCGCGTTGGTCAAGCGCTTCCGTTTCCTGTTTCCTTCGAAACGAAAGCATATACGTATACCTATATATCACCTACCTATATATCCGTATATATTGATTTAGCTACGTTTGCCAATATTTTATCTCTTTTTTGTTTTCTACTTCCATCACTCGCCCCTATAGACTACTAACCCTTGTTTCGCCTCGAAGGAAGAATTCATTTGACTTAGATCCACAGTTTTTGATCAGTCCAGGTAAATTGGAATTGCAGGACATCACAGGACTGTGCAGGGAAGCGCGGGGAAATTCTCAAAGCTCAGCCAGATGTTTGAACTGACAGACACGATCAACACATTCAGTGTACGTAGGTGTAACATTAGCCCGTGCAAAGTAAACATGCAGGCTCGCATGCCAACTTGCGCTCTCGCGTGACCACAGCCGTAAACATGGCCGCCCAACCGAGTGAAAGCGATTGTTATAAGATTTTATTAGGTAGACTCAAACATTCGTTTCTACTTCCTCCTCTGATTCTTCACGAGAATCAGGAGAATCTCCGTACAATCGACTCATCTGCTTTGCGGTCGTAAACTGCACGCGTATAGCTCACAGAGAGTTCTTTTAAATACCTAGTCTAAGTCTTCTTATTAAACGAACCGGAGATCTCGCAATCCTTTGTAAACATAGCCACGTGTAGTACACGTGCATCTCTGGAAATACCAACTGTCACAGTCGGTGATGGTTTCCAAGGCTACCAAAATTGACAGTAGCCTCTGCCGTTTCTACTGCGCTGCTTCGACGTCAGACGTCTGACCGGCTGCCTATGGTGCTCATCCCACTAATTCATCTCCCAATGGATCCATCCTTCCTGGAAGAAGATCTCCCTCAGCATCCCTGTTTGTGGACCGGGCTACTGACAGTATCATAATTGTTCCGGCTTTTAGTACTGACTTTATCGAACACTCTGTCTCGACATTATTTACTTTTGCCTGTACTGTTACTACAATCTGATTGATGTGAGCCTCTTATCAGTTCAGCATTTTGCCAATTATATTTGACATGCTGGATCCTTATGCTTGTTTTCTCTTATCTTTAACATCCATATTCAGCATCCTATACACGTTTTTCGTTCTTTCATCCGTTACCGTCTTCTCCTATTTCGTGTAGACTTTAGACTCTTGTGTCAAGGATTATAGCTTTTCCTTCCTTCCTTCCTTCGTTACTTATTTACTTTTTCCCTTCCTTTCTATGCCCTTCTCTAGGAAGAGCTTAGGTGCCTAGTCGCAATCGAGCGACAGGAGATTCTTCATAACTGTCGGATATGAACATCGACGCTATTGGGTTTGACTCTTTCTCTAGGTCCTGGCATCGACGCCTCTACCCGGAGACATACCCCAGAACCGACAACGATCGGCGGCTTCCTTTAAAAACCACCCTTGCAACCATCGTACCGCACTATCATTCCCGTACCATCCCCTATAGAGTTGTCCCTCGAGGTTCATTTCTTAGTCTACCCTGGCTAGAAATGCCGGCTATATTTTTCACCCTTGCCTGTATCTTTACTTTTACTGGCTCTCTGCTATCAACCCCTCTGTCTCCCTCTTTCCTGCCTATATATCCCCTTTTCACGTTTCTAATATTCGAGGCTTTTGAATTTTTCAATAAACACTGGCCTTTCGTCGACTGGCTTATATTACTTATATAATTTCCAAAATGTACAGGAAAAATCAGTTTGCTTAGATCTCGTGCAAATAACCGAATTGATTCGTCGTAATCTACGCGAAGGAGGGAGGAGCACGTTGATGCACCCATCATTCATTTACAATCCGGATGGCAACCATGTCTATTAGCGTGGTGATGATCAGCAGCTACCTGTCATCCTCTTCCTACTACTATCTTCCTCCTGGAGAAATAATTCACGATACGTCAAGGATAAGTCTGCCTCGGTTCGTATCGGAATAACAGAGGATCCGACAGTCCTGTTTCAACATTTTACGAATTCACCTCTTGCCCTTTTGGCCCTTGTCGTTCCACTTTCCAAAGTTTCTCTACGTATAATCGAAAATCGTTCGTTCCCTGAGATCGTCGTGGCGGGATGTGATTGAAAGTAAACACGTGCTTCTCGACGTTGCATAGCTAGTCTAGGGGCTGGATTGTATTAACCCCCTCTTAGAATCCTGTCTCGCCGTAGCAAAGCCCCATTTGCCCGACGGGGAAACTCTCGACCGTATATTCCAGTAGTATCATCCCTGCGCGGCTGGACAGTAGATTCTCATTTTTTGTAAACGCGTATTGCAACTTTCCGGAGCTACACATTTGCTGCAGCCTGCGTATCTCGGATGCCATTACCACCCCCTCCCTGTTCCAGTATCGGATTCGCTCTTTGCTACCACCGCCTACCACTTACTATATCTACCAACTACTATTACCTTTTCCTCTTTCTTATTTCTCCCTTATACTCTTTTTTTTTTTTTAATGTCTTTTCTATGGCTCGCCTATACCCGACGTAGCACTTTCTAGCTACGTTACTTTTAACTCCCTTTCCATTTCACCAGTCACTCCTGCTACACTGCTACTTTTCTTATCTTCTGCATCATTCAGAATCCACCATTTTCGTTGGTTACTACAAATAGTTTACTTATTAAGACCTAGAGCTTTGCGCCGATCAAATTTCCTTTCCATCTGGAAAATGTAGCCCTCGTCATTATACTTGAATGAGATGCGAATTTGTCACGGCTTAAAAAAAAAAAGAGATACAATTGGATATTTATTTTTAAATAGATATAAAGATCTAGATCGCTATCTAGCGTAAATAAACTTTCATTCGAAAATTACTACTTAAATATCTCGGACAGTGTACGAGCCTTCATACTGTATTCAGGAAGAGTTCGTTACGACTACTTTATTCAATTTCAAAATAAAATTCGTTACAACACGATTAAAAATAGCCAAGTGAACTCTTGACCCAGTGCAGGAAAGTTGAACGCTGGTAACTGGTAGATAAATATATTTGCGTGGTGTCTGAATTACAACCCGAAGATCGATCGATAGCCGTACGTACGTGTAACTATATGTATCGAAAGTAGCCGCATGTCTCTGGGCTCTCGCGAACAGACAATAGACCCTTGGATCAAGATTGGTTATCAGATACGTAAAGCGTCCTTAGGCATTTTTTATTCATTGGCAAGCAAGACCCGCGACATCGCATCGTTAGGGTACGTGAGTTAATTACGCGAGTTAATTTTACGCGGCTTGCGTAAATTCGCAGGTGCTACTATTTTCTCGGGGTCTATTATTCATCCGTGTGTAACGAAACAATTGGGTTAACCTGCTAATTAATTATCCAACGCTCGGGCGATTAATCATTTTTACCACGCAGTGCATTCGGAATTATTAATAGACGCTAATCGGTCCCTTCGCCAATTTTTCTGCCCACCTGCCTGTGGACTGTCGCTTCGTTAGCAACCCCCCACGAATAGTCCTGGCAAAGATCCTTAGCGACGAATATTCGTAAGAACGAGGACAGGCATTAGGCCAAGGTAAGCTCATTGTCCGCGTGCGCATTATACGGTATATCTGACTAAGGGAGGCTTTTGCTCAGGGGTGGCTCATGACGAAGAGGGGTTCAAGCCGTAAGCCACGGCAGTTTATTAGATGCCCCACGGTGGCCTTTATTAGCCGCACACGAGTCCAAATCGCACATTGCGTATAAGTCTTTAACGATGTTCGTGGGTTTTGCGGACACCAACCTCAGCATCCATCCGTGGGTTGGACCAGGATCTCTATTTTGCCGGAAGCGCGCATGGATCATCCCGGAGGCAGGAAGTCGGCTTTTATAAACCCCTTGGCGATGACCCTGACCATTCTGGTATAACGGTTTATCGGGGGTGCAGTTTGTAATAGCTATGCGCTCTGTCGACTATGAAAATCTTCCTGTTGCGTAGGGGTTGGCAGGGTGGCATGAGGCGGTGTCAGTGTGTGGCAATACTATATCAATGTGAGAACATGGAAGCTTGGATTAAAAGCTTTTATCGATCAAGGCCTGTGGACCAAGTGGTCTTTTGAGTGTCGATAAGTATTCTGAAACTGGAGATGAATTAATTATCAGCTGAATGGAAAATACTGGTCCACCAGTAGCGTTGCAGAGGGAGATACGTTAGCTTGCTTGATGACTGGATGAACGGCAGAGAAAAAATAATAAGGGATGAATCCAGTCTGGATGAAACAGTCGCTGAATCGTCCTGCTGTATATGGTGTAAATTAGATTGCGCCATAGGGATACCTCTGGTCCGGGCAGACGATCTACCTCTGCTCTGGGCTCTCCCACTCTCTCTGTCTCTCTTGTATATGGGGTGGCAAAAGTAGCCCAGTATAGGGGTGGCTTCATCACTAAGTCATGATGCTTTTATCCGACCGCCATGTCACCCTTATATCTTCAACCATCACGACACACCCCAGGCCACATTGTCGTTTCCCTACCTTATACCGGGAGTCACTCTATACTCACTGCTACTATATACCTAATATGGATATATCTATAGGTATATAGTATAATGTATATAGGTACACGGTAGTGCAGATTCTGGTCGCAACTAGCGCTTTTACCGTCTGTAGTATAGTGGCCATATTAGTAGCTCCTGGGAATTGAGCTCGGCGTCTATCCATTTTATTTATGTTTAGCTATACGTATATAGATGTATAGTATATGTATATTTGCAACTGCGTTTTCTAAATTTATGGCATGACGCAACCTTTGGAAAATCGAAAGATCGGAAAATTCCAAGAACAGTGGAAATATCTATGGTAGTAGTGCTCTCTCGCGGTGTCACGTAGAGCGGGTTGAGTGAGCAAGGTCGTATGGCGTAGCAGAGGGTGGAGGATCGAAGAGGTTGAAATTTTAAAGACCCTAAATATTGTAGTACTGGATCTAAGTGGTCTAAAGGTTTAAATGGAGCTGGATCCTCTCTTTCTCTTTCTCCGTCACTCACTCTCACTCTCCCTTTTTCTCATTCTTGTTCCAGCCACTCTTTATTTAAACGCCTCTCGTTCTACGTCTCTCGGTTCACCGCATCTCTTTAAACTCGAATCTTCACGGTCGACCTAATTTGGTCACCCGTTTCTCTTTGCCTGGTAGAATTTAGCGAGCCAGAAAATTGTACGGATGCATCGCCGTCAAATGCTTCGGGACACCAATGGAGATCAATGAGAGTGCAAGATAGAGTGGGAATGATTTGTCATCTCGACGTATTATATTTCTGTTATATTTGGCAAAATATATATGAAATTCCGTATACGCTACGATGAGGATTCAGCCGGATAACAGGCACGGATGTTTCAAAGGATAACTTGATAATCCGGATAAACCTCAGGGAAAAGTTTATTCTCGGAGCGATATCAGGGTCGTGGGGTGGCTGGGTGGTGGTGCCTGTCGAGCGTGAGGCACGACGCCTGACGTCTGCCGTTGAATGTCCTGGTAGCGTCGTGGCTTCGTAGTCAGGCTGTGTAAGAAACGCCCACGAGGAAGCCAGAGGCCACCTAAGCCTCGCAACGACAGAAAAAGCTAGATTCACCCTTATGAGAAGGGAAGAAGAGGGAGGAAGGAGGACAGGGTGGAAATGCGGCTTGCAGGGGTGGCGATTAAATTTGTACATGAACTTGTCACGCGTACGCTCTCACCCAGAGCGTCAAGCGTCGAGGTAAAATTAACCTTCCGTTTCTGAAACTTCATCCCCTGGATCCTGAAACACGTAACCTCCTTCCCCCCTCGAAAAATGTCACCACTGTGAGATTTTACGAGTAACACAGGCACAGACGCCCACGAACATCCCCATCCCTTTCTGCAGCCAGCAAGGACATTCGCCACCAGGGTCAATTCTACCCCATGCTTTTTCTTCCCCTTCGTCTTCATTTCTCCCTCCACGCACATATACCCCTGCCTGCTGAATCCGTCCATCACCGTTTTGACGGCAGCGTGCGGGAACATTCCTCCGAAAGTATTTTTCCACGGAAAAGTTTCACGATCTATAGGGGAAAATATTTATCCCGGTTGTGGGAAATTTGCGAAAATGTCGTTTCAAAGAGTAATTTTGGTACCGAACACGATAACGCCACTTTCGTATCTCTTCTTGCCTCCCTTCCTATCTCTCTACCTTCGATCTGCGTTCCTCGCTTCCCTCCAGCCTTTAAATTTTCCCGCGCAACTATGACGTCTTCCTGCAGACTTTGGCAGGCCGAATAGAAGTTTGGCAGAGCGTTTATGAATTTTTAACGGGCAACGAGTCGGATTAAGGGCTTAGACCCTGTCGTGAATTAAGTTCAAATTGACATCCCCTTCTAACCTGCTGGTTTGCATTACTCATCCCCAAAAGCTTTTAGGTCATATAATTCGATTCGCATTACGCCGAATTACAATGGGATGGCGAAGCAGGACTCCCAGTGGAGGTAACGCGTTACAAAGGGACTAACACTCAAATTAACGATCCTTGGAACGACCCTTATCAGGATCCGATTACTATTTTATTTCCACTCCAACATTAACTTCGTAACAGAGTCTCTGTTTGCCATTTCGAAAATTCCAAATTTCTGAATAAGACCGACAATATTTTGAGGCACATGGATCAAACCAAAATTTGGATCTAGACTAGAAAGAATCCAGGCTGCGCATCCTCAGACGTCACCGGATACACTAATTAAACCATACATCAATGGGACCAGGAAGCAACCCCTATTTGCAGAGGCAAACAATCGGACCGGATTCCGGAGCTGCTGCCAGATATGTGCCACTAGTAATTGCTTCACTGGGATGTATCGAGTTACGCGTTCTACCTCTTCCTGATCTTTAATCCACCCCTCCACCACCCACCTGCCAGCCACTAACATCAAACATCGTGTCAAAGGGAAGCGGATCTCAGGCGCTTCGTTTATCAGTTGCCGGCTCTGCTGCAGCTCGGGCATATTTCTTTCACCGATAATTCCACTTTCCTCGAAGGAACAGAGTCTATGCAAGTATAAAACGAGCATCGAGCATGAGGCTGCTAAGATGCGCCACTAAGTTCCCAGGCGTCCGCTCGCTGCTGCAGGCTTTATGGCAGCCGCACCGTAAAATGGATACAAAGAGGCCACATATTACCTGAGTATAACGACGCGAAGCCAACACGGCGGGAGTGGCGACGTCGGAACGCGAAGACGTGGATCTGCATATGGAGCGCTCATAAAATTTCTTCGACGCTTAATTCAATGCTGTGCCGGAGGTGAAGTTACGACGAACCAGAGGAGAAGGCTTTCTCGAGATTATAGTGAAGTGCTGGGTGACTCTGAGACACGTAGGCTGCAGCCAGGGGCAAAACGTTTAACACCACGAGAGTGCACTCAGGCCTCTCGCACGACGTCAACTAAAACGCCTCGTGGACTTGGGTCAAGGCGGATGGAGAGGAGTGAAAAGATATGCATTATCGCTTTTGCCCTGCATATAGGAATTTAAAAAAAAAAGCCCAACCTGACATCCGGATACTGTAGTATCATCGGCTGAACCTATCGTTTCTTCTTTTCTTCTTTTCTCTTCTTTTCTCTTCTTCTCTTTATATGGACTTGAGCACACGTCGAATAAACGGATTTCTCATTCTCTTTGTGTCCCTTTACGTTTCTACTGCCTGTACTTCCGATGCACTTACTGCGCTCATTCTTAGTGCTATCGGTACTTGAGAGCTTTTTCTTTTTTACACGAGTATTTTTTATCGATTTCTCGGAATCGAAGAAATTCAATTATTTTTATCATCTTCTCTTTAAATACCACTCGTCCTTCAGTCAGTCTTCTTTCTTCTACAGGAACCCGCCCACTTCGCTATCTGTCGCGTGTGGTATCGATACAATCGATAAGAACACATAAGGGTCAAAGGGTAGTGGAAGATGAACGAGGTCGTGGATACGAGTCCCTATAGGAGAAGGGACCTTGTGGTATGGGTCGGGATGGGTCGGGATGAGTGTATATAAGTCTCCAGATGGAGTCAGGAGCGCGTCGAACAGCTTCCTCTTGGCAGCTACTTACTCGAGGAGTCGGCTTCGTGGATGAGATGTTCGCATGCATTACTGTCCTCTGCGATTTTATTAGATCCTGGCCTCGGGCGAGAGTGGGAAGAGCATCCTCTCTTCGAGTCGAGCTACTGCAGGGCATCTCGAGGGTGAGAAGAAGAAGTGTGAAGAAGGGTCGGGGGGGGGGGTGGGGGGCGAGTCAGGAAAGACGGAAGAAGAGCACGGTGGCTTCATTTCTTTGTAACTCGCGGCGACAGCCAAGAGAAAAATTGGTTCCATGCTCCGGTACCACTATGGGAGGGTGGTTCTCCCTCGAGGAAAGGTGCGAACCCTCAGGAACGAACACCCTCTAATATCACATGATTTAGTGGCTCGTTGCAACGCCTTAAACACGCCTAGCAACAGTGCTCTTTCAATTTTACTACCACCCGCTGGCTTCTTCATTTACTATTATCTAGGGTCTTTGAAGTTTTGCATTTTTTTTTTTTTCCAAGTATTGCAAAGTTCGACAAGTTCACTCTGCACAGGGGAACAGAATATCTCTGCAAAAGTTGAACTTCGTCGTTTACCTCGAAAGTAACGTTATTTCGAATTTTTGTTTAGACACAATTTCTTGAAACGATTTGGACTCATCACTCTGCAAACTGAGTTCTCGTCCTCGTGAAACGGTATCCAGTGATCGAATCAAGCTGAAATATAAGCGGAGCACTTTGTTAATTAAGCAGGACTTTGATCTCCCTTTGCGAATCCCTTGGCGACACCTTCGGGACGCACCGAACTCGTCTACCGATTCTTATCGACTCTACGTCGCTCATCGCGCAGCAATAAAGCACCTTTTAAATTATCCAGACTACTCGAAAAGTGAGATTTAATAGAAGGATCGTAACTTCATCCGCCTCGTGCCCAGTATGCAAAACAAAAATCAGCTTCCGTTCGTAAGGAGTCTGCAGCCGAGTAATATGCTCAAAGAGAAAGGCAAAGGAGGCTAAGGAACGCAACGCAGAGAGAGAGAGAGAGAGA
>JARPRG010000305.1:878577-889495 GCA_031001745.1 Hartigia nigra
AGGCGGCAAGAAGAGGAAGAAGAAAATTGCAAAAGGACTCTGACGTAATTCAATCGGAGCGTCGACTAATCCTGCTGCAGGCATGTTTTCCGCAGTCTTTTAAATTGGAGCACCTGGTTGAGCCGTAGGACGTTAAGTTGGTACCTATGTTTTTTAATGATACAAAAGTCGACTACCATATAGAGCCTCCCTCGTACCTTCAATGGTTATGAAACATTATAAACTTCATCCCTTGTCTCGCAACCTACGGAGATCAACTCTTCGTCCTCCCGAGGTTGCGCAACCTGGTTCTCTGCTCTTCTGCACCAAATTTCCTTCCATCACGCGCATATCTATACACGCGGATACATGCACGTAGCAACGTGGAAACTTTCTGGAAAAGCATCCCTTAGTTTCCTCCTTTTCTCCTTTCAAGTCAAATATCGTTAGGACGTCGCTCCTGATACGATAGGACGTGTAATAGAATGTCCATCGAACTGTTTGACCAGATCAGCCATCAGCGTCAGTATAGTTAGTAGCTCGTTGCTACGTGATCGTCGACGGGTAGTTCCGGAGCAAGGAACTTCCGCTTACGCAGAAAACTTGCAAGTTTCATAGGATCGACTATTAGTCGTCCTTAGGAGTTTACGATCGACATGGCAAACTATGCTGCTTTGCCAAGTTAACTGGAGGCTACGCTGAGTCGAGAATATGGAGGTTCATGTAATATCACGCGTCGCTTCAGCTACCCCTTTGCACATCCTCCTAGCTACCTCCAACTCACCCTTGAACCTTTCGTCCATGCCCCTAACGTTCATAAAATGTAAATCCCTAGGACTTATAGCCGTTACGGACCTTCTCTGCGAATAGGTGGGACATCAGGGAGCGAAGGCTGCGCGTGCTTCTTCATCCTACGTGAGTATAGACAGTGGGTAATGCCAACATAGTTAGAGCAAGACTATCATCCTCGGAGCCATGGAAAACACATAAGCGCTCGTAAGTTGGTATCTATGCGAATCCATAGGAGTCCTCTGCAGGGCATCTTCGGGGAAAGGGTCACGTTTGTCAGCTGACTGTTTGCGAGTAGCTTAGGGGAAACAGGTCGCGTCTTTAAGACGGTCATTTGTATGTCCTTAGGGAAGTTCCAGTTTGAAAGCTGGTCGTGGTTTTAAGCGTTGTGTACGTCTTTCATCCCTGTGGCACGGACGACGCTACTCACCTCTCCCACCTCTCCCACCTGCCCTCCACCCCTGGCCGCGCAAGGGATTACAATGTTTAGAAAGCACTTACAGAGTTTCGCAGGGAAATTAATGCCGGCCCTCGAAAACTTTGAACCCTGTCTTGATCCATCTTGATTTCACAACCGTGCAAGTAGTGAAGTGGAGGAGAATACCGAAGGGTACGGGCGACGGTGAGACACGAGGTGGAGTGACGGGAAGGGAGATAGATATACAGATAAGAGGAGATTCCTATAGTCAGGAGAAGCGTCGCGACGCACTTTACTCCCGCTAGTAACTATAATTCCAAGAGAAAGCAAAACTGTCAGGAATGTGTCGGACAGCAAGCTGTCTCAGAGAATTATTATGCTAGGATGAAAGCGTCTGGTTTAGGGGTTCCTGGGGCTTCTTGGACGGGTTTCGCGGTGAAGAGGATTCTTCACGGAAAGTTTAGAGGACGCCCGGAATTTTGCGGCCACGGGAAGTAGCGTTCGCGTCGAGTTTCTGGCGGGGAATTAGAAGCAACGGGCTGCGCCCGAGCGAACGACGCGTTTCGGCTAAATGATAAAAGTTTGCCAGGAGCTTTTTTTTTCCGGAAGTGCTGATGGCGGCAATGGCGGCGGTGAGATCACGAGGAAGCCGCTATCGTTGCTGGCATGCTGATGCTGAAGCCGCTGGCGTCGCTCTCGGTGGGAGATTTCGGCATCCCGTCTTAAGAGGGTGTGCGTCTCCCTAAACTCCGTGCTGTTACGGAACGCTGCCTTCCACACCTCACCACCCTCCGCGCCAGAGCAGTATATTTATTCAGTCTTTTATATTAAAAGTGCTGCCCAAGATCCCTGGCGTCTTCAACCCCTAAATCACACTCCAGCACCGCAACATTATTAACTATTTACATAGACCTGTTATTACGGATACCTTATGCCGAGAGGGCAGAGGAATCCGGAAGCGGCAACGCTATTCTTTCTTTTTCATTTTTTCGTCACAAGAAGGAGCCACGTGCCTTCCGCGGAACGTCAGTGCCGCATTCTGTTTTCCATTCGCAGGAAGATCGAGAAAGAAAAGGAAGGTAAGCCTGAAGAATCAAAAGGAGAGAAAAATAAGGGAAAAAGGGGGGAAAAAAAATAAAATGCGAAGAAAGACGTCTATAAGGTCGTGTCGGGGGGGAGTTCGAGGAGAAAGACGCACGGAGCTCCTCTTTCCTGCAGATGGCGAAATGAAAGAAATCGGAAGTCCATGAAAGGGAAGCACCCCGTCAATCTCCCCGTGGGCTTTTATACGAATTACCCACTAGAGGGCTGTTACGCGGTCGGCGTCGGCGTCGTCGCGACGCCACGTTTAAGTCGCGTGGTATGATATCGCGCGAGTAGTAGTGCGTCCGTCGTGCGCGAAAGTGATAAACAGGCCTATGGAGTTGTGTGAATGGAGCGTCGGTGGAGAGGTCGACGTCGACGTCGACGGTGGCGGTATCAGTCTTCATTTGGGTAAAAACGCCACGACGTCTGAAAGCATATTGAAAATCCGGCTTATATCCGGCCGATTCTTATTTAAGCGAAGGGACTATCCACTGGCAATCAAAAAGGATCATAACCTTCGCCGGGAGTCCCTTTCGATCTGCAGCTTCGTGCAGACTTTAAGTAACGGCTTACAGCTCATATTTATAATGCCAGTCGATCCTGCACGTCCAGCATCTTTTTTCATGCTCTCATCTTCTTCTCATCTTTATCTCGTGCCTCTTTCTCTCTCCCATTTTCAATAGCACCGACATTTTTTGACGCTTACGCACGTGGTGGCTCATTTTCTATGTCTTCCTTTCTCTGTTCCCTCTTCGGAGAAGAAGGAGAGGAGGACGTTCGGAAATGGTCGAGAATATTCGCTCCAATCCTCCTAGGATTGGTTCATTCTCTCTTACTTAACCAAGCGCCTTAAATCACCTTCCAATATTAAAAACTTTCTTCCGAGGCTTTCGGGAAGGGAGGTAGCAATTTTCTCAAAGAGTATACCGCCTACTTCGTTTCGAAAGAATCGAGTTTAGAAAAAGAAAAAGGCCCTTTGGGAAAATAGCTACCGCGCGAGCATATATCCCTAACCGTTGTCAAGAGCGCTCATGCGATAAACGAACTTATCGAAAAATGAGGCGAATAAAGAAATGGCGAAGGTGCCTGCTTTGACGCACCATGGGGTCATTGATTTTTCCAGATTTTTGTCGTTCGATCATGATGTAATAAAGACACAGGGGGTGCTGGGCGTTAATCCTGGGGCAGCAGGATTTCTTACAGGTTCACCAGGGGTACAATCAACTATTGACCTGCAAAGTTAAGAAGTCGTGAAGCTGCGAAGTGTAGGAGTTTTGTCAAAACATAATCATTCAGTGTGCCAGTACTTTCCCGCGCAGAACGTTGTAACTTATATTTAATTACTGCAGGTAATATATTAGATTTAAAGACTTTTCCGTAAAATATCGCGGCATTAAGAAAACCTCCAACCAACACGGGGCTGCTGAAGAAAATGATTTATTTTTCATGAATTCTTTACGGTTGGCCGCGCTACGCCCAGCGGTCCGCTCTCCAGTTACTGTATCGCTTTTCTATGTGCGAGCAGCGGCACAACTTGCCAGTTTCCTTTTTCTTTTCTTTGCCGAACGATAATATTCCTTTAATTTCTCTTCCAATCCCAGGCCGGGCGTCGCCATGCTTCTCTCGGCCTCGACTAATTAATACAGCCTTAAGTACCGAAACTCTGAAAACTTCTGGATCTTTCGAATCTTCGCTCATTTTCACCCTTAGCCGAAAAAAGTAATGTCAAAGTGGTTCTGCAGTAGGATGGCAACCACGGCATCATCTCTTACGGTGAAATAAAAAAAAAAAAAGGAAGATCGATACGATTGACCGCAAGAAATTACATGGAAAAAGTTCCACGGGGTCAAAAAGCGGCTAAACGCTGAAGACTGAGCTAGTATAAAGTGGATGAGGAAAAGCTCTCAAAAGGTAGAAAGAAGTGGGGAAGCCTGGGAAGAGGCAAAGGGTCTTCGTAAAAGAAGAGAAAAGCAAAGAAGGTTCTCATACTTTTCGAAGACAACATGATCCAAGACGGTTCTACGAACAGCCCTTGTAGGTTCGCCACATGCTCTGGGGTTCGGACCGAGTTCACGTATTCACGGAACCCGCGAGTGGCGCGCGGGGAATCTTTAGTTTTTTATAAATTATTCATTGTGTGCCGGGGCTTTCAACAGTATGTTTTCAGGACCCGTAAAAACAACCTCAGCGGCCTTTTCACCGCTGACTAACCGCGAACGTGTTTACAGTGTTGAAGAGTATGTGCGGTACAGCAGAGTGCCCCAGAGCAGGAGGGGCGGTTTGATATGGTACAGTGCCGGAAGAAAGAGGCCTCCCAATCAACATCCCAACAACCCCCGCACAATGAATCTTTGTCCGTTAAGCGGTAGCATCTTCACATGACGTGAAGGGTGTTGCGCAATCCGGTGTCCATTGAAAGGGTTCGTGTTCTCTGTTTCTATCAGACTCACAGTCACAGCCATTTCATTCCCTAAACAGATCTCGCCACCTGAATATGGCTCTCTGGCATCCTCGTGACTGTACCACCGCACTGCTATCCCCTCGGAAATGTACTTGCCGCTCTCACGATTTTTTATTAAGCATTTATTCGCGTTTCAATGGGTCAACAGAATTGCGATGGAATTGAAAAAAGAAAAAAAAAAATTATTTCGACAGTGCCTTTCTCTCTGCTCTCTTCAACTCCTCATTCAGTAGCCTCTTTCTCTTGGAGCTTTTACTACAGCTACTACCGATCCCTACTTTGCTGTCCGTTAAATCCGCGTATGAATCGACATTCCCGGGTCAATGCTTATATGGGTTAAGTGATTTGGTCGGCCGCGACTGGGAACGAAGAACTTAATAAAAAGCTGTCTCCTCTCTACGCCATGTAGCCTCGAAGCAAGCATCAGTTTTCCACGGCTTTCCACTCCATGCTCTTTCCTTTTATCCGCCATCCCTTTGCCGTTACGCAAAATGTTTTTTCATTCTCAAGTGTGGCACGAGTGTAAAACAAAGTCGTAAATGCTTTGTGTAAAGAAAATACGAGAATGAAAAACTGAAGAAAAGAGGAGAGAATCCGTGGGAAATTTGGATTTTCCAGGGTGTCGACCGCGAAAGAGAAAATTCTCAGGTTCAGAGGATCCTGACTCGAATCTTCTGGTCCTTTACGTAACTTAAAATTTTCACTCCAACTCCCTTGCGAACCCAACGAATAAAATGGTAAAGAGAGAGAACGCCTGACCGGTTCCTTCCCTTAAGATACATATGTATAGGCACGCTTCCCCTTTCCGCCTAGATCACTCCTACTCCCATTCTCAGAACCACCCCAACTTCATCCCTCTTTTACATAAAGTCCATGAGTACATTCGCGAGAAACCGCTGTCGCAATGTTACCGTGTTAAGTTGCCCTCTTGGTGTCTCTTGGCTTACACGGTGGGCTTACGATTTGATTTGGGTAGGCTTTGCGTCAATTAGGAAGCGCACAAGAAAGACGGGCCATACGGTAGCTCCATTTTGGAAGCTTTACCCGGCAACGAATACGTACCAAATGTTCTCTGGTTACTTTGTACGCAAGATCGAACTAGTTCTAGGACTCCTTGACAATTTTTTTTCTTTTTTTTCTTTCTGCCAAAAGGCATATATTAACAATCCTCGAAAATGGGCAAAAGGCACAAAGTAATACGAATGATAAATTTCTAAATTTAATTCAAAAAGTTAATGGAAAAGAGCGTTATTATTCGAGCAAAAAATCTGAAGCCATCGGTCGAACGACTGATTGACGTTTTCAATGAAAAAGGAAACATCGATAGGTCGCCAGCAGATGCGTCCCTGGCTTTCAGTTAATCAAAAACATTTGCATAAATCATGTCGTTTGAAAGCTCGTTGTCGGTGCTTTTTGCTCGTAAATGTATCGCAATAATGGACGAATTGCCCGAATGAAAAGCCCTCGCGGTGCTCGCGCAGGCTTTTCCCTGCCGGCAAATTGCACGAGGGCAAACAGACTTTTCGCGATTGAATATTGCATAATCAACCGGACGCCATTGCACCTCCCAGCTGGGATTGAATTACACGGGAGTACACCCACCTTTTCCTCTACCCCCACGCCTATGCATGTGGTCGCCCCATAGTCGTTTCTCATTATTTAAGTATACATACAATACACACTACGTATCCACATATCAACGGGTTCGTGTAATTCTCGATTAGTAAAATTCAAAATCCCAATCCTCCTTTTGGTTGCTCTGCATTTTAGTAAAGTATTTCGACGCAAGTTACCATTACACTAATGACTTTGACTTCCCGCGAAGAGGGATATCGTAAAGGTAAAATGGCAGCCCGGTAATGATTCAGTGATTGCCCGTTTTCCAGAAAACACGTGGCAAGGCTGTGTATTATTTTTATATATGTGTACTTTAGTATTGGAAGCCATAATAGAGCATTTCATATATTTAAGGTATTTACACGTATATATAGGTTAATGACGTAAGGCTCAACTGTGTTCCGCATCGATGGTGTCGAAATTCCCAACGTCATGCATAGAAGAACTTTAAGGAGATCCTTATAGCAGTTACGGTAACCTGTCGTACTACGTCATTGCTTATGCAAGATGAATTGAAAGAAAGAATAAATCGAGAAGGTGGATGGACGTCTATAGACGTCCTTGTCAAGATGCAATATTTATCCGTAAAGTATTTTCATGTTGTAATTTCATGAAAAGAACAGGATGGATTTTGCTTCGAAATAAGGAGGATTATGTCCTTTAATCGAATCCTTAATGTCCCCCATAGTAGGCGTAAAGCTAGTAAAGTTTTAACGTGGGACTTAGCTTGAAGTCAGTGTTAATGACATATCAATCAACAGTTCATTTCTCTAAAGCCTAGCTAATAGCTCGGTGCGTGTACGTTAGCTGACATAATATCTCCGCCTAATATCTCCGCCTAACCTGGCTGTAATTTGAAAAAGCTTTTAGAATTGGCAACCTTTACCATGCTTTATGGCGTAACTCCTATTTCTGTACTATCCTTGTCCACTGCCTACCTGTATCCTTCTTGGTTGCGTTATGTTTTTTGTTATTTGACTTGGAATCTAAATAAGAGCTTTCCGACACGTCGTTGCCAACCAGGAAGCTCAACAAGGAGGATTCGAAAGTGACTTCCGCAAACGATACTTTTGTTCTTACTCGTAGCCAACTGGCGGACGAATACTGTACTACGGTATATGATGCAAGGGTGTCCGGTTTCAAGACTACGATCTATTAACCACTCGGTCTTATCGGTTTCTCGTGAAACTATCGCACCTGATGTGTCGGAGTTACGTCAACTAATCGTCCGGAGGGATTTTGCGACTGCGATGTCCGTCGTGAACTTTTAATTAATATAGATGACGCGCAAACAAAAGCTCCCAAGCGCAAAGAATTTTCGGGACAAAGGCGACCCGCGGAGCATTGTTGCCCAGTCTTGTTACAAGTGACGTGACGGCGTACAAGGGAAAAGGGTGAGAGGCAGGAAAGTAGAGTGGCTGAAGTCTTCCGAAGGATGAATTTCAGAGAGAGAGAGAGAGAGAGAGAGAGAGAGAGCAAGGGAAAGAGAGGAAGTATTTTGACCCCTGACAAAAACAAATAGACAACAGGCTTTTTAATGAACTTTTTACATTTCCGTGCTTCCCGTCCGTCTAGTCAGTGTAACGTTACCTGTTCCGTCTCCTCCCTTCGCGCTCTTCACCGCTCTCCCAATTCTATCCTTTTTATCTGTAGCTTCTGGCTGCCATTTTTACTTTTTATTTTCCTCTTTGCCAGCCTTCAAGAAAATAATGCCTGGCTATTTCTCTAGTGCATCTTTCGTACCTTTTGCGTTCTGCGTTTAGCCAAGCGTGCTTTCGATTCCGCTGAGAACCGACAGCAATATCAAGATGCGCCGCTCTGTCACTATAAGGATATCAGGAGACTACAGGAATATACTAGGACGATTACGAAGATAGCAACGATGCCAGCGACGCCACCGACGTCGACGTCGACGATTATTTAGTTAGCGTCGTTATATCGCTGGCGCACTCATCCTCCCGCGCCATTCTCTCCCCGTAAACTGGCAAACGGAAATCTAAATGAAGGATGGGCGGGGTGATGGGATGGTGGCATCTCGTAGGGGTTCCAACGTTTACACGGTCTGGCTCGTGTGTCATCTCTCTACTCTCTCCTGTATTCTTGACTGTGAGAAACCGTGCGAGGGTGAACGGGGTAGTTCCGTTCGAACTGAATTAAAAGCATTCGTTAAGGCGTAATAGTGTTTTCTGCCGGGCTGAATGTTGCCGAGTATTCCCATCGTTTGTAACTATTTTTACCCCTGACCGACGATCCGCCTCCCTCTACACCCTGTGGCTAAAACGGGGGTAGCACCCATTGACGAAGGGACGAAGTCTCCGAGGGACAAACCTCCGCGAGATTTAAAGGACCTGGGAACTCTCGTTATAGGGGAAGCTAATGCGGAAGAACGAGAAGCGATCTACCACTCGTTTTCTCAACGTCGACCATTGGCGCTCCGACGGAAAGTAGAAACGTGTGATGCTTTTTATTCGTCTTTTACTTCAATTTAATTATCTATTTTTATTACTGCGTTCCCCTTTTCTCTCAATTTTTTTTACAACTTTATCCCCCTGGTCCACAGCTATAAATTTCCTCTCTAAAACGTCGACCCTTTCAACCTTCATACTGGATCCGAGTAATCCACGAAATATGGATTTACATACTCCTCTCTCTCTCTCTCTCTCTCTTGGCTCTTGGCTCTCCTAGCAGCATCAGCACAGCCATCGGTATTCTTACTCATTCTCCTTCTAACTCCACATATACACACGTAATATTCGGTTTACGTGACGGAGCCAACATGCCACGTCACGGAGTGAGCCAAGAACTATACTTTGTCGTCGTAACGAAAGAGCGAGTTGCAAAGCCTCCAGGCTCCCACCTTCACCCGTCGCCGTCGACGTCGTCTCTACCTCTCACAATTGAATTCCCAGTACTACTCCTGGCAACTTTCAGATTTTATCCTCTCACGTTCCACTACCTTCCTTCGTCTCTATAAGCTTCTACTTCTTACTTCTTCGGTAACACCATCGCTTCCCCTATCAACACCACCCCCTTCTATACCAAGAATAAAAAAACCTCGAAAAAATCCCAAGTTTTTTAAACAATTTTCCCACGACAATTCCACCGACTATAGCCTCTACTTGGTTCAGTTTCTACTTTAAACCTGTAGCTATAATACAGTGAATTTGCTTAGCACTACAGAGACAGCTCTCGTATTTCGCCAATATTAATCGGTAAGAAGAGACTCGTCTCTCGTTACAGGACATTACCTATAGCTATGAGTACACATAGGCACGTCTGAGAGGTACGACGGGCGCCACGTTACACTGAAAGGTAAAGTCGACAAGGTGGGAAAATGACTCCCTCCGTGTTTCCCATAATCCCCTGCGAAACGAAATATCGAATAATAATTTGGCGACTAACGAAATTTCGAATAAAAAGAAGAGGCCATTAAAAGCCTAGCGTTAAATAATTCTTCATTTTTTTTCTACGATTCACTTTCACCTCGACTCCTCCCCTCTCGTTTAGGGGGAGAGGAACATCTACCCGCACGGCATCTTCTCGAGTAATGTGACTGGCAGTAAAGTCGCTCCAATTTTAAACTGCATTCGTGTCCAAGACCATTAGTGCCTGAATCAGGCAATAGGGGTGGTGACTGGAAGGGTTGACAGCCCACCCTTAGAGCTACCGACGGTTCAAGTCACTGTCTTAATAGCGGCTAAGGCACAAAGGGAGAACAAGTAGATTTTTATAATGTCGCGATTCGATCTACTTTTACAGTATCGCGTTTCCTCTCACAGTAAATTTTTCAAAGCGAACTTCGTTCGTGGTCGATAAGATAAATATAAAAATAAGAATTTAGCTCTGTAAAAGAAAATCGATTTGCGCAGTCTGAATTGATTTGTTTTTTTTTTAGATTGATCTCATTTGAATCTAATATTTTTATCCGGAAATGGAACTGTAGTGTACTAATCGAGAATACAGTGCAATCGCTTAGCCATTCTGGAATAAGAAGTGGCACTCGGGTGAAAAAAATTAAATCGACAAACAATTAACGTAAACGTAATAAAAAGTGGATATAAAATTTATATAAAATTTGTATATAATCAAACGGATATATTGACTTTATATAATTTTTCTAAGTCTCATGTATTATTTCGTCATCCAAGCATTATAGGTAAACGCGTTTAATAAGGAGCGAAGGAGCGTTCTCTTTTGCCTTGGCACGCGAAACACTCGGAATTTCGCGGAATGCCGGAAAAGACGGCGAAGGAGCCAGGTATTATATTTTGCAAGTAATTTTCCAGTGGGATTCTCCCAAGAAATGTTTATTCATAACTTGTTTAAATGCACGAAGTATGATTGTCCTCCATGGCGTTTCCAACTACCCTCGGGTTCCGCCAACCCTCTCACTGCATCCCACCGCGCACCCACCCATTCTACTTTGGCTGTCCTTTCTACATGCACCACCACCACCACCACGCCCTGGATCACTGTGTTAATCTTACAATAAGTCTACATTTTGTTGCGCATGTCGATTTAACGTCTTTTCTTTTTTTTTTTATTCTCTATATACGACTTTTCCAAGC
>JARPRG010000305.1:889595-904553 GCA_031001745.1 Hartigia nigra
AGTCTACATTTTGTTGCGCATGTCGATTTAACGTCTTTTCTTTTTTTTTTTATTCTCTATATACGACTTTTCCAAGCGTGCATTTCTCGCCCGTCGAGCTTATGTTTTTCCCTCCGTTCTGCTCTATTTACTCCCTCGCCACTGTATCTCGTTCTCTTTCGTCCCATTGCTTGTTTTGCAAGTTTTCCTCTTCGACGGACCATCGCGCAGGCAAACTCATTCACGTCGTACGCTTAACTGTCGCTCCGTGGAAAACTTTGGATTTTTTGATCGCCCGGCGGGGCCACGTTGAATTTCATAAACTGAAGAATCTACGTCCCGCCGCTACATCGTCTGGCAGCCAAACTGCTGCTCTATCGGATAGAGACACGACTAACAGCAGCGTATGCAGTGCACGCAGTGCCTTTAACCCCAAAGACGTACGATAAAATATCCCTCTCTCTCTCTCTCTCTCTCTCTCTCCTCTATTTCTCGCGAGAGCTACTTTGCTTTTATTTAAAGGTTTCACATAGCCCAGGACTTTATTTTATCCTCTTTTTCCTCTATTCCCTTTCTTCATTGCCTCTCTCCGTTCTTACTTTTTTCCTTCCTCCTTTCTCCCAGGTCCTCGCATTACGTACCGCTCGTCTTTTGTTCCGCAGAAAAGAATACATTAACAAGAATGTATGCGCTTGTTCGTACGCGTGCACGTTGGAGGTGGAAGTCGTGACGATTTATCATTTAGCGTTCGGGAGGGGCGGGGGAATTATAGCCCAAGTATACATGGTCGGTTCGGCAGCAAATTCATTTAGGCAATGATAGAAAGTAATGTTTCCTTCTGAAAATTTACGGGGTTCCTGGATCTACCCCTGAATTCTATAGTTTGCTTAGCGCTGGGGGGTGGCAGGCAAATTTCTTTTCGAAAGAGATGGCTGAGTCTTGGTAGCTGCCTTAACACGTTATCACGAGTGATACGTGACTCGGAGGACACGTCCGATTCAAGAGGATGAGTTTATCGTTAGACACGAAGAAGATAGAAGAATGAAGAGTTCACATTATTTTTCCGGTAACATCATAAATATTGATTAATGGATTTGGATAATTAACGAATAAACTTCGAATTCATCGTTAAAACGACCCTATACGTGCCTCACCGCTACCTGCTATATATACGTAATAACGTTGCCGCACTATTCCCTTGTGAATCTACATTCAATCCCATTACGTACATTATGCTACAAAATATAAAATACTCGTATGGCTACATAACATTAGTTAAGTGATCAATCGCATTTTCGAAAGAATTAATCAGACCAAAATAAAATGTTCAACACTGAGGATCTCTACGTGACATCTGTTTTCTAACGATAAAGGATGCGGGGAATAAGTGTGATAGAAAATATCGAGAAAGTGGAGGTAGAAATGTGTGCGAGGATGAAGATTAAAAATGAATGGAGGAATGGAGGAATGGAGAATCGTAATATTCGCACTTTCTACGCAACGTAATCGCATGCCTTTCTCGGAGAAGCAGACATCGACGCAGCTTCGAACAGACACATAGACAATTGAACTCACCTTTTTAAGAGTTTCCCACGACAGTTGGAGTGAGAGAGGGAGGCAGAGATAAGGTGAGAGGGAGGGCGCGTGCGAGAGAGAATCTGAGCAATGATTGATTGAGAGGACGAAATGCCGCGAAATGTCGCGAAATGTCGCGAACAACCCTCGAGCGTCTCTTTTCCATGACGTCGGCGTGTGAAAACGGTCTGCCTCCTCGTGCGATAATCGTCGCGCCCACGGGAAAGGCGTCGCTGGGAGCACCACGCGGACAAACATCAAGCCAGAAACTGCCATACGTCGCCCGCCCGTGGCTGCTCACCCCAGACATCCACTTTTGCGGGGACGCATGCGTCGCTTTTAAGCGCCGAAACCACCCCCTACGATTCGAGTTTGCAGGTGCAGGCTCTCGTAGCCGAAGAAGGGTTAGTTTTTCTGCTCGTTCAAACAATCTTTGCACATGCTCTCTTTTGCTTGGTCCAGATGCCGCATGAAGGTTCAAAACTTTGATAAAAAAAAATTGACGGAAATACAGCGGGAGATCGGACGATTTGACGGCAGTGAGGGAGAGCACGAAGGAGACGTTTTCATGAAAATTTTAACGCGTCAGTAAAAACAGAAACAGGATAGCATTACGTGTTATGCATTGTAGAAAGAAAGGGAAGAGAGAATTCTTGGAGATGACGCTCATCCGGAATTGACGAATCCTCCAAGAGTCCACTGTATCGGTCTGGAATTCTAGAATCTGGTAGAGGAAGAATATATTGGCCCTGTTGTTGGGCAGCTCATTTTTAAAAAAGAACACCACGTCGTATCGCGCTTTACGTGTCTTTCTCTTGTACTTCTTTTCACGCTGGAAAGTGGAAAACCCTTCCGTCCCTTGGGAGCCCTTTCCGGCATACGATTCTTTTTGCTTATGGTTCGGCCCACGAGAGCCTGAACTCAAAATTCTTTTGTTTTTCAACTCGAATGAGAGTAAGAGAGAGAGAGAGAGAGAGAGGCCAAGATATCCAAAGAAGAGAAACACATATTCTTTTTCTATTCGTAAGGCGAAAGTATACGGAAGTAGAAAGAAGAGAAGGATGGAATCGGAGAACGTCGCCAAGAAAGAGGACATCTTCCCTGGCGCGAATTCAGGTGGTGGTCTGGTTGCGATTGCGCAGGCGTCGGCGTCCCGATGTCCTGGGAGTGTGAGGTTGAGGGCAGCCGGCGGGGGTATGGGGGTGAATCAGTCAGGCCGCAGCGCGCGCTCAGAAAACTACCCTTACGCGGGCTCACATCCCTGGCGGCTGCTTTCTAATTCCTTCGCGACACCGCGTATGCGATGTCGTCGAGAAACACCCCGTCGTCAACGTATTCCTACGAAGAACTTTGGAATTCTCTCGATTGAATAAGGCGAGACGCTTTCCACGTGCGTCGTTATCACATCAGGGTGTGGATATCGAGCGAAGGGGATGTGCTCAGTGAAAAATAAGTGATTCGTGATGATACGCCGGGAAATGGACACGAGGTTCGCGAGGGAGTTCCGCTGAACAGTGTGGCTAAGTTATCGTGAACGTTCCATAGCTGATTCGTATGCGATACTTGGACAATTCAACAGCCTAAGCGTCCTCGCCAGGACGGAGACTCTCTTTTATTTGTCGATGTGACTTTTCTCAAGCGATAGCAGCGAGAAAGTCGGAAAGCAAAGCGAACGGGAGAGAAAAGACGTGGAACGATGAATCCGGAATTTTATGGGTTGGAAAGCTTTTACGAGAGTACGAGGACGATACGTGTAAACGTGTAAAAGTGTAAAAGTGTAAACGAAGCTGGGAAAATCACTGTCGGCGATAAAACGTAAAAATTCACTGTGAATCTAGTGTCTCCTCGAGAAATCCTCTTATCCTCACGACTCTCCTGTTTACGAGGAGCTGCTGCGAGACTTTTCGAAAATTTAAACCAAGTTGCACAGCCAACAAGCTCAAAGACTCTTAAACATATCATATAAGTCTGTATACTTGTACTTCTTCTCCTTTAATGACGCGAGACCCCCCACGCGTTCATACATATACATAAATGCTGCTGATGATGCTGCTGCTGCTGCTTCTCTCTAATAAAAAGTCACGGCGAGATTGAGCCATTTTGCCGGGAGGCCAGCCAGACTGGAAAAAGTCAAAGTAACGAGCGACAGTGGGACTTTGCAAAAGACGTAACGGCAGAAGGACGTCTACGAGAATTTGAGAAAAAAGCTTTCACTCGATCCGGCATCTGCCTCAAGCTTTTATCGAGCATTATACGGTCCACGGCCATTAGCCGAGGATAAACGTTGACGTTAAACGTAAAATGAAAAGCCTTTTTTCTTTCGAGTCCACGTGAAATACGTAAGGACTCGATTCTCGGTGTAAATTGAAAGTGTCGTAAGTGGCCCACTTGGATCAGGGAAGAAAGTAAAATTGAAAGCTTCGATGACGAAAGCTCGTAGAAAAATATTCTAGTGCCAGTTGGCCAATTCGGCAGCTACAGAGAAAATACTCGAATATGGGATGGTCGTGGAATCACAGGAAAAAAGATTCGAGATAATCGCGTTGCGATTCGCGCGAAGATGAAGCTTCTTTAAAAGCGCGACTCCGAAAAATGCGCAGGAACACGACTCGAGAAGAATCTATTATTACAGGATAAAGTGAAAGAGACAAAAAAAAATACCTTTAACGACAATATCGACACCAATCTCAATATCATTATAATATTTATCCCGTGAGAAAGTAGAAGATAGATAGTAACACTTTGACCTATGATTACGTTGTCAAGTTGAAAGTGCGTAGGTAGTTTTAAAACATATCCAAGAAATCACTGTATTTCCCAATGATAATCAAAGTATAAGAAGCGCAGTGAAAGAAGACTCATCGATTCCCAACTTCAGTCGATCATCAAGATGAAGTTGATCCAAATGAATGTTTAACTTAGTTTTTCTTTGAGGAAGAAGAAGAAGAAGAAGAAGAACAAAATCAGAAAACATTAATTTCTTCGATGTCAGTGTTGAAACTCAATAAAAAAAGAAAAGTGTTGATAGTGATCATCGTTACCGTCGGCATTGTCAATATTTTACGTTCGACAGGACCCACGTTCTTCGTCGAGAATACATAAAAATACAAAGCACACACGCGCCAGTATACAATAAGCTCTATTTTATTAAGGAATCCTCGAGATGGCACTAGTGCCGCGTATTCGCCTATAGGGAAATAGAGAAATATCCGCGCGTATCTCTTCGAGTGTCTCGCGTGTAAAGATAAAGTATTTTTTTACGTGTAGCATGAAAATCACATATAGTGTCGGCTCATTCAGAAAATATTAAAGTAAAACTGTTTCCTTTAGTCCAAGAAATATCCTTGGATATTATACGTGTACCGTATTCAGACTCTTAAGAAAAAAAAAACAAAAAAAAAACAAAAAAACGTGTCTTCAACTTCTACATTCTTCCTGATCCTACTTCCATCTGTGTTGTGTCTTCACTTCTCTACTTCTACTAGACATCATCGACTTGGTCGACGATATCGACGCATCAACGTCTCATCGTTACGTCATAGAATCGGGCGCAACGTGGTGGTATGTTCTGACAAGGGTGATTTGTTTTTCGTAGGTGGCTGCTACGAGGTTATTAAGTGCAGTGACGGGTGACGGAAGGAAGGCGAGGAAGCGAGTCAATATGACTCCTACTTTCCTCGTCCTGTTGATGGCGACCGACCTTATTTTTGCGCAGACTGGTGAGTAATTAGTTAATTAAAAAATAAAAATAAATAAAAATAATCATCGCCTTCGGATGGACTTTATAACATCGTGAGAAAGACACTCCTGTGATGGTTGGGACTTTTCTTCGTGCATTTCATCGAACGACTGATGGACACTAATCAATTGTCATGGACACATACGTCACGAAAATTTAAACTAGAAATGAAACATAAAACGTGACGAGTGCCTCTCGATGAACATTAGTGAAAATGTCGGGTGCAACGACAGTGGAAAAGATTCTTGACGTGCGTTACGTCTATATCGTCGATATGTATATATCGAGAGGCTCAAAATTCTGGTCGACGTAAATGCGCATCCAATCGATAGATGCTTTCAAAGCGTTAAAAATGTTTTTTGTTTATTTTGTAAATGAATTCGATTCCATATTTTTTCACGTCACTCTTTTATTCCCAGTCGAACGATCTACGCTCGTCGTACCCGTTTCCTCCTGTTTTTCGGACTTGATCTCTTAAGTTGTCTGCAAACTTTCGAGCTTTTCAAGTCCGTGCACTGACAATAAGAAAAGTAATAGAAGCTGTCGGGGATTCGGAGCGCTTTCCTAAAGCTTACTTTGCGGTTTATCGTCGCGACGACTCGAAGCTACACGAAAGCATCGCGGTCGACGAGTCTGTTCATGACCTTGGGGCGCAGGAGGAAAAGAGTACGAAGTCGCGATGTGAGATAGGCTTAAAGAATGACTAGGTTTATTATTTTCGAAAAATTTCAACGCGCCCATATAAAGACGCGAATAAATGGTAACATGCGAATTTGTAAACTAACGCTGCGTGAATAGCGATAACGTTATTCGCGTATCAGTGCTTAAAAAGCCTCGTATACACTCGCCGGGCAATAACGTGCTTTAAGCTCGTCGGCCATAAACGTGAAGCGGCGGCCATACGGCCTGGAAAGCATAACGCTCGCCGCGGTCATGAAAACTGCCTGAAAAGCACTGTCCGAATGCCGAGCTGCTTGCCTTTACAGTGAACCAATCGCGCGTCGTTATTTCACTTCGATACGTGAAGCTTTAACGTTACGAATTTCGGACAATTACGTCATAGACGTCAGTGAATGAACTTGCGGTGTCTGCAGACACGTTAAACAATAAGGTGCAGCGTGTGTTCGTACTTGTGCAAACTCCTCTCTGTACGTCACTGACATCAACTGACAATGAGGACAAAGAGATGAGCGAAGGGATGCTGCTCGCTTGTTGGACCGCATGGAGCTTCGCGTGAAAGCTCTGTCTGAAAAACGTTTTGCGACTATCGTGCCCATTCGCTTAAAGCACGAACAAGCGAACGGAGCTTCCAAGCTCGATTGCGCCGCAGCTTTATGGACTTGGGACGTGACGTTCGAACATGACAGGCCTAAGAGTGTCTATTCTGACCATTGTGACTCGTCGTGTGCTAGCACGTGACTGTGCTTTATGGACCCTAGGACGCTTGACGCATGCGCGTTACATGTCTTTGACGTACTTGACACGTCTGACACATGACTGACTCGACGGTCACGCTGGCGAGACAGGATATCTTATCAGCTTAACATTTAGCATTTTATATATCTATGGTATTGCCATTCTTTCAGGGTGAATGATCTAGTAGGGATCAGTAGCGCTATTAGTTTCATCCTAAATAACAAATATAATAATCCTCATGATGGAGCGGATGATGACCTGACTAAAGCATTGGCAGCTGCCATATCGATGTCCCTAGACTTCATTCCGATCTGTCTGGGGAAAATTAAGCGCCTATCTGTCAGGGTGAGTTTCCGAAAAATCTCAAGGGAGCGAAAATAGTCGCAAGCGGGAGGCTGGAGTCTGGAGTCGCCGTGGCAATTTCAATGCGCAAGATTGAGTTTCTTTTGGATGATGAGGAGGTGCGGAGCGACGAAGAGAGGGCGCGGGGGTACCGGGTGCCGGTCGTACCAATTCTTTGCATGGATTTTCTTGAAGGGCTTGCTTTTTAATTCATATTCAATCGTCAATCGATATTCCTCCTTACGCGATTCTGACTCTCAAAATGTCTACGAGAATTACCAATTGGGAAACTGCGAGGCAATTCATAGTTAATAGGATATTTCTCCGATCGTCCGGGGGAGGAGTGCTACGAGCTCCAGCTAGAGATTTCCTCAGAGGCTTCTAAATCTCCCGTTAACGCTAAACGAAGAAAATACAAGAAAAGGATGATTCGAATGAACGGGATACTTACCTTGTATTCCAAGCCCATCCGGTCAATTGATTTTTCTACATGGTGAATACGATTCTCAGGTGACACATGAACGTCTTCCACTCCTCGAAGACCTGGATACTGAAGCTTCTACTGGGGTAAAATAAGACGAATCTCACAGTGGGTCACACGAGGATACTCATGGATTCTATTTCAATATTTTTCAAGATGATCGCTGCTTTTTAGGTTTATTAGCATACTGTATAAATTCGGTCTCGTTCGAGTAACCCCTGGGAGGTTCGCCAGTAGGGTAGACCGACCCATAAGACTAGTACTGTCGAAGAGGGTGAAGGTGGTTATAAAATAAAAAAAAAGTTAGTTTCACTTTATGGGATCTCTTAGGCGGTAGGTGGTCGGAGTCCGAAATCCCTCTTCTCACTGAAGCAGAATATAGGTAGGACTTTCCTAGAGGGCTGCTAAGGGTTGCAAGACGCTGCGCCTAAGAGAGAACAGTATCGAAATACATAGTAAATTTAACTCAAGGACAGACTGTATAAACTTTAGCTGCAGCGTTCGTGGCTCTACAAACCACCCTTCTTCCTCCCTTCCGTCTTAACACCTCTTTGGATTATCCTCACTAGTTACTCACTCGGAGGGACCAAATAGATTTCCGCAGTGATTTCCTTACTCCTCTTAGGCCCGGAGCACGACGCACCAGCCGGTTATGATTTTTGCGTGCTGTAATTGCAAGAGGGTGGTTCCCCAGCAACAGCTGGGGAAGTTCCCCTCAGGTTTGCTTACTCGCGTAGACTCGACTGTGGAAGCAATCGCCTAATTAACGTTCCGAACGCTAATAGTTCACTCTGTTCAAACAAAAAGCTTGACGGGGTTGGTCTGCTGACTCGTGGTTGGCTGAAGTTGCAAATCGATCGGCAACAACCAACTTTTCACTTATTTCCATAAACTATATCAACATTAGTGGCTAATACGCATCCGAATTTCATCCCTCTTCCTATCACCACTACACAGTTGGTCACAATGCACGTGACGTTTCTCTTCCGTGTTGGTTCGCCTCATAGGAGAATCATCCCCTTTCTCGGAGGGTGAGACCGAATTCGTTTGTGCTTCATTCCCTCGTCTCATACCCACCTCAATCAGCTATTTCATTTCACTCTAGGAGTCAGGCTTGAATTGTCCTCGAGGATTAAGGGAGTACCTAGCAACCTCAGCTGAGGGCTGGAGAAAGTTGGTTAATGTAATAACCATTTTCCACGAAGCCAAAAGGTACTTTTAACCCAGCTGCGCTTACCACTTTCCACTTGCCACTTTTGCGTCATGTCCCACTTACACGAACGACAGAGCCAACGTTCGGCTTCGCTGACGTGTATATACGTTCGTCTTGATATCCACTCACCTCTGACCTGTCGACGACCCGGTGGTCCAACACATCTGATTGCTTCAATATGACTACTAATGCTTTACGTAACAAACGAATTGCGTCCTGCTTATAGTCTCGGTGTCCAGTTGCACAGTGCGACTGGAGGTAAAGTGCAGTTCGTTGTTCAACCGATAGTTTGAGTCATCAAACATGCACTACTCTTGCGTCACAAGCCCCCTACCACACGACTATAGTTCATCCTGCGAAAAACTCGTATTTTACGATAATTGATGTTATACTATAGATCGGCACGTCAAAAAGACAGAAGCGAATGCCCGGGATCTCGTGAAAAATTCATTCTTTAGTTTTTTTTTTTTTTCTTTAAAATCGAACGAGTTCCCAGGACGCACGAGCGCTATACTTAATTTATGGAAAGTATGCTTTTGAGTTCCCATACTTTTACGAGGGCGTTTTACGAGCTACCTCGTCCTGCTCCCCCGTGCTTTCCGCAACCCTCCACCTTCAGGAACCATCCACCATTTCACCTATTCATCCCACGACGTTGGTTCACATTTTTTCGATCCGTCCTTACCACTCAACTTTACTTAGTCACATAAGGAATAATTAATAAACTAAGGAGCCTATGTAGTCATTTTGAAATTTAAGAAGGTAAATGTACTGACTGTCGGTTAGGGTCGCTTTCAAGGACCACGGTTATATCGTGCATCCGTGATTAGCCCTAATATCAAAGTTGACAAATTCGTGACATTTTTCCTCGCGATTTCTATCGCATTGTAGAAACTCGAAAAACTAGTTATTATTAGTTTTTTTTATAGCTGAATAATCAAGGGTGCCTATAACGAACCACGTAAGACTAGCCTAACTTTATTCTGTCGTTAGAAACCTTGTTGGGCCAAATATCTTCTATTTCGAAACGATCGAGTTTTCAATGAAAATGCGACGGTAAGTAATTTTGTCTGGCTCTGTATGTAATAATCGTCAGGCGCGTAAGAGATAATTTTAACGCGTCCTCCCGAAAATGCATTTCCGCGTTTTTACCTGTACCAATAGCAGGATGATGACATTGCTGAAAATGGTGACGGTTGTCACCGAATACTCGAAACATTCCTGTCGCGTTTGTTATTGCATTTACCGAATCTAATGGAACTCCATTATTTTCCGTTGGCTTTCGCAAACGCGTAACTACAAAGGCGAATCTGCAAATCGGCGAGTCGCCTACGTCAATGGGTCTGGGTCGTGCTAAAGGCATCGGGCAAGGAAGCTCACAGTCTCGATATTCGATGTTCTTTGGTATCCGGCTGATATAGTAGGTTGTCGGTGTGCGAGGGTTAATATTGTCTAGAGAAATAAATGACCCTTTAAAACGTTCAGAACATTTGCAAAATTTCAGGTATTAAATTTATGATGGATCGTCCCGCGGAGGTGGTGGTGGTTGGGGGGGAGCGGGAGAAGATCAGGGAACGGGAGCATAGCAGGCGTCCGTTCAACTTCTAACTGGATAGACGCTTTTATAAGCATATCAGACATATATCTGTAAGGGCCGCACAGTCAACATAAAGCAGTAAGGGTGGAATTTAAATCTCTTGATTAGAAAATAAGGGATGAAACTGTATGGGCTAAGGCAGAAGCGACGTAGCCTTTACGGCAGAGCCAGCAGCGAATTGCGAGAAGAAGGTGCAGGGAGCGATGGAATAAAGCTGCGTCGAACGAAGCGGTGGCGTCTCGAAGCTCGAAGCGTTTTTCAAGCGACTAACAGGCTAATTAAGAGACAACGGAGAGCCGAGTTTGGGGAACGATTAGCTTTCTATTAGCCGTAACGCGCGGATTGTTCGGTGCGCACACGACTGGCCATATTTTAAATCGGATCATTAACCAGGCGTACGATTACGGCAGATTACTTATCGATTACTATTATAATGGAGCTACGGGAGGTAGGTGTACGTGTCGCTGTTCCACATGGTACCACCATCATTTGCAATAACCGCGGTAATAACCGTACCTCCTTACAGGCAGGAATAATATCGTAGTAATTTTCACGATAAAAATGCCATAGTTCGTTTTGCCTCGCCTATCTCTCTCGCCTCTAACCCTTCCCTCTCCCTCTCCCGCCCCCAACTGCCCCTTGCCAGCCGTCCGTGTCTCGTGCACCGGCGTCACGCTTCTTTTGCCTGCGAACATATTCCTTGACCGAAAGCTCTGGACTCGGATAATGCTAAGCAAATAAAGTTCATGAGATATTCAAAGGGTTAAGGTAAACGAGGTAGGAATTCGCAAAACGTGTTCGCAAGATGATCTTTGAAAAATCGACGGGATCAAAAGGGGGGTAGCGCTTGCGTCTGCATAGAATAAAAGTTCCTCGTACGTTACGAGCAACACTATCCCCGATGTTTGATACGGCTTGAACAGTGGCGCCCTCCTCTTCGCAAGCCTCGTAACAGCGTGCGTGTTCGAGCTACATTTTCAATTTTGCTTCCACTATTTTTCACGTTTTTTTTTTTTCAGCGATGCCCTCCTCCTCCATCGTACGGTACCTTACCCGAGAGAAGTTGCCCTAGCCAACGAGCTTCATTTCTCCTCTTTCTTTCTCCTTCTACTTCGTAGACCCTCTCAACCTTATCTAGTGGCAGGTAGGTCGTAGGTCGCACGTATTGCGAGAAAAGGCACTCTGTCGTTCTTTTCCTTGGATATTTCTTAGGTGCGTCTGGATCGAGCCAGTTGAAACCCGACTCGGAAAGCTACCCCTTTGTAATCCAAGCTGCACTCTCCATTATTCGCCTAAGGCGGGTATATATGTGCTCCGTCCTTTACCCCCTGGTATCGTGCATCTTGCACCTATAGCTTCCGAGTGGCACAGAAACGACTTCTCTACATTTTTTACCTACTGCGAAATGTTTGTCCGTAAAGGAAATGAAGGATGCATACATATTCAAGGAGTATATCGGTGAAATCGAATATTTTTCGAAATGGTCGATACCCGAGAGCGAGATCGAATATATCGTAGATTAGATCAAAGACCATCTAATGGATCTAGGACGAGAAGGTAGTAGCGGTTACCACGGAATAGACTTCAGCAGGTAATAGTGGAGAAAAAAAAGGAAACGAACAAGGAGAAGAGAGATAGGTTGCCGTATTAAAGCAATCGTTACCCTAGTCTACATTTGCACCTGGTACTCAGCACGGCGGAGTTCTGTTCGAGGTTGAATTACCTACCCTTGGTCACCGTTTCTTCGTTTCATCATATTTTTTTTTGCTTCATCCCTTCACTTCATAAATATTAACCCCATATAGATCCATATAAATTCCAGACTTCTTTATTGCACGTTCTAACGTACCGTCTCCGCAGGCGTTCATTGATATTCATCCAGGAGAAAGAGGAGGAAGTCAAGCAGGTAATACTCAAAATGCCATATAAGGGTGGATAGAGTAACAAAAAAGGGTGTAATTGCGCAATTTTAACGTCTATTATATCTATATTTCTAATATATTGCGTAATTGCGCAATATATTCGAAACGATCACGATTCGCAGTAAACGGAGGGTGGGAATAATAAGGTGGGACTATTTATCCGTTTAATCCCGCTCGATCGGCCATCATAGAGACAGGATCTCGCACTTCGGTTCAACTTGGACTTCCGGTCCCGAATGTATCAAGTCAGCCGGGTGGTCGGCGTAGTGCGTTATGAAAAAAACATGTTGTAAACATGAGAGCGCCACGGTACTCGAGTCCCTTTTACAAGCAGCCCGCTTTATTATAACCAGCGGATATAAAGAGCACATCGGGAGCTGTTTTAAGTGGACCGTTACTCGCCGAAATTCCAAGCATGTCCGCCACCACCTGCCCCCACGTACGTTGCTTGCTGCCGCCTGTAGAAAATATAAAAGTCTATATGACCACCAGTCACGGCTTGTAGAGGCGGCCATTACGTTAAACTTCCTCGACCTTAGTCTAGTCAGGTCATACGGCCTCTCTGAGTATACTATCCTGCGCTTCCTGTCCGTAAGACTCGATCAGCTCGCGGTTGCGTAATCTGTCATGTGGCTCTGCGTGACACAAAGTAAATAATAATTACCGGTGTGTACTCCGCCTGTATGCCGCCTCTACTAACGCTAATTGTAAGTATTGCTTCGGGCATACGTAATCATTTTTTCTCTTTTTATTGCTTTTTACCTTTTTTAAAATTACTCTCTTCCGGCATCTATGCCTATGAATTCTTCTTTTTATCGTCAGTCCACTCGATCGTTTCGTCCCTCTAACAAATTACGGGGAAAGCGATTGTTTTTAATCGGTCTCCAGTTCCAGGGAAGCAATAGTCGAGTGACGTTGAGACAAGCTTCCAAAAATAGTCTATCCTTTTCTTCAATGATTTATTTAGTTAAAGATAGAAAGCTTTCGTTACCATCCATTACCGCCACTTATGTGCATAATAGAGCGTACTGAACAGGGGACAACAAGTTCTTGGTAAAATTGGAAGCGATATGCTGTAGTAAAGTGCGAAGCCATTGTAGAGCCAGTGGAGCCAGTGGAGCCAGTGGCACACACTGACAATTTTCAACGTGGCTCTCTCTCTCTCTCTTTCTTCTCTCGAACATTCCGTACAAGCCCTTACTTTCGTTCCCTATCTTAACAGCCCATCTACATTGTCTCAAGCGTGTTCCCTCCCCTTTACCAAGAAGGAAGCCGCGAGTTTATCGGAGACTTAAACAATGTGAATATATATAGGTATATCTAGATACCTTATTCTATGTACGTACAACTTTTATTTCCTTTTTTCCCCGGTTTCTCACCCTTTGAAAAGGGGGGGATGCTAGCCAGGGGAAGGTTAGAGACCGATATCGTCCAGTTATTTATCTTTGTCGAATTGGCCCGTACGGCATCGCGATGCTCGACGTCATTCTTATTGTCATTGCTCGAGTCATTATCCCTCGGTTACGGTTATCGTCGGTTATTCTCTTCTCTCATCTTTAGAAGAGTCTTGAAAACTCATCCCGTACGACGCAACGACCCCTCGCGCTTAAAGCTTCCAGCTCAATTGAGAAACCTTCAACATTTTATAAGGGAGACCAACCCCTTCTCCTACCTCAAGATGGGTATGACCACTGACAAGCGCAAACTCGAGCAAACTAAGTTTAAATGCCTTGGCTGCTTTCGTGAAACTTGGTTAGGCTTTCCAAGTGCCGGGGACGCCCAGCATCCCTCCGTCGACGTCGTCTAGGTTCCGTACGCAATTTGCGCTAATCTGTTCTTCATTGACGTCACGAGTTTCTCGCGATGCATCTCTACACTCGTGACAATTCAATTTTAACTTATGGCCTTCACACGTTGCGTGCTGCCGTTTAAACAGTTTTATCGTTTACGCTGATCGACCTTGTCTTATACATAGCTTAGACAAGTAGAAACAGCCTGAAGAGAGTCAGACGTACGTCTAGTAGAAAAGTTTTGAACAGCACTTAATTCGAATGGAATAATTCCCTTGTTGATCGTTCGTATTATCGTAAAGATCTCTTAGCCATTAAGTTGGCCCGACTTCTGGATCGATCGGGATTCTTTACTTCACTCGCATATCACACGTCTCTGACGGTGTGTAATAAGTAGTAACAGACGGCTCGAAAGAGGTTAGTCAGCTCGTTCGGTGTAATGATAACAGATTATATCTGGGGCGACGTTTGCCTTTTCTCTGGGCAACCACGTCTCGACTCAAGTTTGCACTCGAAAAATTCATTAGCAGTCCAAGGAAATTGCTTGGACATTCGTAACCGGAGTTAAACGCGAGTAAAGTCGGCCGGTAGATCTCATTAACTGATTCGGTTAATTCGAATCTTTAACTAATGACGTAATTACCAATTACTTGGAAACTCAAGTATCGTTGGTAGACATTGACAAGATTGAGATAACGATGGGAAAAATGTTGAATGGCAGGAAAAAGTCTTCCGAGCTTTTGTCGGACGTCTGCGAAGACAAATTCTGTGAATTCATTCATGAGGGTGCAAAGGTGGGCTCACGTGGCAGTGGGGTGGTTGGTTTTTTGCACGTTTCAACCCTTATGGTAGAGAGTCGCATGTCCCCCTCCGTACTATGACAAACGACGACGCCACCGACGCC
>JARPRG010000305.1:911279-927463 GCA_031001745.1 Hartigia nigra
CGAGAGTAGCCGAGAGTACCCGAGAGCACACGAAGAGTGTCATCTCTCGGTATACTCTGGTCCTCAGGCTTCTCTTCTCCTTACCGATGTCTACTTCCCGACTTCTCAATTCCTCCACGTCTCCAGATAGCTCCACGTCGAGTTCTCTCGAGGGTCACTTTTCAACAATATTTTATTTTCCTCCCTCATCAACTATCTTTAACCATTAGTCCTTAAGTACTACCGTATACGGAATTTAAAGCGTTATCCTTTAGATTCTAAGGAATAACAAGCAATTCGGATTTCACCTGATCTAAATATACTTTTAAATATTGTCATTGACGCTGTTCTTTAAATCGATATCATCGTATCTGTGAAATATAATTGAGATAAACCGCACTAGAAACACGATACAAACGAATTTCATTTGGAGGTAATATTTAGATTACGATTGGAGGGGGAGGAACCTGATCTGCAGTCATCCCCTCTTAACATTGCCATTCGATACTCCACAGTATAATATCATTAGTGGTGGATATAGTATTTGACAGATTTTGGGGAAGGGGATGATGTGGGAGTCAGCCAATAATACGATCCTGGGCAGTCACTGTAGTTAATTACTTCCAGAAGCGATTGGCAATTTCTTTCGGTTTATTCGTCGGCATTCACGCCAACTGTATCCGGAGAACTTTTTATGGAAGTCTACTTTGTTTTTTTGAGGGGGCTGTCGATGAGCTTAATAAAAAATTTCACCCGGGGTCTTACCAGCATCGTTTATACTTCTTTCGCTTCCGTCACTGACGCCGATGAAGAAGGTATCGAGTGTTGCGAGAAAGAGTGTCTACTCGGACCTAAAGACAAACGTCTTATTTGACTGAATCGCAACGTCGTAGGAAATGTCCTATAGAAGAGGCGAAGATCGGCAAAAGGTTAAGTCAAGGGTAGAAAATGGGAAAGACCCGTGCAATTTCCTTTTCTCGTTTCCTACAGCACCAACAGACTACTGTCTACTATTCTTTACTCTTTTCTTTCTCTGTTTCTCTCTCCATTTTCCTATGACGTTCCGCACGCACACACACACACACACACACTATCATCAAGCAATTCGTAAAGTCGACCAAGGGACTATTTGTATTGCAAATAGTCGCCTGGACGTTGTCTGTTTGCAAAGCGCAGAACCAGAAACGTGATCACGGTATACGCAGGACCATCATCCTGACTCCAGCGAGCTCGGCACCCGTTAGGATCCTCTTATCTTTCTCTAGTTGTCCTTTGAGACGGACAAGATCAGAGAGACTGAAGTAATAGCGATTTGTTGGCAATAAAAGTAAACCGTATGATAACTGTAAAATCAGATCGGTACGTTTCGACTGAAACACCCTGTTGTATAATTACTAGACTCAACGTACACTAGTAATGACGGACTGCCGATAATCTAGTAGCGGTAATTCTTAGCAGTCTCGTCACTCGCACGGACTCCTTTTTCAAGCCTAACTCTCTAAACCCCTCAAAACGCAACCCTTTCAAGGGGTTAGAATCGTTAGTACTCTTTCTTCAGTTTCTTTTTTTGCTCCTTCACCTGCGTACCGCACTCAGTCTTTCTTTTGCTTTCCAATGCGTGCTGCGAGATTGCATCTGCCCGTTCGGTACAAGGCAATGGCTCAGTAGTCTTGAAATTGTAACCCTCTGCCAGTAAACTGAGAACAAACGATATCGGAGTAACGCAACACGCTTGGCAAGCCCACAATTACGGCGCAGAATAGATTGCAAGAGATACACACTGTATAGGTGGACTGTTGAATTTCGGCGGAACTCGTGAAGCATCGCTACGATTATAATCAACCCTCCCCCCGACATTCATTTCCGTGGTTGAATGCACAATGGGGAGAGAGGATTCAGTGGAGACTAGTAGACCAGCTGAATTAGAGGGAGAAACAATGAAGTCACTGGCATAAGCTGTCTGTCTGTGTGCATTTTGACAAGTAAGGCTTCATCAACGAAATTTCGAAAATTGATGATCCTGGAATAGCCTCGGACGAGGCCAACTAAACGTTTGGATGATCCTGTTGCGCGCGTAGATTTCGCTGTTGCTGCTGATCAATCAGCAAAGTATTGTACGTTGCATGTTGGTTGATTGCACATGGACCCTTAAAAAACGGCCAGGTGAATGACTATTGAGCATACCTGATTTTACGTCGAATATTAGACCATTAATAGAGAGCATTGTCTTTCCGGTCTAGTCAACAATACGTCAAAGCTTTGGCTTGGCCGCAAAATGGCAATAATGAAGCTAGGCCACCGGTAGCGTCTCTATCACACTTGGAGTTTAGCGGCTATCAACATCAAATGTTTTATACCTATATATACTACTCTACTATAATATATTATACGTACAGTAGACTGCCAGTACGATCATTACTCTGACACCTTGGTCCCCGCTTCGGTTTTCGCAATAACCATGGCTTGAACTTGCGTCCAGCATCCTGGCGCCCTTACGAAGTCATGCAATAGGCCACCTTCGTCCTTTCCTCTAACCCTGCGGGGTTTCTATTGTCGCGTTATTCGCAAGGTTCAAGTCCGATTATGCCTGTCGGTCAATATCTCTACCGTCTAGTTTGCATTCACCAGCCAAACGGTCATTCGCGGTCTGCCGAGCATTGTTTTGGGACGGGGTTTACCGACGGGAAGGTAATACTAGCAAGGGGGTAATACTACTAAGAGACCGTGGAAAGGGATGCAGTAGCAAGGGAAGAGGAGTGGTTCAAGCCAAAAATATCTAGTCGACGTTGAATTCAAGATGAAGGGCAAGGACCCGGTTTCTCCGCTTCCTCCTCCTGCACCTCCTGCTCCTCCTTCGACCTCTGATCTCTGTCTGGCAAGGAGCGATGCTTCAATCGAATTGGTATCTATCTCAGGACTCTATTGGAAGTATCTTCGACATTGCTCCACGTAATTTCGTCTTCCGTGTACTGTTTTCCTTATTCCCTTTTGGAAGACCTGCCTTCCGATGTCAAAGAGATACTGCGCGGGTTGTCGTTTTCTCTGGAAATGCCTCCTAGTCGAGTACAAGGAAATCAGCTTCAGCTTAGTGACATCAGGAATAAAATGAGTTCACGGCAAATGTGCACATTGAGTATGTAGTTGCTCAGCTAGCTCCTGGAAGCGTCGCGTATCTACGTATTCTCGCGTCTTAAGTTCCATCGGGGCATAGCGAATACGCCGTTCAGGATGGGAACGCATTTATACATATTTATGAAATGCAGCACTGCAGTCTTATTGTATTTCACTGGCTATAGGGCCAGTTGCACCCGGTTTGAAAAAGACGCTGCTTTTATTCAGACGAGTGGTGGTACGAGAGAGTATGGAGAGGCGGCATTATCTGCATTTTAGAGTGAGGCAAACACCGAGGGTGAAAAGTGAAAATAATTTTATGGGGTAAGAGAGTGCACACGTAACACATAGACTTTGGCAAAGGCAGGGTCGAAGTGGGTACTCGTCCTGGATAAAAATGGTCGTCAGACTATTTACTAACTACGGACATTCATTTCTACCCCTTTAACTCTCCTAGCATCCCCTTTGCTTACCGATTAGCAGAGGCTCGCGTGCAGCAACTTAAAACTTGTGAAAACTACCCTCGTTCAATTAAGGTATCATCCAGTCTACCTTTGTCGACTGGAGAGAGGGTGACTTTCTCTTGTTAGTCAACCGCCAACTCCTTGAATAATCCTAATGACCTATGAACCTGTTCTCCATCTCGAATTCGAATTTCCTAGTATTTCCAGAGTGCAAAACAGCATTGCCTACAGCATGGTAGTCTGGGTATCGATCGACCAATTTTCTTCTCCTGATCTTTTCGCTTGATAGCCAGAAGAGGAAGTTTCGCGTGGCTGTGCGAGACAGTCCTGCGGCTTCTGGAAGCAGTCAGGAAGTAGCCTGTAGCTCGCAGACCAACGCGCTGACCAGGGAGAATTAGTTGAAACTAGTTGGAACGCGGTATAACTATCATGGGTTAGTTTGGTTTCTAGTTAGCCGCTGTTGGAGAGCGACCTTCTCATTCACGATTCAGTAACAGGAGGGAGGATGTACCAAGGGAAAGACCCGAGAATCTTGACTGGTTTGAGCTGCTGCAACACTATCTCCGCCTCTATGACGTACATACAGTTTAACATGGAGAACTCTCCGGGAGGAATCGTAAACTTCTATAGAATTGCTTTACGATTCTAACCACTGCGTAAGCGATTCGCCCAGGAAACCCCCTGGAAATTGTCCGAAGAATCGCTCGAGTCCGCCCGGAGTCACGCGAACCGGAAACGGAACTTGGGCAGACCGAAGATTACGCTCGGTAGACCAGTCTTGACTGGCTAAGAGAGATTGAGAATAGCTGGCTAGAACTTTTGTGGTTTAACGAATGTATCCACTGTGGCTACAGACGGCGTAGTCGCCAGGACGCCAACGGCTGGTCAGGCTGTGGGCAAAACCCCTGGCTCCATTATACAGACCTTACGAATTCAATCTTGAATGTAGGATCACACGCGGTAGCATCCCTCGGCAAAGAGAAAATCGCGAACGCTCCGCGAATTTGTTATACCTTGATACAAACACCCGGCAGAGATATACATTATTTATCTGGATAACGTCGAAGCAATATATTCAGCCAGGGTAGCAGAGGAGAACACTCTGTTCCGATGCTGGTTAACCGAACTGCATAAACCAATTTCGAGTTTCACTAGTGCAGAAACATAAAAGAGAAAGAAAAAGATTCTCGGGGAATAAATCGATAAAGATTCGAATTTTTATACGGGTAGAAGGGTATATGGGGGACGCCGCGATGTCGTCACTGCCGCCAAGGGATGCGAATGCTCCGGTCCAAGTGTTTCCTGCGTGGCCCTTGGTTTTCTTATCTTTTTAATATTCCTGCCCTGAATTAATTTTATTTCTTATCTTATTTATTTTTTGCTGGATATTCCGAAGGTTAGGCGAAAAGGGGATGTGGGACGCGAGGAGGCAGGCAGCAGCAGCCAGCACCTTAGTAGTCGATAGCTAGAAGAGCAGGCAGCGAGCACAGGGATCTATAGCATAGAAGTGAGAGGGCGGGAAGGCGGGAAGGCGGGACGGAACCTGGAGAACCACCCTCATAAATATTCACGATGAAATCTACCCCTCGATAATAACGGGCCCCGAAATATACGAGAGCCCGCTATCTGATGGGGTGGCAGCGTACGGGGCAGGAGCACCGCCCTTGTCTACCTCAGTGGCTCGCGTAACGCACACAGCTTGCCAGCCTCACCTTAAACCACCCCTATTCCCCTTATTCCCCTATTCTCTAGCATCTACCTCTTTGCCAACCCCCCTAATGCCAATATGGATGCTCGCACCTATACGTGAACTCTGGAAACTCACCTAATCCTGGCCATAGCATCCCGTCTTACCCCCCACCGTATTCAGTCTATGTAGGACATTTTCTCAGCCCAGATATCAGATCTTTTCCTTTATTTTCTTTTTTCAAGGAATCCACATCGATTTACCGTCTTCGACGCTTCCTTCTCTAACACGTACTTATATACATTAGAGTATATCACGTCCGCTTCGTATTACCAATGAAGATTGCGCCAAAGAGAATTGTAGTCCAGCCGAATTTCAAACAAAGTTTTGAATGTCCCAGAGTCACGTTCGACAAATATACAAGTGAAGCCGAGGCTCACAGCCAAGAAGGAGGCGTCGCGACTGTGGCATATCGAACAGTCCAGGTTCCTGTTGCGTTCTCGAACGAACCAGACGAGTCAAAAACTTTCCAGCGTGTTTTCCAAGATTAGCCATCAGAGCCGAGGGACATGACACGCGTGAAAATTATTCATCTTCTCGACCTCCCTCGTAGCCTCTTAGTATTATTACAATTTGTCAGGTTCATTTAACGGTAATGAAACATCCAATTTTCCGGATAAATATGCCTCTCTATTCAGGGAGAGCTGTTCCTCTAATCCAAAGTATCATTTAATTCCTGAACAAAGATTCAAAGGGAAATGTATAGGACTTCCGTGTGTCGAACAAATGCCATAGTCGGACCAGCATAGTTATCTATGATGTATTATAGAGTGTAGAAACGGTTCATGTGGCAGAGCAACTAGGATCAGAAAGCGTCGGAGTTCTAGTGGCACTGTGTGCTACCACTAGTCTAGGTAGCGGTGGCCATGCTGGTGGAGCAAGAAGGGGAGGGAAGCCAGACGAGAATTATAGGATGTGTAGAAATTGGACGGTTGAAGAGAGGAAAGGAGAGAAAGCTGACAGCCAAAGGAATAGCCCGCTCGTGTTTGCAATCCTTAGAACAACTTCCAGACATTTTTACCAATTTACCCCCTAGTAGAGGCTACAAGCTGTTCCACTAATTGTAAGAGAGCGAGGTACCATCAACCCCTAGAAAAGCAACGCCTTTGCGTCGCGTCCAGAAAAAACACGCAGATCCCTCTATACCACCTACATATAAAGTACGTTGTTCTCTGGCAGGACCAGAAGAAGATCGACGCTGTATTACCTTGACTATCGCGCTCCTGGTTATTCCTGTGTATTTCGGGGCTTTCTGGAAAATGGCTGCGAACGAGGGTGCGTAATTGCGCGAAACATTTGGAATTTACAGGAGAGGCTCAGTAGCAGCTAGGACGAGTCTGCTACCGGACGAATCGTTCGCCATTCCGGAATGTCCAGCTGCTGGAAATTCGCCCGTGGTTTTCCCGCTAATTAGTCGCGGTGGGTCGACCTCGTCTGCCATGTAGTACACACATTCCCACATGCTTTACTGCACATGCATATTTTTACACGCATCCTTTTCTACGATTGATCGATATGGCTTGGAGAATGTTTAACGTATGCATTTGATGTGAGAGCGCAGTAGAGACTTTTCGGTAGCCTGTACTACTCTCTCTATACTAAACTATAGAGACGGATTCCAATCTACTTTTTTCATCTTACGTACTTTTAGGTATAGACTGCTTTATAACTATACTTTTGGATTATCCAATGAAAACTATAGGGAGAAGAATATTGAATCTTGTCTAGTATTTTTGTTTTGGTGCCTTTTGAGAATGGATATTCCTCGACGTTGGAGGTGGAGGCTGTTTTGCTCAGGACCGTGTTTATCCAGGTCGAGCAGGAAGGATGTCACTTAGAAACGAGAACTTCCGTCCCTTTTTTTCTTCCATAGTTCTTTTTATTTATTTTCTTTTGTCTCGATTCTACCGTCCCTACCGTCTTCAAATTCCATCCAAAGCATCTCCCCAGTGCCTGCACGCGTGCTGGACCGTTATCAAGAAAGTTTCCTGACGAGAGAGAAATCTCTACAGACAAACAGTTGCGTTTGTCTTTCAATTTTGTAGAGAGCGATATCAGAAAGGCGTATCTGTACCCTTTGGAAACATACCCTTCGACGAATTTTCGACCCTTGACCCGTAATAAGGGTGGAGCCCAAGAAATTCATTCCGAGCACTACTATACCTCAGTCGTTTCATAAGAATACCAGATACCTGCCTGGAATCCTTGTCTTGGAGATTCCAGCCACGGATCATTACCAGGATGCGTTCCTCCAGTTTCTACAATCTCTGTGTTCCGGTTCTTTGTCGTTTGAGATAATTAAGGGCCCTCCTCTCATCCTCGTGTTTGGCCTGGGTGCAAACGAACTCCAGGAACACGTCGAAAGACCATGCCTGAAGAGAGAAGTCTATAACAGGGAGCATTCGCTGCTACGAGTACGACCAGCAGTCCTAGAGACAAAGTGAAGATGGGTAGGTAGAAAGATAGCTACCTGAAGCTTTCAGAGTTTCTGAGAGATACTCTCTAGTGGCTCTTGGTCGAATTAGGCACTCTAGCTGTCGTTCGCCTCTTCGCCCTGGGACATCGTTACACGCCGAGGACATTTTCCCGGCTTCTGCCACAAAACAAAAAGCCCCAAAGAACACTGGGAAAACTGATTCCTGCTAGTTGGCAGCAGGCAGCGTGTATGGGAGCAACCAGTAGTCGAACTAGTAAACTCCTAGCTGTTTATAAGGTCTTGCGCAACACACGCATTCTCGCAACAGTTTTATACGAAAGGTAGAACAGCAATGACGGAAGCTGGGAATATTCAGAGAACAGCGACAGAACGACTATGGAAACTGCCGCATCGCACGAACCGGATGATTATAGCCAGCACGCCTTGCGCTTCGCAGCAACTGTAAACCCTTGTCTCCATTTTTTATCGTCTCTTCGCTTTCATGCTGCTGCACTGGCTACGTTATGACGTATTCGAAGAAAAATAAACACCTTGCAAAACGCTGCTGTCGATTTTTCTTAGCTTGGCCAAGTTTAGCGTTAGATGACTCTCGAAACTGGTCTTATGGTACAGCGGACGGAAGAGCAGGCTGGTCACGAGTTTGGAGGTTGGGATGTGAACCTGAGAGAAAACGCACGGGGCAAAACACAAAACACGAAACAGACGGGTCCGGAAACTAAGCTCAGCTTCTTGCCTGCGCACCTCGGTCACATTACTGGGGGGACAAAACAACGGGCTCTGTCATAGTAAATACTCTGGCAGGCACCATCCCCCTTATATCTCTCTCTCTCTCTCTCTCTCTCTCGGTGTGTGCATAGACCAGGGCCGTAACACGCCGGGCAAATTACTGCGGTATACTAAATGATACTGGCCTGCATTAATTAACCCTTCGATTACGGGCGCCGCGGTGCGCCACGTCGAGCGGAGTACTCCGATTCCGGAAATCCTGCTGGCTCCGATCGCCATCGGCCGCTCCCTGTCGAATTCCATTCCAAAAAGAGTGGGAGACTGTTTCACCCTTTGAGGCTGGATCTCTTTCTCCCTATACCTCCCCTTCTCCGCCTCCGACCCTTTCAGAGGTCTTGCTTACAGTGGAAATTCTCCTGAACCATCTTGCTTCTCTTTTACCTTGAATCATATTTCCACTACGAAATGGGAAACGCCAACCAACTGACCGAACTTCACTCCGACGAAATTTCAGGAATCGGAACTCCTTTTCTCTTCTTCTCTCTTATTTCTGTAAACGGATATAGGAAAGAGTGTGATATTCACGTTAGACGCGTGTCGAAGATCTTGACGTCAGGACTTCAATGGTGGACGGACTACGCTTTCACGTAGCCAAAGAAATTACGAACACAGTAACGTTGTTTCAGTGGAGATACAACCGAGACTCTGGAGAAGAAATCTCCTACAAGGTTTTTGTACACTTCGAAGAGAGTCAGATGAATGCACTTGCATTACAAAGCGCTCCAGCGAATTCGGATATAAATAGAAAAAGAGAGAGACGGAGAGTAGAACGAACGAAAAAAAAAGAAATAGTTGAAAATTCTTGTATGCCATTCTCTCTTTTTTTTTTCTAATCTCCTGGGACGAAGCTCATAAGGAAGAAACTGACTCTGGCATCCATGTGCGCACGCGTTCCACTGCAACGCGCTAGCTACTCCCGCTGCATGGATTTTATCGTGCCGTAACTCGAAATTGCATGTCCTTCGACGTTATAAAAATGGCTGAGTGGTTGTAAAGGGCTGACGCAAAGGAAGAGGCAAAAGGGAAAAAGAGAATCGTCAAAGATTGACAGGTACTCCGCGTATCTACTTGTGTCAATCCCTTTCCCATCTCTTCACTTGTTTAGGGTTAGAGTAAAGATAAGAGATAGATACATATGTATATATATATACCTACGTGCATTTGAACGTTTCGTGGTTTCTTTTGGTTTTACGTTTTCCGCGCTATACCTAACTAGCCTGTAATTAAGCGGACGATACCGTAATTAACGGAACGATGAAATTGCTAGGGCCGACCTCTCGCGTCCTTTTTATGGACTCATTTATTTTCTTGGTTTCCCTCTTTATCCTTTTTTTTTTTTTCATCTTAATCATCCGTTCCACATGATCCTCAACTACCAATACCCTATGCGGTGTTCCGACTTCTCTGAGAAACTTCGTCCTTCCAGTGAGATTCGAAGGGCTCGCGAAACGACCGCATAATGCCAAACTCATTCCCTTCGATTTCCACTTTTCCCTAGTTCACAATGTTCCGATATAGGTTAGGTATGGAGGCTCTATTCATGGGCTTTTCTATATACCATGCCAGTTGGAAAAACCTGATTTCCCGAAATAGTTGAATACTCGGATTACCTTAGCTTGGTTCAAAGTCGAAGGTAGCGAGGCAGGATCGGGTACCAACGTGTATAGTCATCTGCACATAGAGTAATGTAGCTATATGGGTGAGAGCAGAGAGAGAGAGAGAGAGAGAGGGAGATAGGGGAGATTCTAGTAAGGGATGAGTAGGTAGGACTGGTGTTCATTTCATGGGCCGTCAGCTCGTGTCAGTCCAATGTCGCAGGGCGTGATTTTTCTCGGCGAATTTCGGTCTGTTTAATGGAGATCCTATATCCTGATCCCTCACCCTCTTCTATAGAACGAAAGGCAGAAGGAGAGTGTAGGATCTCCACCTCTCTTTCGACCCTCTCACTGGCGTTGCTTCTTTTTTTTTTCTATTCGGCGATTGGACGTAGATGTTGAGAATCAGCTGGAATTGTTTTTCGACTTCATTGGCTTGTACACTAATAGATATTGCGTTCTGTCTATCAGGATCGTCTAGTTTTCTAGAAATCCATCCTCGCAACGGTAAATGGCTGAAACCTCCCTCTGAAACTAAATAACCGAGCTATATCTCTATATCTCTGGACACGAAGGGAATTGCGGCGAGCTGTAGAAATAGACAAGCAAAACGATTGTAAAAGGATTCCTCCATTAGAGCTCAGAAAATAAAGTGTTACAAGAATCCTTACTCTGTTTCGAAATATTCGTAAAAAAATATGAAATCGTGTATTACGCATGTTATTCTCCAGTCCCGGCGGGAACGCGTTTCAATTCGATTTTCTCAGGTTAAATTTGATCGATTGCAGGTAATATCTTCGAATTGGATGTAATACGTATATCGGCGTTTGGTCGAGAGGCGCGAAACAGGAGAAAATTTGTTGAACGGGGTAATTTCCTCGGGGTGTTTTGCGGTGCTTCGTTGTGTTCCGTGGTAGTCTGGGGGTGTTCGAATCGAAACAATTTCCTGAAAGGCCGAATACAGGCTGTATCATACGATTTACTCAAAGCACAGCCGACGTGCGACCTGATTCCGTCGAATACAAAAGCCCGCTGGCTTCTAAGTTTTGTCCTGAGCTCTTTGAAAGCGTCGTGAGGTCAACGCACGAGACTGCCCTCCCCTTCCTTTCAAGCAATTACTTCTTAATTATCATGTCTCCGGCTTGACGGATTATGCCGGGTTCGAGGCCATTGTTACCCAGGATACTGACGTGATGCACCGAGGTATTGTTTTCCTGGCCGATATGCAGTTGCTCGATGCAACGATAATGATAAACTGCATTCTCCACGAAATCTCGTTAAGTCATACAATCTGCACGGATAAATTACGTGACGTAACCAGACGAGAGGGTTGCCGTGAGAGAACATGTTAACCAGTAAAACATTTCAAGAAGTTGGCCAGTCTGGTCTCGACTGGATTTAAACTGGTCACACGCGCCATCAACTATTAAAACTTCTCAAATCGACGCCGCAGTAAAAAGAAGAGATCGAGATATTTCCGGCGCCTGCAAGATTCTATACTATTACGCTTTCCTACTCGTATATCCCCTGGATCTCCATTTTCCTCCTTGTAGACTCCAGGCTGGATATTCTCTGTGAACGCAGTATATGTGGGTTGCCTGTAACACGTGCGCAAACTCAGCCATTTTCTTAAGTATACAGGGTGTCTCTCGATGCAATCAGCAAGAACCTTCTTAGAACTGAGCTTGTTTCGACAGACACGCCATTCCGACACGAAGTTAGCTGAACGTCAGAATTGCTGGGTTGTTTTCAATTTTGTTATCAGGGTGGACGGACTCCACTCGGAAGTCTACAAGATCATCCTGAGAGGATGAGGTGGAGGAATACGGGATGAATTTTCCAGTTGACCAGCAGGCCCTGTTCAATCGAAATTTTAGGGCTAGTCATGTGAGAGGGCAAGAGACTGAATAGTGGTAAGGTCAGTGGGGAGCAGTGAGCTTCCTCTTTATTGCTTGGAACATCGAAGACTCGTTCGAGCAAGTGTCACTACTTCAGTTGCCTGGGAGAAGCAACACAATTCTCTAAAGTTTCACATTTTATCGCTCTTGCCAAGATATTTAATTTTTCTTCTGGGAGCGTCTTTACAGCGATCGCCATTTGGCTTCTACAGCTGGGTAACGGTGACTGAGCCAACTGAGAAAATGCCCTCTCGAACGATTCTTCGGAGTCCAGTTGATTTGATGTATACTTGGAGGTTCTGAGTTACGAGGACTTAGGACTCTAGGAGAGTTCCGGTTACAGGACAATCCGCTCTTTACTCTCTGCGGCATCTCGACTCTTTACGAGCCAACTTCGATCGATCCTTATAGTCTTGATAGGAAATTCTCCAGGAAAAATGAAATCCTCCTTTTCCTGGAGATTCCAGGCCCCCATTGTCCCCTCTCGAGCAATATTGTTATAATTGAATTGCACGCGTGACACGCCTGACGCACCGGGAGAAAGTGCGCTGAAAAAGAGCAAGGGAAATTGTTGACCAAGAAGGGAACCTTTTCTACCCTTCCGGAAAAGGGGTGGCCCTTGGGGTCAGGCGTGGAGGGGATGTCTGAGAAAATCAATAGACTCGTTTCGCGTCGCGTGCGGTTAACTGACTGAGAAATTAATATCTCACTGGGCACCGCGTGGTTCCTCGAATTTGTACTTTTTCTTCGAGAAATACGTATTGCACTTCTGCTACTGTATGCTGATTGAAACGGGAAAATCGAGTTTTCCTTACATAACGGAAATGACAGACACACTCGAGGACGCGCGAAATTTAGTGGCAATCAACCTGCTGAAGTATTTGTGCTTCTCCAGGGAGATTCCGATTCTCCCATTTATTCATTGTCATAGAAAAATTATAAGTTTTCTCAAGTTTATCGTAGCGAATATCGCGCTCTAGTTTATAAATTCGTCGAGGGTGAGAGAATCGGGTAAGGGCGGAGCGAGCGACACGCTGAAGCTGAACGTTTTAAAAAAAAAATACAATTTCGAAAATTGTCTTTGACAGGATTTGATGAATGGCGTGAAAAAAAAAAAAATGATGTGACGTGTGTACCGAAAAATCGTGCCCAAAAGTTGAAGGGTTGAAAGGGAAAACAGAGTAAAGAGGTAAGGCTAGAAAAATGTCATTCGTCCTACCCGCGGAAAATTCATGGGGTGGCTTACTCTTAAAACTTTCCTCTTGTCATCCGCGCGGACGGGTACACACGATACGAGGAAGAACCAAAGGGTTATTTGTTGGCATGGAGAAAGGCGAAGGCATTTGGCTGACTTGAACGTATTTGTGTTTTCTGAAAGGGATGAACAAAGGGTATCGGATGCCGTCTGTCGTATCCTCGGAAACTTTTAATATCTTCCAGTGCAGTTTCGATAGGTTGCCGTCCGCTGAGACTGACTGCGCCTTATATTCATTTCCGATATACACGTAGAGGCCAGCAGCTTTTCTTAGTTTAGTTTTCTGTTTGAGCAACGTTATTCGCGGCCCCCGTCTGTATATACCGATAGCCTTCATCCCCTTTGGTTTTCAATATATTTCATTTATTGTCAGCCCATTCCTTTGTCCTCCCTCTTCTGGCTCATTCACCCCCTCGATATTCACCATTCGGTGATGTCCTCTCAAGAATTTCCCAATGCGACCAAAAAGCCCTGAGATCGTGCGCAAACGTCAGACACGCTACTTTTCTATATTCCAAGAAATTCCTGGTAACGCGGAATGCCAACGTAAGACCCGGCTTCGGGGTGGAAAATGGAAAGAGAGAGAGAAAGAGAGAGAGACAGACAGAAAAGAAAAGGTGAATTTCAGGAGGTGATTCTTGCGATATTGGGCGTGATCCCAATGGCATGTACATTGGGGGTGCGTAGCCTTTCAACCCTAAGATCTGAAATATTCGGAGACAAGCGGGGTATCAATCACTCGATGAGGGAACGCAAATCGCTGTGCATATCAAGTGCCTGCACCCTCGACGTCGCGACGCCTCCAACCCGTCATACACCCTGCCAGCCAGCTCCGTATAAATGATGGAATTATGCCCTTGCCATGGCACCCTCCAACACCCTACCCCCCTATTGGTGGTTGTCGGGGGTTGCGCTTCAGCTTTCAATATTTCAAACACTTATCGCCTGACTGGGTGGTAGCTACTCTTGCTCCCTCTCTCTCTCTCTTTCTCTATCTCGATCCTCTAGCCACCCCAAGTCCCCGGGCTCGTATAATAGTCACATTTATATCATCTCCGCCCGTCGGTTTTGACTTTATAATTTAATGTGGAACTCCAAAAGGGTTGCGAGTACCGACCTACCCCGTCCTGCTTTTCCAACCGTCCATCCGTCCAGCCTGACGTACTATCTACCACACACTACCTACCCCCTCGTAAGCCAACCGCATCTCAACCTACCCCCATTCATACTCACATACTGTGAATTATACGGCAGGTATCTGATTTTGAAATCGTTTATCCGTGAACTATTACTGAAACGTATGACCTGCTCTGGTGACCTCTCTTTCGCTTCTGTTTTCTCTTATCAATTTCCTCCAGCCCACCTACCCACCCCTCCCGAAGCCACCAGCATCGTTGGAGGATAATCTCACGTCTCCTAAAGACTCTTGCGCGTAGAACAATATCGGTCTCATTCTTTCGAGGATGAGATAGCGTATTAAATGGCGAGATGCCATAGGTGCACTCTATAATATGACGAAGGGGTCGGGTACTGACTATAACTTAGACTGCAAGGTGCTCCTGAGAGGGTTGTATCGTTTCAAGAAGGGAACCTATAGAAACAGCTACAACAAGCAAGGATGTACCCAGAATGGTAAGAGTGACCCCGTATCTTCACCTGGCACCTGACGAAGAGACCCTTGTTCCTCCTGAAGTTCCTTTAGCCTCACTCCCATCATGAGAGTTTAACATCCTTCGAAGTTCCTTCCGATCCATTTCATGGATGTAAGCATCCCAGAAAGCACAAGGGAGGTTACGCTCAGTCAAGGGTGGTATTTGGAAGACTATTTTCCAAAGGTGGATCAACGAGCCTGTTTCAGTGATAGTCCGGTCTACGGCGACGTAATTCCTAGCAGGTCGGACTACCGGAGAGAATGAATTCAATCAGAGGGCCGGGGGTTTTTGGTCGAAATCCTCTTCTATACTGAGAGTGTGCCGCGTGTGGTTCAGGGATTTGTTGCGGCTCGACCAACCCCGAATAAAACCAGTTTGATTTTCGCAAATCTTCGTGAGGATTTTAGAGCGTATCATTGATATCCGCATAGATTGCATAACATTCACTGAAGTATCTTTCGGAACAATGTTGGATGGGATGCTGCGTTCATCTAATACAAGGACTATTCGCATATACGCGAGTATTAAATCAAGATTAAAAAATATATGGAATTCCTCGCGATCCGGCAGAATGCTGGGAGTCGTAATCGTGATATCGCAGGCAATAGATAAGGCTTGGAGGATCAATGGGATAGTTTTGTGGTCGGCAGACGCGAGAAGCCCATTGGTGGCTAGTCACACTGTCCGGAATTGCAGCCACCGCGCGCACACGTTGCCTATTTACTATATAATATAGGAGGTATTTGCCAGCTGCACACAGACGGGCGAGCGCGCACTCATACTGCCACTGGGATTGCGTCATCGAGTGTATACCCACAGTCATAGATAGACGCGTTATCTATGTGTGAACCCAGGTACACAGCTAGGTGAACAAATGTACTTGCCTAGCAACACACACATCACCCCATGCATAGATAAGGTACCGAACAGAATATGAGGGTTGGGTGCGTGGTCCCAACAGACCACATCAGAGTGCATTACCGGCCAGGATGTACAGCTAGTTTGGTTTGTGCCTGGCTGCAGTCCCTGCACTCCCTGCACTCCCTGCACTCCCTGCACTCCCTGCACTCCCTGCATCCCTTGTCTACCATCACCTTCTCCCGTAGCCACGATCCCACTGCAATAAACGCCCGATTCAATCCCTTCTATTAAAGCATACTACGTGCCCTAGAAGGCTCTACGAATTTCATGACTGACACTAGGGAAGATCAATTTTGAAATGGGAATCGTACCGAGGTATCGTGACGTCTATCCTAGCTC
>JARPRG010000305.1:927563-939766 GCA_031001745.1 Hartigia nigra
GAGGTGCGATCGAGGGCTTCAGGGTCCCGAGGCGAAGGGTCATTTGTTCCATTCCACCTTCACGAATCCCGGCTGTTTGCCACATACATCAGCCAGCCTGGGCCCTTCGACTCTTTTACTCGGAGCTTACATGAAGAATCTTTACTCGCAAGACGGAGATATAAACTGAGCCTCCGACGGGCTTCTGGCATTAAATATAGTTTAGGGGAACCGCAAACCCCAAACGCATTCGTATCACTTAGTGGAAACTCCCCGCAAGCCTCGCGACTACCTTCTACCTTCCAGCCATCTACGAGACTGCCACCCTTATAACCTTCCAGACTTCCCCTATATGCCCCCATTGCTGATCCTCCTTCACCTCCAGCAGCAACCTCGACGCTGGTTCCACAGCTTCCATAGCCCACGGTCCATAGCGTCAGTTCCCAGATTCCCCCGCATCCCTCGCAACCACCGTTCAACCCCACTGCTACCCTCTTCTCTCTGGGGAAGAGTCTCGCCCCAACCGAAATGCTGGTACCACTCTGTTTGTTAAAGAGTTAATTTTCATTTACAGCCACGGGAAGAGTTATCGTCTCGTGGACCAAAAATATTTTCATTATACCCGCTAGAACACTTCGCCCCTCAACCTACCCTTCCATTCCTTCCCACCGTCGCAACTTCTGTTTACTTCTAATTCTCTTTTATTCTCATTAAAAAAAAATGCCATCATCAATTTTCCCGGTTCTTCCTTATTGCGTGATTCGAAGTTAGACGAAAATGACGCAAAAGCACTGCAAATCACGAAGCTACTATCTATCCTAAAACGAAGGAAAAAAGTGATAGACGTTTTCAGAAAGGACGGATGATGGACCGTTTAAGGGATTCAGGTGGTTTGAAGGGATACAAGGTGCCTTCGATGGGGTAGTAATAAAAATCTAAATACAGGAAATAAGCCGAGCTCTGCTCACTCGTAAAGCACACTTACAGGGTGAGTCTTAGCGGGATGGTGCCGAGCCAGTAGCCACCCTCGGCCATAACTCGAAAGCAGGAGTGAGTTTGGCCTAGGGCCAACGAGGACGCGGTGCGCCTATGCCTCGGGGGCTGCTCCAGATATCTTCCCAAGGGTGTAACAGTGTAACACTATGTCGGTATTTACGGTCATTTTTATAGCCAGCTCTCCCACCATATAATTGCCGCAGTTCGTTGCTCTTTTAAGAGCAGCCAGCTTAGGATAGCCAGAATGTGTTACGTAAAACATCCGAAGCACTTATGGTGGTCATAGTCTAACCCTCTACCCTCTACCCTATGTCCACCTCAACGCGTAACGGGTCCATCCCTCTTTCATTCTAAGTTCCCATGGTCGTCCCATATGTAGGTCAGCGAAATGCGAAGCTGCCTCATCCTCAAAGTTTTCTGCACCTGAGACCATAAAGCGAAGTACACACGATAACTTTTGAACGCGCGAAAGATCTCATTGCCAGAAGAAAGTAAAGGAGAGCCACTCAAAGGCCATCCGGGTCTCTCGAAGTCTCTCATGAAGGTAGAGACGCACGATTTGCCGGATCATTTTCACCCTCCTCTCTTCTTAATTCAAAGTCCTCATTCTCCCCTGCTGCTCCTTCAGGAGGCTTCGGCTGTCAGTTATGACCCGTGGAGGCATTCTGCGAGGGACCCCAAGTGTCATCCCAAAAGGCCCTTTCGCCATCTTGATATCGGATGCCTCAAGATTTAGCTCGGCTCATAATCCCAGGAATTTCTTGCTACGTGAGATGCTTGCAACGGCAAGATTTCAGCCTTTCTCCTTTTCGGGAGGATGTCTCGGTGAATTTTATTAAAAAATTTTCGACAATTTTCAATAATTCTACATAACCAAATACACGCGGGACGAAATAAAAAGATTCCTCGTGAAAAGTCATAGTTTCTAGATAAAGGGAGAAGAGAAGGTTTTTATAAAACTATAAATGATCACAATGCCCCTTTAAATCCCCATCCAGGAAGGACGAAAGGACTTTCTTTGCCAAGCAATTTCATTAAGCCCCGATCGACGTCTACCTATTATTTGATATGGCTCGTTCGTCAGCAGGGATAGCAATCTTACTAATGGCGGTGCGCTTCGTACACAGAGCCGTTTCGATGTAGCGACCGATTCGAGTACACGCGCCAATGATAAATAGTATACGTAGCCAATGTCGCGAAACCATGCTCACATGCACGAAATGCCTAGAGCTCGTTTTACGCAGGAGCGAAGAGTGGGACTGTTGGACGTACCTAATCGTCGTGTGCTATACAGATTGCGCAATCTGTAAAGCACACTAAGTAATCCTCGTCCTTAATTTCTCATTAGAAATTCTCGGTCGAGCGTTCGGCAAAAAATGTTTATCGCGCAATAAAAAAGGTATACAATATACTTAGTCCCAAAAGAATTATCCGGTTTTTGCCGAGATTTCTTGCAGCTGTAAGCGCTGTGTGTTCGTGGCTCGAGGATTATAGATATAGCTAACGCATACAAAGAGAGCGAATGAGAAAACCTTTCGAACGATGAGAACGTATTTAGCTTGAATTTCAAGCTATTTTCCGAGCGTTCGATTTTAATTCAATTTTTCTACCCCTTTCGGGATAACTCGAGTCTTGCGAAACCCTGGAATTCGTCGGTACGAGACAAAGGGTCGGAAAATAATATTTTCTCGGGCAATTACGGCGTTATATTGCGCAGCGAATATCTGGCTTCGGAGACAAAGAGAGGATGAAAGGAATTAGCAAGTACGAGGAAGGACGGAGACACTAACAATAAGGGAGGGAGGGTGGCCAAGCATCGGTGACATTAATAACGAATTTAATAGTTTTCGGTCCTGTCTATGTGAGGCGAGTTTTGGAGGTTTCCACCCTGTACTACTATGCTGCTGAGTTCAAGGGGTGAGGAATCGAGGAGGTGAAGGAGGTGAAGGAGGTAAAGGAGGTGAAGGAGGTTCCATAACCACGTTGCTACTAAGGCCTCAAACAATCATATTGTAAGCGTCGCAATTCCGAGTTCTCAGGACAATGGCGACCCTCCCACATATCTCGAATCTCTGTGCTTCGAGCCCACTCTCACGATATATCTTCACTATCGCGTACATCTGATGAATAATGAGAAGCAAAGAGGTTCTCCAGTGTACTGCCCTCTCTCTCTCTTTCTCTCTCTCTCCCACTCCTTCCCCCCGCTGGCTCTGCTAGAATATCTTTCACCCAGCCGATGCCCGCCATGACGAGACCTCTCGAACATTCCGGGACTCGGTCTGGTTATCATCAGCTACAACTACTGCCCCTTTTGTTCCCACATCGTTATCCGTCGGAACAACCTGGAATTATTCTAGCATCGAATACTGACAGGACTCTGGCCAGTTGAGCAGGGTATCCCGCAGGTGAAGCACGTCATTTGAGAGTGCAGTATCTTTTTTTGCGGCTACATAAACCGGAAGGAGAAGTTGTGCGAGGTACGAGCGATTTCAATATTCCAGCCGCGCACAGCGACGAGTCTGCAGTTTCCCTCATTCTCCTACCCTTTAGCCAACAGTAATGGAAGGGAGTTACTTCGAGTAGCTACATCCCTCTAGCATCTAGGTCTGAAGATGGTGGATAGAAAGGGTGTGGAATGGACTGCGTTTCGTGTTAGGAAAAGTAAGGCTAAGGAGTAGGAGTAGGTTGATACCGTTCTGGGCCACAAGGTAAACACGGTTGAAGGGATGCGAACGAAAGTGTGCCTGTTAAGGGATGAAGAGACCAAGTCTCGAGGATTTACCGGTGTTTAATTTTCGGACAGAGAAACAAAAAGCGTAACAACCCCTCTGTCTGGCATTAGTAGTTCTTACCTAACCTATCTTGCAACTCAAATTTTTTTTTCCGGTGCGACTCACCGTACCGCTTCGCGGGAGCTTTCGAGCTTAAAAAGAATTTTGTCAGGGCTCTCAGTGAGTGGATGAAAAAGCAAGGAGTTGCTACCCTCTTTTTTGAGCTCGTAACAACGCCTGCTTTATTATTGTCCTTGCTAATTCTCTTGAATTATTGACCCTATACTGTGCGCCAATTCGTAACACTAGCTAGCCAAACATTGTCACTTGAACCATTGGAACAGCTTTATTCGAGGAACAGCAACTGTGTGCTGCTCAAAATTCTCGGCAAGTGGTATGCACGACTCGAGAGTTTCAATGGTACCAGAAACTCACCCCTTTCTGCTGCTTCGAAGATACAGATATGCACCTGCATATCTGTACCTAGTGAAGTATCTACTCCATATAGATAGTCGAAGACGGAGGTTCTGAAAGGGGTGGATAGAGCGCCAATCCTGTACCAGCCCTTCCAAACCTTGCCGATATGAGTTCGTAGAAAATTCCGACTGATTTTTCAAAAAGTTTTCCAGGACGAATCTGGTGTCTCGTGTTAAAGTTCCTAGAGATACGTGTGTGTGTATGGGTAGCCGCAGGGACTTTTACTACAGATGGAATCTTAGAAAGGCCCAGGGGGTTAAGAATGGCGGAAGACACGCTGGGTGGCTGGATGGCTGGCAGGCCGGAAGCAAAGTCGCAGGCAATAAGGCAGATATAAATCTCGCACTGGGATTCGATTAAACGGACATAATTTATGTGGAGCACAGGGTCTCGAGTGTGCAAAAGCCCAAACGGAAGCTGAAGACATACAAGCCGTGGCTCTGTAACCTCTGTAGGAGGATTCCGAGACTTTCTCACGAGAAGGCAATTGCCTAGCGGGGATAAATTGTAAACTCAAACGACTCCGCGAATTTCCTCGGACAAGGACACGGAGGTAGGGCCATACTGCGAAGAACTCCGGCACAAACGATTTGCTGTACGGAAAACTTTCTCGGGACCATCTCGCCATCGAAACTCGCCATGAAGACGGTAAATTATCACGTAGAGAATGAGAAAGAGAAAGACAGACAGAAGACGAGAGTACGGTATGGTCTACTCAGAAAAAGAAAATGGGACAGCCACCAGTGAAATTGACAGACCCAAAGAAGGGATGAATGAACGAAAAAGAAAGTGAAGAAGAAATAGAAAATATGTAGAGAACGAAAAGAGTACAGACTACGTCGTGACGAAGTGCAGCTCTAACGTGTCGACGCTTCGCGACGCTGTCCTGATTCGGAAGGAGCGTGGAAGGAAAGTTTTCGCATCGACGGGGTTCCTTGCACAATAGCTAGTTACGGGACAATGGTCGGAGTAAGGGAAATTTGGTCGAATTTAATTATGAGACGCCTTGGGGAACTCGTCCGATGTGCCGAGGGGTTGAACCAAGGCGTAAGGGCGCTGTGGAATGATGGGGCACGAGACACGGTACCCACGGGGGAGAAATTCAATGCTGACTAATTTCACCCACAATTCCTCCGACCGATACAGCCACGGATTTTTATTTTCTCAGCCCTTCTTGTCAATCCCTACTCTCCTCGGCAAACCCTCTCGATTAGGTACAAACCAGAATCCCCCCCCCGGACTCCTCTCCTGTCTCCTCTTGCGGAATGACTAATTTATCCAAATTCCAAGATATCTCTCGAGGATCTCTCATGATCGTCTATGAAGGGAAAAGAACTTTTTTTTTTATCGTGCCAACGCAAAATGTCAACAAGGAACACGGACCTTTTTTCGTCTTAATAGTACTTTGCCGATTAAGGTGAAAGAGAAAGTTTTAAATTATGAGATAAGTCATGATTAGAGATAGATTAAGATAAGATACAGGAGAGAGACAGAGAGAGAGAGAGAGCTCCATAAACTTGACTTCTAGTCTCTCTATTATAGTTGGCAAGTCTGCAGTAATCGCGTTAGACATTTTAATAAGAGGGAAGAGTACAGAGAAAGTGGATCTGGTGCACGTAGCCTCTGGATATGGATGTAAATGCACCATGAGTAACACAGCATCCCACGGAAAGCGTCTCTCTGCCTAGAGTCTCTATATCGTCATGGCTTCTCGTACTTCCTAAATTCCCTCAAACTATTTACATTTATGTCGCAACTACGTTAATCCCATTACTGCCTATTCGAATATCCCTCCAGAGAATACACGAGATATCTTTACGGCTAAAGTCCACCATTATTCCAGATCCCAGAAGTGAAATCACGATAAACGCTCTCGGCGCATCTTTTAATAGCGTCGACAATGAGTCCGAATCTTTCGAGCTTTTCTCACTCTCGAGGCACTTTAGACGCAGTTCGGAAATAACGTCGTTAACTCCTATTCATTGAGAAAAAGCTTCGACGTAACACTCGATTAGAGTTATCGCACAGTACGGTAGGTACTAGGTCAGTCACTATAGACCGAGAGTCCATTCAAGCCGGAAATAACGTATGTAACTTCTACATCCTCTACTAGGCAAAGCTTAGCCTTCGTATCACTTTCTTTGTATCGACTTTCACTCCTAACTATAAGAGTGAGAGAGAGAGAGAGAATGAGGGAGAAAGTTATCACGAATCGACACCAGCTGTCGAGCCCGTTCCATACCTCGAGTGCCGGCTCCTTTTCACGAAGATTTGCCCTGTCAGGCGTACAATCCCCTCAACACCCCCCGTCCCCCTCTCCGAAAGGAGGGTAAAACAGAGAAGCAACGCCGGGGAAAACCCTTGGACGAGCTACTCGAAGTCTCGAAAGAAGCTGGGGATCGCGACGTCTGTCGTCTTGGAGGCGGTCGAGCCATTCATCTTGCATCGCCAGGATTAGATGAGCCCCCGGGCCCTGTGCGGGTTGGCAGACATTTTCAATTTATAAGAAAATACGCTCCAAAATTCTCCCGGGATCTCCCTCCCCTCCTTTTCTTCAGGCACATCCTCATCTTACTCCCAGCTTCGCTTCATTTTTTTTCTCTCTCTCTCTCTTTCTTCGTTCATGTCCTTTGCGATCTGCTAGCATCTCTCTGTCCGCTTATTTGCCCTTATTGTCCGGAAAATGGGAACGTTCTCTCTTTCCTCGGGAGATTCCTTAGAGATGCGCTTGCGGAATGATCCTTGCCTCCTGAAGAAACGAGTCTTGTCTGACGAGAGCCTTTCTTTCCCTCCTTACTTCTACGTTCCTTACCTCCTTCTCTGATCTACAGATCCATAGAGGACCGTCATCTTTCGAGAACTCCATTTATTCTCCTATCGAGAGATTTCAGGGTGATGGTCCAGGGAGCACGGAGTTCTTAGGCTCTCTGGATTAACAGAGACTATCACGCGTTGAATTTGTTTCTGGCGCTATTGACAGGTCGTAGGTCGAACAGTCTTGGGGTTTCTACGTGAAAGGTCAGATGAAAGATTAAATAGTTGTATTAATGAATAATAGCATTGATAGACGTAGAATAGTGTAAGGGGGTCTGCGTGAAAATTGGATTGAACGATTGAGAATTCAGTAAATCGTATGTATATGTGGAGTGTCTATATGGGTAATGGTAAGGAACTCAAGAAATCCCTGTAAGGTCTTTCATCAATCGATCCTGAAAAAAGTGGCTGCTCTTTGAAAAGTTTTAAGTGTTCATTTTTCTGAAACCCTTCCCGAACAGGCAAACTCGAACATCCCAAGGTTCACTCGTTTAGCTCGTCTAACGATTCCCTGGAAAAGTCTTCGTTCCTGGGATTTCAAGCACCGCGTACGTTCAATCAATTTAAAAACAAACTTCAATCGAGCCTCTTAAGAGGCGCCCCTAAATCAAAGTGCCTCTCGTCTTTTTCTTCTGATTAGCCTGAACCATTATTCATCATCCCCTACCGAAGCTGCTAATTGAGGGTACCCTTCGCTAATATTCCTCTCGTCAGCAAGAAAATTACCTGCTGACCAAGAGACCATCGTTTCACTTCTAGACAACTTGGCAGAGAAGGTGAAAAACGGAAGACGAAAGATCGAAGTTGGAAATAAGTAGTGACTGTACGATGAAGTTCAAGGAATCTATTAGAAGTTAAAAGTTCGAGTAGCGAAGGAGCCAGTTATCGAACTCAGCCTGTTCCATTATTCGATCCATTTCAAGTTCCGTTCCAGCGTCCCGACGCGGCAACTTCTCTGAGTGGCACAGGGGATCACATACCTATAGAGTCAGACAGACAGAGACACGCGGATTATACACTCTTTCTAACCATTTTAACCGCTCAGTCGCATCCCCTATGAGCCATTCGCTACCCCACAGGAAACTCGACTTTAATCGTTTCGCGACCTCAGTTACCTCGACCTTCATCCCTTATTATTTCCCGGACCAAACTCTTCCTCCCTCCTTGTACTTTATCCAAAGCTCCACTTTGGACTTTAGTTTCCTGCTGATGTTGCTAGTTTACGTTATCTGTGTTACTTCCGCTCGTTTCCCTTCCCATGGAAATAATACGCATGCTTCAATTACCCGAAATTCCTGAATTCCTGTATAGATCCATAACGAGCAGCATAACGATGCCTGCGAGAACACGGGTCTTATTAAATATAAACGATTCGTGACGACGTCAAAAAGTCACGCCATCCATAGAAATGGTAACCAGTCAGCCATTGACTTGACGTATCACGCGAATCCCAACGGAGTTCAGTAAGAATTTGGCCGATAAATAGAAAAACCAAATTCTTAAGAATTTTCAAAGTAACGTTCTTTCAGTCGTTACGTAGGGTTTGGATCGTCTAACCATGACGTAGCAAATACCTCGAACACTAATGGATACACCGTATAATCAAAGTCTATAATTAATTCGGCAGTGTTTACGGGTCAAAAGTTCAAACGATTACTAACAAGCCCCTGACTAATGATGGACTGGCACTGAGAGATCTTTCTTGCGTCGGCCACTCTTTCATTCTTTTTCTCTTGCTACCCTTCTTCCACCCTTCTACACAGGGAAGAATTGCAGCCATGTAAGGCTAAATAATTTCCACTGTGATAAATGAGAGCTAACGATACCAAAGTCAAACTCAGATCCGAGCCCTGCGGTGCCAACTGGCAATTGTACTTATTCCCTTTGTTAATATTTAATCATCTTCGTATTGTATCAGAAATCGGTACGACGAGAGAAAGCGGCGCGAGGTCAAGATAGAGATAAAGGATTGAATCTGAAGTCGCTTGTTACCCTGTCCCAAGTCAGGGCCAAGTCGGCTGTTTCTCGGACCAATAATATACGGTGTTAAAGTGGTAATACTTTTATAGCAAAAAAAAGCCCAAGGCGTCGCAACTTGTGACAGCTCCCGTTCAGCCTGGTGATTAATAGAGTTTCAGTGTGAAAGCCAGAGGACGTGAAAATGTTGGCCACACTGTCAGTCTGGCAGCCCCGTCAGCAGGGGGTCGAAATCAGCTGGGTCTCCAAGCTATAGTATTCTTTGGGCTAGAGGTCACATTCTTACGGTGAACTTCTTGTCATTGTCTTCTTCTTCTTCTTCTCCTTCTTGCCACGTATCGATCCCATAAAGTTCAAGAGATAATTTCAAAGCTTGTTAATTAATGTAATAAAAAATTATAATCTTTTTATAGATAGCCAGAAATAATTGGATATCGATACTCGAGTGAATTATCTTGTATCGGTGAAATGGCTATTAGTGGTTTTCCAATTCGAGCGATGCTTTTAATCGATCTGTCAGGTTAGCCAACCCTGGAAGTTTGATAGTTCCTAGTTGTCTTGAGGTGGGGTTGTGCCACCCTTGTAAGGATGAGAAGGCAAGCTCTGTTGTTAGGACTTTCCAACCATTAGGGAAGTCCAGAAGTCAGTAATTTAGCCGAAAATGTTTCCATTCGTCCGTTCGTGTAGGAGGCAATCGGCCAGGGGCAAGAGGGTGGTAATAAAGGGATGATCCAGCGCGCATAAGGGAAACTAATGGCCGCTTTAAGAGCGCTCAATTATATACCGCCGTAAAATATGAGTAATTACAGAGATTAGACTCGTGCAAAATTTCCGTGAAAGGACAGAGGTTGGACTTTGTGAGGAAGACAAGGGTGGGAGGGGGCGGGGTGGGCGAGATGGAATATTGTCCCATTAAAAATGGCCGAAGCAAAGAGAAACCCTCCCTCGAGAATGAGGGTGAGAATTTCTGAGTAAGCTCACGAATAGTTCTGAATTGGTTATTCAGAAGGAATTGTCTCCTGTCCAGACAGCATCCCGGTTCATGCATCCCAACTGCCATGTTCCAACGCTATTTGTATATATGTATACATGCGTGTATATATATCTGCTGAGATATTCGAGATTCTGGACGTCGAGACTCTGGAATTTAGGCAGCTGGCGCATAGAAGCTCGCTATGAGAATATCGGACGTCGGAAATGGCGTAGACACTATAATCCATAAAAGGTATAATAGTGTATCGATATAAGTTGTAAACATTAAATAAAAGAGGATTTTGAGCTTGAAAGCCGTATCAATATTGTTGGTGCAAGCGATAAGCCTTACTACAGGGGATGCGATTGGATTTATTATAAAAGAGAAGCCAGCAGCAGTGGAGTCTTTGAAATTGGAGGTTCAGGCACGTGCATCCATACGTGCGTGCGTGCGTGCGTGCGTGCGTTTTCTTCAGATGACGTATCCCCTGGCGAGTCGTAACTAGACCGCGGAAAGATGAGTGCTCCCGAAAGGACGCAACTGTGCGCTTCCAGCATTGGAAATATCTCTGGCGCTGTGAGGGTGGCTATTAAGATCCGGGGGTTCGAGCAGAATCGTTTCTACTTTGAGGGGGTAAGTAAGGAATACCGTAAGGGGATGCCCACATTGCCGTTGAAAACGCATTGAGCGGCTTCCATATCCGTGCCGGCAATGACGACGGAGTCCCTGATTTCAAACAATTCCCATTCACGAGGCGTCGCGACGCTCCACGCTCTGCCGGCCTTTGCTCGTGAGACTCGCATCCAGAGATCGAGAGGGGAACTATCTAGCCTCTGTATCCACCTGCCCTTCCTCACCAGCTAGAGCTTGGGTACCACCAGAACGTGGTCTGCTGCAAAATCTCGATCGACTGAAATTGAGCTTAAAATAGTCTAGAGATTCTTCCTCAGGATCTTTCCAGCCTCATCATCCGGGTTATCACGTTAAGAGAGAGAAAGAGAGTATGAGGGTTTCTCTCTCTCTTTCTCCGAGCTCCTCGACGACTCCTTGGCTCTCCTCCTGGTGAATACCTGCATCTGATATTTCGCTCTCAATCGGTTAACCGCTCTAATACTTCATCTCCCTCATTCTAGAGCGAAAAGGCAATAGTCCCCAAGAACCTATATGTATTTCAAGTGGCTATTGGATCTGTACTATCTATACGTTCCTCCTTCCCTTCCTAAAAGTGAAGACAGAAGGAACTTGCGGTAAAGGATCCCAAAATTTCAGGATCAGTCAAGATAGCTCTCTACGAGGGTGCATGTCCCGATCTGGAACAGTTGTTTTTTATTAGAGACACTTTCGGAAGCTCTGAGTTAATCCTAGAGCGACCCTACTTTACTCAGGGGAGGGTCTATATATCCACACGTGATACCTTCCCTTATGGAAGCGTGGAACTCAAAGCCTCTTGAAGAGCGTCCTGCTCGTAAGAATTAGCTACATACCGGCAAGGGCTTCCCCTTTCTAGCAGCAGAGCTCACCGGCATAACAGGCCAGCGAGAGGAGTCGACTATATTCCTCGTGGAGGAAGGGTTGAGTGTCGGGGGCAAGAGAAAGAGGGACTACTTGGGACCTGAGTGCTATAACCGCAGGAACCAGCCTGAGTGTGACAGACAGATTGAAGGCTTCTCGAGTAGCTTGGCTATCCGCCGTGACGCTCCACGACGCCTCGAGGTTCTGTGAGACGCCGCATTTTTACATTTTTTTCTTTTTCTTTCTTTCTTTCTTTTTACCTTTTCTCTATATCTCTACGAAGAATCGCTTTAAGCTTCAGAAATATGTATACGGAAAATAATATCGTCCCTACCGTAAAACCTGAACCATTAGGAATATTAATCCTGATCCATAATTTCATCGGACCAAACTAAATTTTGGAGAAAGCTTCGCGTACGCGGTGGTCGGCAATAGGGAAACTGTGAATACAGACGTGGATGAACACACTGACGGAACATGCTGAACTTGTTGGCTCCCTCTGATCCTACGCCATTGCGCTTCCACCCTACAGCCGACTTACCCTCCCTTGCCACTCAAAAGCACGACGCTGTTTTGTTATGTGGTCTCGGGTTGATTACATTTTGCTTTATGACGCCATACCCACCCCCCGCCAAAGTTGTCGCTCGTTAGCGACCTGGCGGGCAACGCCACAGGGCAGAACATCGTCGACGACGACGACGACG
>JARPRG010000305.1:970306-1006048 GCA_031001745.1 Hartigia nigra
GCTGTAGCTCCGCCATGTGCGCCATTGGCATTCCTGTGGGACCAATACGTTTTTCGAACGATGTGCTTCGCAGACTCTCTCTCTCTCTCTCCGTTACTCTAACGTCTATCAGTCCACCTGCCAGTTTGCCTGTCTATTCGCTGATTTGGACAGCTCTCACAATCAGTCTCTTTCCTTCTCTGTGGGAATTCCTTTTTTTTTTTGTTCTTGTCATTACTACGCCTCTCGAACCCACGAGGCCCTTACGGTCGGTAACGTTTTACCAATTGAAATTGAACAGCTCCCTTTTACATCCTCTCATCCATTCGGGAGCTGCAACCAAGGCTTAACTCAAAAAATGGCGTCACAAACGTATCAACGTTGGTTGTAGCTGCTGCGGCGTATCAGATCACGTACGGCAAGAGAGAGTAAGACAACCTGTACGCGTAACGGGGCGTGTAACGCGTGGCTCGCATTAAAATCGTGCTCGGCTAATGAGATTAATTGTTGTCGAACATTTATAATAACTCGCGAGAGATATAGTCCCGGCAAGCTCGTACCAACGCAAGTAATGCTATAGCCCTACTAATTGTAATTGGTGGTCCACCACAGGGATAGCGTGTTTCGTTATGTGAAATTTTAATTACGCGGAGATAATTACTTACTTTTTGTTTTTCACCATTTTTAGTATCAGTGGATTACGCTTATTTGCGAAATACAAGTATTAGCCTTATTGGATATAGATGGTACGACGATCTTGACGTTTTTTTTTGTTTTTTTTTTCATCGTATGTCTATTTTTAGTTGAATTTGCATTTTCTTTTTTTTTTTTTATTCACAAAAATTTCAATGGCGTAGTCATTTTGGACGTCCTCCAGCGCGAAACTAGGAGATCAACCTTGACTATTTCGAAAGGGAAATAGAACTGCTCAAGATGAGGATGGAGAACAGAGGTTGGAGGGTCGCTGGACCCAAGGATGCTGGGGATACTCCTGGTGTTCTAGATCCTTGTATTCTGTCTATCTAGTGGTACAGAGGCTTTAGAGAAAAGCGTGGGAGTCCGAGTGGTATGTCTGCTGCTATCCTTGTAAATATATATATATAATAGGAATGAGGGTAGACACGATGAAAGTGGCAAGAATTGTCCTGCGCCATTACACGAACCGCGCTACCGGCTGTCCTAGAATTTTCATGGAAGCTTCTACGTGCCTGTAAAAATCTGAAAACCATTTGAAATACCTGGTAAAGAGGGTAGAAACGTACCAGGGGTTGCGTCCTTCACCACCCCACTCTCGGTCGTCGTGAAAAGTTATCGTTTAACTTGGAGGAAAATTCTACCCTTGTTATCGTACCGAGTTTATCCCGGGCGTATTGTCCTTACCGCGACGCTAAATTCCACCATTACGGAATACTTTGCAGTAACGCGATTGCGAAATTTTAGCAAAACTAGCCCGTTGCTCTCAATTCTGCTATCTTTTCTTGCTTCCATCGAATATCCACTTTTCAGGCACTTGGGAGGTCGCTGCTGCCGTTGCTGCATCGGCTGCACTTTCCTTTCTTGAAAATAAGCATCACCCATCCCTCCCACCACCCCCCGTCCCACGATCTACCCTTGATGCTCGAAGAAAATTAAAGTGAAAAACAAAGTACAAGATAGCCCGCAGGTGCCGTCATTGTTACCCCCTCCATGACATTTTTTAGCCGACTTTCCGTAAAGAGGCGCTTTCTCCTCGATGCATTTTTGTATGCATAATGCAACGACCTGAAAGACAAGACGGCTCTCGAATCCAAGGATAGCATCGGGCGTCGGGACGCTTCGCGGCGCTCCGCGAGCGTACGTAGAACGACGGAATCTGATAGCGTTATTGGATTTGTCGTTACCGTTACGAGTGGGATATTTCGCTTTGCGCACAATGGAGGACATTCGATTCTGATGGAGGGTGGATTTTCCAAAGGGGTGACTATACCTTAGTAACGTCATAGGGATGTATAAGGCATAAAGCCGACTCGACGCTTACGAGTATATATACAAATACGAATGTATCCCAATGCCATTATATGCTTCCAGCATTCATCCCTTTGTAACACGGTAAGTCTTTCACGCGAGTCCAGGACAGACACTGAACCGCCATCCCTTAATAGCCTGCATTTAAAATCGAACCCTCGCATAAATGCTTAAAACGACCCAATATCGCGATGCCACCCTAATTTCAGGGATGTTCTTGTCCCGAGATTAAATTTCTATGAGGTCTAAGTGGTGCGTTAGCATTAGAAGTGCCGCAGCGGCCTTCGCGAGTGCCTTCTACCATTAGGACACTCCTTTTATCCCTTGTAGGATAACTTCGTTATTTGCATCCCACCCAATCATCAACCCTTATACTGTTTTCGGAATCGCAACCACTTCTTCATTCCCAGACGTATCAGAGACAAGTTGAAAACTACCCCGAATACGTCATGACTCAATCTTGAAAGGGGGAATGGATGAAGTGGCTCAAGAATTTAGGGATCCTACCGAAAACTGTTATCCACGTGACCGGATGCCCTTGTGGCCGCCTGACCTCGTGCGCGTGTCGGACTTTATTGTCCTGACTAATTTCGCTTTTGCTCGCGTTTAACGCCGCTATAAGCCGTCTCTTATTACCCTGGAATATCTTATACTTTAAAGCGCGATTTACAGAGGAAACGGCAAAATTGGTCGAAAAGGTGCAGCGGCCATTTCTCCTGGTAACTTGGTAAACTCATTCCTCTTTTTTAACTCCCTGTAATACAAGGCAATCGTAACGTTTCATCTTTACTTTTGGAGTTTGATGGGTTCTTGGTATCGCACCACGATATGAAATAATTTTTTAATCGTCTATGGGATGCTGGTTCGACTCGCGCAACGGACCTGTAGTAAAGAATAATAAAAGCAGAAGAGACTGACGAAAGTAAGGGACTGTCGCGAAAGAAACTCGAGTGGAAAACCATTGTAATTCTGAAATGGGTAAGGAAAGGTAAAGGGTGGATCGAGTGGACAATATTTACCCAGTCGAGGAGCGTCAAGGGATTTCTGTTTCTAGCTAGATTCTTTTGTCTCGGCGAAAGCGATGTTTTTACGTTTTCACCGTTTTCTGTTTTCTTTACCGGTCTCCGGATTCTCCTTCAGCGACCCTCGCACTTCTATCCTCTTTCACGGCCATCATCAGGCGCCACCTCATCTCACGAAGACTCACAGGCTCCAAGCCTCCTCTGGGCTTTCTTGTCTTTCCGTAGTCGAATCGATAGCTGCACCGATTCTTTCTATCTTCCGACAAGAAATTGAACGAACCGATCGGCCACGTGACACGATACCAAACTCTCACTCGAACTGACAAGGAGCAGCGGGATAAAAATATCTCAAGACCGAGTTGCGATTAAGGGCTGATTCGGAATGAAAAAGCAGAGCTGAAAGTTGCCAAGTGGAAGAACGTCGGCAATTCGAGGGTGGCGGAGGGGATGGACTCCGTGAGAGTTTACGATGAAATAAGAAAAGAGAGACAGAACGAAGTAAGAATTAACTTATTCGCAGAATGGGGGAGAGGACAGGGGTGGTTAGTGGCAGTGGTGGTTCACAGAAGCCAGAGAGATGGAAGATACGCTGGAAGAGATAGCAGACTATCGTAACGGAAGTACCGACGAAGAGGGGTAACTTGGCAGTTCGAGGGGGATGGTTTGGGGAATTTAATTTGGCCAAAAAAGCGCCGCTTTAATTAGTAATTAATTGGCACATAAATTAGGCGCGAATTTTCGTCCCGTTGCTCGACCAGTCCTGCTCCCGCCCTTCCCCGTCGTCCTTTTACCTACCGACGAGTTACCCTTCATTTTTTTTTAATTCACCAACGATAAGAAGAGCCTCCGGAACGACGACAACTATTTCAGTAATCTAACTTTGCCAGTGCATGCTACCGGTTCAACCCCTAGCTCTTATACAACTATCCCGCTACCTAGTCTTCCCAGCCTCATTCCACTTTCTACTTCTCAGTTGCCTCCTCCCATCCTCCACGACCCTGCTCCCACGATTCAAGCCGCAAGCTCAGACGTTTCACTCATAGCTAGCTACTATCTCAGTGGGAGGTGAACGGGGGTTCCTTGATAAAGTGTCCCCGCAAGCTGAAGTAAGTCAGGAAGCAAATAGTAACTTAGGTTTTTATTCTTTCTCCCAGCCCTCCTTTTGACTCGTACATCCGCCATCAGTGCTAACAGCAGCACCTTCCCTACCAATACTAAGAGCAATGCGTCCCCGTGAAATCCACCTTTTCACCCGGTATTCAATCCCTTATTCATTGGGCCAATATTGAAATTCGCAATCTGCCAGCTTAAGCCAACCTGTGGCTTCGAATCGAACATGGTGCAAACTTTTCTCTAGAAGCTGCCGCTTGACATTCATCCGAATCGAGAGAAAGCATTTTAAGAACCTTATTACCTCCTCGCCTTTCTAACCTTAGATAATCACTTGGTCTGACTTGAGTTATTTTTCAATTGATTAATATCGTCAAGGTAGTGTAATTTAAAAAGACTTTAGGTACTAGAACCTTCCGGTTTGAATCTTCCAAAGGCATGAAATACCTACGGGTATCTCATTTCGATATACCGCATATTCTTTTCCTGACTCGCAGCATCCTCTTCTTCTTGACAGGACTCCAAAGAAGTTTCACGGTTCGAAGACGGTACCTACACTTCACCAGCTGCTTCCTCCAGGTAGCTGCTGACGTTGACTTAACAAGCAGTCCTAACTATCCTTATCCTTATCCTTATCCTTATCGTGTTATGCTCTGTTTTGTCTTGGTACTTCTTCACTTTAAACCTTCCACCTTTTTTCACTCATTATAGCGTAACGCCGCTTCGACGTTCCAGTGACGCTCCTCTCTTCTCTCGGTATTCTCTCTGACTCTGGTCCACATCCCAATCTACTTCAAGCGGTTCAAGCGGTCCTTAAAATGAAGAAGACCCATCCTGCAGCACGACCGCAGCGCACCACAGCTGAATTTATTTATCCCGTACATTTTCCATCTCCTATGGCCGATAAGCGTTTTGCATCAGGCGCTTTCGACTCGTGGTGACTTTTTTTCTCTTTCCTGCCTAGGACTTTTTTGCATGCTCTTTAACGGCGGAGAAGAGGGGATGCACTCCCCGTCGAACTGTGCAGTAGGAAACTTTCGAATACCGGGCGTGGCCACTTCGTAAATTAAAAGCACAGCCTCGGGATGCAAGCAGCCATCCAGAATTCACGAACCTCTAAATATTTCTCTCGATACCCACCCTCCTCACCCTATCACCCCCTTAACACCCCTGGCCAATTCAACCATTCATCCTTTTGCCGAATCCAGACCTACGTCTAGAAACCGTAATGTATTCCTCGATTTTTTTTTCCACGACGAAATTCCGACCCGGAAGCACCCGTTGCTCAAAACACGGAGAAATAAAAAGCGAAAGTTCAAAAAGAGTCAAAAATGAAAATCGAATCAGATCCAGAAGCTGGTTCAGTCTCGAAAGTTGTACACCTTCCCAATTCCGGTAACTCCTCAAACGTTGTCGCTCTCTGCTACGTGGTTACCCGGAACTCACCCTTAATTGGAGATTCTCTATTTCGTAATTGCATCTCTTCGCCGTCTAATGAATTACAGACCCGATGTCGTTATAACGAGAAGCTTTACTTTAGACGCTCTCTACCGCTCCCCTCTACTCCCTTAGACCCCCAATCCTCCACCCACAAAGCAAGCAGGATATGCACCAAACGGATAACGATCCACAGCGCGAGCTACTTGCTTCTTTGAGAAAAAGAAAAAAGGAGGGATGTAAAGGAGACAAAAAAATCAGTCCCTACAAACAGCAGCATAACTAACCAGCCACCACCCCACCACTTGTGTATATACTCTTTACAAATAGCAGCGATCATTGCTAATTTTCGGAATTATACCTATTCGCCTCTGATCCTTGAAAACACCCTTTGAATGGGCTCCACCCCCCTGGTATTTTAATAACGAAAATTCATTCAATTCCTTAGCCTTTTGCCACGTTCTTGTGAAATTCTTGTATAACCTTCTTTTATGACCAAGCCGAATATGCCAATATGGCGTCCAATAGTTCTAATTACCACAAGGACTCACTTTGACTCCCTTGGCTTTGGTTATTATTTTGAAAATTATCATGGAGTTACATAAGGCAATGCTTGAACTATCAAGAGTATATTGAAGCGATCAGCAGTCGTTACTATGATGTAAAAAAAGAAGATTGGAGAATTTCGAAATGGAGGAAGACGAGTAACTTGCGGATGGGCATACAGTCACCATACCAAATAGGTAGATATAAGATTCAACCCTTAAGAAATTAGATAGCTACCCCTCACGCCCTTAACGTAAGGTTAAGTTGTTGAGAGCGGATGATTAAAGTGCCCGACGAGTCGGTGGGAGTCGGTTAAGAGTCCCCCTTGGGGATTTCTAATGACCGGTTCTTCTTTTTTTTCTTTTTTTTTTTCTTCCTTCTAACCCCTCTCTTTTCTTTCTTACCCTCTTCGTACCTTTCATTCGTAGTCTACCTCTGGTGAGGAATTTCAGCTCGCAACCATCAACGATGCTTCCTCTTTCTTTTTTTTTTTTTTTTTTTTCTTTAATGGATTACACAACCCTCCATGTACCTCCTACTCAATATCCCCACCATTACGAATTGTCAAGAGACATTCCCGGGTCATTCAATTAACTCGCTCCAATGCATTAACCATACAGAATAGATATTCATTACAATAAATCCAAATACTTATATTAAATTTATCAAATGCATTATTCCATTAGCATAGCATCCTTGCGGAAGATATTTTCTAGTACCGGATGTGCGTCGAGGCGTGCTGTATCGGGACGTAGGGTGGGCTGGTAGATACTGGGAGAAACGCAGGGTTCGAGAATGCAAGGAAAGTGAAAAGGAGGAAAGGCGACGAAGAGAAGGCTGAAGAGGAATGGGGTAAAGATCGAGACAGAGCATAGCCAATCGTCCGGAAAATCCAGTTTTCCCGGGAATTAAGTCGTCCCGTAAGGATGCCTTGGATAAAGGAAAATCGACGCCAAGGCTGACGTCTACCCTTTTACAACTTAACAAAAGCCGTACGTGGATATATGGAGAAAGTCGTTTGATTCTTACCGTTTACTTCTTGGATCTTTACTTTCACCCTGTCCTCGTCTTTTTTTTTTTTACTTTTTTTTCACTTCGCTCTTCCCTCTTCAAAGTTCCCCGACAAGTTTGTCTTTATCATTGCGCAGAGGGTCTAAGTTATGTACCGCTATATATATACTCTACAAACGTAATGTAGACCTCCCTCAAAGCAATGCCGCCATCTTCCTTCCCAGGTCGTTTCTCGTCCCAGACGCAGTCAGCGATTTTCAAATTTTTCATCCGTACTAAGATTTCAAACGGAAGACGTGTCTCCAGCCATTTTCCAAAGTTTCTTTAGCTTTCGTTCCAAAGAGCTTTTCGAAAATTCCACAAAGTTTGAAGCATCTGTTAAGTGCCAGATATGCCACTCTATCTACCACGTATCATCTTAATATCCGGCTTCGCCTTAATTCCCAGGCAGCCCTGGCTTCCTCCCTTCCGGTTATCTCCCTGGCCCAAGGCTGTCTCATATACGTGGCACAGGTAATACGTATTCGCAAGGAACAGGAAGCAGAAAATACGCGTGACTTTAGGAATATCCGTATTTATCTGGACTCGTGTTTACAAGCTAAAGAATTTCATTCAATTAAAACGAGATAAATAGATTTTTTCAGCAACCTCAACGTTTCACATTGATCTTCGTAAGATATATAATCTCACGCCTATTCGTCCTTCACTATTTTAATCATTATCTTTCATTTTTAATTATATCAATTTTTTTCTTAATTATCAACGTTCAATGCAAAAGACAAATTTTGGACGTTGTTTGCGGAATGGAGTGAATTTCATCTCTGTTATATAATTGAAGAAATAATCGCAACCCTTAGTCTCGAAGTCCCGGGAACTCCAAAGTTTTGAGGGATGGGCCACGCACTTTCGTAACGGGATTGTTGAGTCGCGACCTCGCGAGTCGCTGAAAATTATGGAAATTAAGGGAAACTGGAGAAATAACGACGAGAATAGGTAATGGGGGGTGAATTGAGACTGAGCCGGAGGCCCATCTTTTCTATATTCTTCCTATAGGCACTTCCTCCTCCTCCACCGTAACCAGTGTCTGGCTCCACTATGGGTTTTATCCCTATGGCATACGCGACGAATCTCACTAGGTCGCTACATGGGGATGGTCTGGAAATTCATAGCCATAAACAATTCAATCCGGCTTAACGAGCCAGGTGGAGTAATACACGAAAAGAAGGAAAACGCAAAGAGGAAGATGAAGGAGGTAGTAGGGAAGTACAACAAAGTAACGACACGTAGTAAAAATAAAAAAAGAGCCTCTTCTACTAGCAATGAACCTTCTCGTTTTTTTAAGGGGATGATTCTCCTTTCTGTACCGACAATGGTAGCGACCCCTGTCCTGCAGCCCCGATGTTTTTAAATTGCTTATTATTGCCTCGACAAATTACAATATTATCTTCAAACCCTCGAGTCTCATTGAGCCACCCCTGAGAATCCCTGAGTGATACCAGAAATTCGTGGAGTAGTCGGGCGGGAGGGTTTATGGGTGAGGAAGATGGGGTGAATTCCGTCTGTAGGATTTCGCAAAGGGGAACGAATGGAAAGTCGGTGAAAGCGGGAATCTTGAAAATTTCCTTTTAATCTCAGCCAGGCCCGGTTGGCCGCTTCTGTAGGAAGGAGCAAGTGGGAAGTGAAGAAGAAGCATATATACAGAGGATTGAATCGAAGGAGAAATAGAATACCAAACGGGGGATGCCAGGGAGGAATAAGATTGAGGTAAACTGAATGATAGAGAATCATAGCAGATAGCAGGTCGACGAAATTCAAGGAGAGTGGGAGAAAGCCGACTGCTTTTTCGATGCGTCAGACAATGGAATCGCCCTGGGCTTGAGGCTGGCATCCCTTTGTGATCAGCCGCAAGTAGAAGCACAGCCAGGCACCAACCAGACCGTTTCCTGAAGGAGCAGCGTCGTCGAAACGATCAGAATTTAAATCAAAGGGAAAACGAAGCGATGAAAACTACGCGGTGCCGCTCGGCCTCTGCCTCCTTGCTTCACTGAAATGACGTATCATAATGGCTGCTATCACTCAGCCAAATGACGCTCATCATATTTTCATTAGAATAACAGTTGGCACGGAGGAAACCTGTTCCTGGCGCATTAACGAACGGTGAGCAGCGCCGTCAGAGATGCGAAGAATCGAAGAGCGAAAGTAATTATTCAAAAATGGTCGAACGAATCAAAGTGTCGGTGTAAGATTTTAAATTGAACTTTGACCTTATTGCACTTGCGTGATGGCGGACAGCCTAGTTAATATGACCGATAGACGATCAAAGTATCCTGTGAGAAACCCTCCCGAATAACATAGTCAGCCTAGCCGTTAATTATCACCTGACTCCTGTTCTGCCAGCTTCACGTTACAGATCCCAAGTCTAGCTGGACCACGTCTGGAGATCCCTGGACGACCAGTGGGTCTTCCGAAGTAAATGCCTGTAGCTGTTTCTTTTTTTGCTCATACAATTTTTAATTAACCAGTCACGAACGAGTTATCCTCGGTGCATCTACTAATATCTTCGATGAGAATAAATCTAAGGATGAATTAGATCGATTCTAAAGCTATCGATACTTGGCCGATTTAATGCTCCTGGGTTAACGTGTACTTGATCCCGAAAGGCTCTCGACAAAGAGCTGCTCAGTCCTATTATTCGCGGTGCTTGACCATTTTTCTATCTATTCCTGCGCAACCCGACTGGTCCTTGTACTCGGGAACTCTTTGCTTTCCATTGATAAGAAAATAGAGTAAGCGGATCGTCGACACGTATTCAAAGGAGGATACGTAGCTACATAGAGAAATGGAAAAGCGATAGCTCGGAATTCTGGAATCCTAAAATCCGCAGGAAGTGCACTCTTGTCAGTCCATTATCTCGTTCCGCTCCTGCCCAGGAGGACGGAAATCCAATCGTCTAACGAGAATTACCGAGCTCTGAAAATCTTACGAAATTCAGAGGGACGATTCAAAAGCGTCAAAAGAAGCGCAGTCGCACTCAGGAGCGACAACCCTCGTCACTACACGTGTCCAATCGAATCAGAAATCTCTCTCTCTCTCTCTCTCTCTCTCTCTCATACTCTATTTAATTTATATGGTCCATGTGTTTCTGTAAAAGTTTCAGCGGCGAGCACGAATGCTAGTTGGCGCCCAATTGCCTTTAAAAAAGTAGCCAAGAGGATCGAGCGCCAAATTCAAATACGAGGGTGAGAAAGTCGAATTGATGAAGAGGGCAGATAATGATATTCGGTTACGATCATCCTTGCACGCGGCTGAGGCCGATCTTTGTCTTCGGCAAACTACGGAGTCGGGTTTAACGCTTGAGCGTCCTTCAAGAGAACTACCCTTCCTTGGCTCGAGATTTCATCCCTTACGTCTTCCTCTCATCCCCTCGAAACCTTCGCCTTAATCTAAATCGCACCACCACCGCCACCAGCACCGACAGACGGTTCATAGTCTACTTGGTAGAACGTCGCCAGACTGGCAAACTTGTGTGCGGGCGCATCCCACTATAAATTGGCTAATTATAATCCCGAAGACGAGCGAGTTTGGCCGACCGTCGTCGTCTTCACGTTAATTGGAAGCGTCCCGACGCGACCATATAAGCCCTGATTGACTTTCCTCGAAAACGAATTTTCCCCGATAGAAAAAGAACCGAGATGATGATGATGAAAGTACGTGCATTCCCCATTCCTTTTAGTTTTTCATCTGCTCCTCGAGGCATCCCGACGGCGACGCCTATGCCTATGGGTTCAGTCGATCGCGTCATTTTTTTTTTTACACATAATTTATTCTTTCGTCTATTCTCTTTATTTATATATTTCTGTATATGATGCGTCTGTATATACGCATCATCAGACATGCTCAAATGTCCGACTGAACTGAAAGAACCCCAAGGAATGACTGACGGCAATAGAAGGAGGAATCACTCTGAGTCTTGGTTACCGAAAGAAACTTGCGATGTGGTATTTGCGATTTGTAAAAGATCTCTCGAGTCTTCGGCGAGTTTACGACGGAGAAAAAACATTGCGGCTGAGCAGACTTCAATAAATGCAACATGTTTTACGAAGTAGCCGAACGAGTATCAAGTACCAAGAGGCCAGCACGATCTCTCACCCCTGGCTTCCCGAAATATGGTTAGTTCTCTGGCAATTATACTAATGGCGAGAGGAGGACGGCCGAAGACGAGACTGGTCGAGAGGATCGAGAGAGAAGTAACTGGGATGTATAGGGATGATGTATCCGAGAGAAGCTGGCAAACTGAAGAGCTGGAGAAACGACGAAGGGGCAGAGAAGGGGAGGAGGTAGCACGGAGGGTGCAGAGGTCGAGTAAAAAGTGAAGAGTATTTCAAGGGGAGCCTTGGGGCTTATGTATAGCCGGTATACTCGGCCGAAGGATGACTAAGCTAGAGAGTTTCGCAGGGATGCTGCTTCCAGAAAAGATATGGACCGGAACGATGTATTGGTAGAGATGCTGAGGAGTTGCCGGGCAAAATAAGAAGAGCATTAATGAATGAGAGCACGGAGAGAAAAGTAAGAAAGAAGGACTGGAGCGTGGAGGCAGTGAAAGAGAGGTAGTAAGGGCCCGTAAGGTGGTCCAGGACGACTGGCAGATGATGCTGTCGCCAGACTAGGAGGCTGCGAAGAGGCCTACCAAAGAATAGAGTACAAGCTCTCTAATGAAAAGTCTACTTAGCCGCCACTTTGATCTACTAAAAACATCACCCTCGGCAAGAATATTTCACAGGCTCGGGTGTGTATATATATATATATATATCCTACACTGTTGGCACGAAGGCCACTGCTGCTTTCTTCATCATGCTCGAGAGCAATAGCTGCTAAATGCCTCAGAGTACTGAGTACCCTATTATACAGACTCATCTCAATAATTCCTCTCCGTTATCTTTCTTACGATACTCCAAGTTCCTAGTACTAATTACTATAAAGTCGATGTCCGACCAGACTTAAAAGTGATAAGGACGCGACTACGTCACCGCGATCCAGAAGTGGATGCTGCTCGACCGAGAAATCCTAAGGAGATTGGTCTCAGGTTGGCCAGTAGATTCTCTCGCGAATATCCTGTCCACGTGTAAATCCTTCACGCATATAGACGTAACACTAATGAGCCAGAACAAGCCGAAGAGCCTCACGTGCGCAGGTCTATGTTTGCTGCAGTTTACAGACGGCCTGTAGGGAGATGTCCTACGGCTGTATATCACAGGGACCCTGGTCAAACTGTCCTGCTTGGCAGCTGACGGTCGGGCAGCATGGATTCTACGGTCCTGAGGTCCATGCAGCATCCGACAGTGAATCTCCACTATCCTTCTAGTCTATACTCAGAAATAGCATCTTCGAGACACGTGACAATACTTTTTCCGCCTCATCGCCTCCCACGGCACGCCATAGGACGCTTATATTTTATGCAGCACTTCATAGAGATATATCGGAGCGCCTAGCGCGATGGCATAAGTCAAAACCTACTCTCCCTAATGGCCTCTGCCGAGCCGTACACATATAAGCATAAGTGCGAGAACGAGAGCGAGGGAGAGAGAGAAAGAAAAGGAAGGAAGCTGTGCTCTCCCGACCAGCTATCCCATCAACCTACAGCCAAACCAGGCAAACCGTTTACTTCTTCAACGTACGAATAACTCCACGCGTATTTGACATCAAAATTGCATTTCCAATTGTACCACTTTCCTCCTCCTTCTATACTCCTTTCCCATCCTTCTACTAAGCCAACCCTACAACTCTTCCGATGTCCCCGTTGGCACGGACCACCCAGCAAAATCTATACTTTCTACAGACTCTAAGACCAAAAAGGATACCTCTTCCGCATCTTCCATTTCCAAGATACCAATGACTGTCATATCCGAAGCATTAAGGGACTTACTTGATTGATACGCTAATTCACAATCGATCAATCAATTTGTCCATCCATCCCGACTCAACGATTGAATAATGATTAGCGATTTAGGTGCGGTTCGTTAACGTTGTTCTCATACTAAACTATCCTAGTCCTTTTCCACCGGTTGAATAGAACGCTTGTACAGTCTCCCTCCCGACACCCCACCACCCACCCATTCATGCAGACTCACTATTGAAGCTGCACCTAAATCAAACAGACTGGCCTATATCTGGCGCACGTTCGCTCGACATAATTGCACAGCCACGATTAATAATTAGACGTGCAATTGGGCGTCAACTGGCTCCTCTCTCCTTTGTCTCTCCATCTCTCCGTCTCTCTCAGTCACTCTTCTCAGTGATTCGATTTATCGAATCATGTTCGCCGTACGTCAAATTAACATCATGGATGTTACCATGGGTCTCGCTAGACTCGTTGCTGCTTCCACAGGATTTCCGAGAAATTCTTTATCGTCCGATTGATTACCTCATCTTACTTTAGGCTAAACGGCTTCCGTTCGCGAGGAGTACTCTTCACTCGCAATATTAATATTAGATACAAGGGAAGTGCTATTGAAAATCCTTAAACCCAACCTTCCTATACCCTTTGCTCACAGGGAGCCTTCTATAGCCTCGCTTGGCTTTCAGGTAAGACGGCCGTCAAGCCTAAGAGAACTTTCCTGGAAAACTTCGCTCGAAGCTTCTTTTCAGCTCTCGCGTCTTCAAGTTCTGCTCACTGTCTGAGGCTAAGTTTCCGGAAGGAAGGTGTTGCGTTTCAATTTTAATCGAATCTTGGACATTCACTTTTGAGGCTTAATCTGTCTTCAAATGTCCGAAAACACAGTCGTCTGGATATATATCGTACCTTCTTTCTTCCTATGATGGCTGAGGAACTCGTCTGTCGATCCAGCTACTTCCGGTACCCAGAGAACGTCTTTGTAACCTCTTAAAATTGTTTTGAATTCGTGTCGAATAAAGTCGAGTTCTCCATCGACCTTGCTCTCCTAGCAGGATTTTCGCAAGTAAAAGCGAATGAACGCTTACGTGAAAAGCGACGAGAATGAAAGAAGGAGAAAAAAACTTGGCTAGAAAACTCCAGGAATTCGCACCTCCCGGTGCGTCCTGGGGAACATTGTCGCGGTAGGAAAAATAGTCTCGTGCGGTTAAAACTTTTCAGGAAGCTTCGGTATAGCGTCGACAAAACTTCTTGTCGAACTTCCTATAGACGTTACATAGAGGTTAGCTTACGTTATATAGAGACTTCCCAATTGTCCATTGCCATTGGACCACCATAGCCAAAATTCTATAGAAAACTTGTCAGTGGAAATCCTCTAATACGTCTGGCTAGCGAAGAAATCTTTTCACTTAGCTTCAATCCTCTTCTACCAGTTTCACGTTGTTAGCTGCTGAAATGGACTGAAATTTCGAAACGCCATCAACAGAGGGCAGCCCCCAGTGTCTCAATAGCCGAGTTATCCTTGTCATGCCGAAACTAAGTGGCTTCCCTAAAATGGATGATGAAAAAGTCATCTCCTATTTTCTTTTTTTTTTTTCCACTTTTTCCACAAAACTGTGGGCGCAGAGATGGTAGCCTCATTGGGTTAGTCTTAGCGAGGTTCTCCCATTCTCCGCAGTCGTCCAGCTTCGCTGCGCTACAATATATGGAGTTACTGTAATTCACTTTGAAAGACGCGCTGATATTATTTTCGAAATTTCGTTCGACATCGACTCCGTCTTTCTGTCTATCCATCCATCCACTCATCCATCTATCTGTCTTCTTCTTTTCTTTTTCTATCTATTCGTGTATCCTGCAATATCTTTTTATCTCGATATACGTATCTACCCACACCCCATCGACATAAGGGATATTCTAAGAAAGCAAAACCCCCTCTCACGACACATCTATTTCCGTATATATCTTTCGCATCGATTCCTCTGAACAGCATGAAGTTTTCTGTAAGACATATTAAGATATTCTCGTGCTATCGTTGAATCGAGCTTTTGGGTCGGTTGAAGGATATGAATAGAGTGGTTTGCAAGAATCACCGAGATCTTTTTTTTTTCTTTTTCTTAAGGGTAAAAACTTCAGTTGGAATTAGAAAGTCGCAAAGAGGCACGTAGCCGTCGGTACGATGGGGCTTCCAAAAAATCAACCCGTGGCAAACCTGAAACCTTTCAAGTTTCCTCGGGCGGTTCTTATTCTTCGAGTTTGAAATGACGTTATCTATATCGTTAGGAAACTACAGGGACGTGAAAGCAATTTTTTTTTTTTTTTGTCAAATTTAAGCAAATCATAACGGTGGCGAGGAAATAAGGTGGAGATAAAGAGAAGAAAAAAAAAAAAAACTTTGCAGAATGACAATAAAAATGACTAACCTATACATTTCAAATAATCATCATTCTCAATTTTGACGCACGATAAAAATAAAATTCTTCGATAACAGCCTTTTCAAGTTCTCGTAGTCGATATACAACTCTATGGTACAAGTCCTGACGTATATACGTGCACATGTGTCTAAAGCCCCAGGGTGTCTCTGCCGTGTCAATCCTGAAACTTTTCCACTCGAGTACGAAGAAACCGAAGAATCTTCGGCAGGTTCTCTACGCTCGATGGCTTTGGCGTAGCGTTGATGTCGCCTTAGCGTTGACATTGGCATCTCCCAAACTTCTGACTCCCCTTCAACTCGTCGTTTCTCTTCACGATTTTCCCCATTTTCCTTCCACTTCTTGTATCACCTTCGGCTCTACTAAATTTCTCTGGATTCTCTTGACTTTTAACTCGATTTTCAACTTCATCGCAAAGCCACTCTTACACCCTCGTATGGATACTCGATATAACCAACCGGCAGTGATCCGGTCACCTCGCGTGTCTCTCTCGCTCCCACTCATTCGTCCACTCTCCTGGTCTCTCTTATTAGTCCTTTGAAATTTTGTTGTTTTTTTTTTTTTTCTTTCTTTTCCAAAGGATCTTTCGCACATAAATAATATATGTTCCAGCTGGCGAGAATAGTCCTGCACGTGATTCGACGTCTACCACGAATATTCGAAACTTTTCGCATTCGTTTGAAATGCCGAGCGCGACTGTGCGAAGGACGTAGTGAAATTAGCGAGATGTCTGAAAAGGTTAATGGCGATACGTAAAAGGAGAAGCGCCGAAATGACAATTTTAACCAAGACCATCGGAGCGTCTTTTCTTTTTTTTTTTTTTTTTTGCACTAATGTAACGTATATTTAGGTACCCGAGAGAAGTTAAGAGATCCGCGTCAAAATGGCTACTTACTCCCCATTCTGCATTTCATGTCTTCTTCCTTTCTTTGTCCTCCTGCATATATTCGCCTCACTTTTGCCGTCAAGACATTTTCTCTTTTTTTTTTTTTTTTATACTTTTCTTTTTCTCTGCATCGCTGGACCAAGTCGTTTCCTACAGCTTCCAGCTCTGGCAATGGCCTTTTATAATAAGTAGTTTTGCTCCCAACTACGATCCTCTACTTTAAGCTGTAGAAACTAATCCAAACGAAACGTTTCGCTATCACCGGAAAGCCATGATTGTATTAACGATAAGCTCGTTGCTATAGCGGCAAAAAATAATTTATGAAATTCTTCATTTTCTATCTCTCTTCTTTTAACGAGATGAGGATTAGTCAGAGAAATTTTATAAAATCTGCATCGGCCTGTATCAAGCATGAGATCGATGAAACGTCCTGTAGAGACCGGAAACTTTTGGGGGTTCCGGTCTCGCTATACGCTGGGTCCAGGTATATATATATATATATATATATATATATATGTATATACAGAGTATTCGAGCTGCACACAAACACACTTTATACTTTCAACTTGCCGCCGGGCGTCGCTACCGACGCTTATTGCCGTGATAATTATTTGTTTCGAAGATTGAATAAAAATTCAAATGAGTTCGCGAAACTTTGCGAAACGTTGGGAGCCTTTGGCGGCCTTTACTCTGAAGGAAGTCGACGGCGGCAGCAGCAGCCAGGCAGCCGCCATTCGTACATAGAATATCTATATATGCGAACCGACAAAACTTTGATCTTACCTTATTACCTTCTCAAGGAGGACACTAAAGCGCAGTACCGTTTCTTTTATCCGCATTCTGCGTCCCTTGAAAGATCTTCAAGGAAAATAGAACTTCTTCAAAACGAAAGCACTTACATGTACCAAGTGAGAGCGTGCACAAACAATATTCTACAGCAGTAGTTTTTTAACCCATTTTCGATAATCCGAATAGAGAATTAAGGGTAACATAGAGTTAAAGGTAAAAGGTCAAAATCCAGAAAAGATCCAAAGTGTAAGAAGTATGAGATAGTAAAGGGATTGGTTTGGCTAGTGGAAACGTAATCCAGGTGTTTACTTAATTACAAGTAATCCATTACCGGCGTCGGGACGCGTATCGCGCGACACTCGCACCGTGCCAGTCAAGCCGCAATATCGCGTCGCGACGTCGCGAAATTGTTGTCCCCAGCGTCGGCGTGACGTCCCGTGTAAATTACGTTTCCTAAGAGTGCCAGCTCTATTCGACTTCATTTCCTTTTTTTCGTTTTTTTTTGTTACCGTTCCTTCTAACGTAGCACGTGAAAACGTCAAGGTGGGCGTGATAGGCAAGAGAGTGGAAAGAAAATGACCATAGAAGAGAGACAGAATTGATGGCGTCGTCTGTACTCTTTACCAGCTTTTCTAGCGCGGCCACGTTGTCATGGTTACAATTATGCCGGGTCCAGTGGCCCCGTGTGTGACGTTCATGTTCTCGCGATGATAACGCCAAAGAAAAATGAGGGAAGCGCCAGCAGTGTCGTGTTCGAAATTCAAGGCGCGCAGGTCGTGCCGACTGGTTGCAGGGAAAGAGAGAAAGAAAGAAAAAGGAAAAGAGTAACAGTGGGAGAAGGAGAGGTAGAGGATGGGTGACGGAAGTACTCGAGGCTACCAGGAATCGATTAATGGAGAATGGGAATAATCGCCTATAATAAATTGCTAGGTGGACTGGGAGAAAGGAGGGAGAGCGAGAGAGGATAAAAAAAAATATGTCGCCAGTGGTGTAGATAGATCACTATGTCGGCCAATTATAAAAGGTCGAAACTCGCGGCTGAACTGTCTGATTAAAATGGTTTTGACAATCGAGAGGGGGAAAAAAAAAATAAGGAAAGTACAAAATGATCTGAATTTATACCTACAGTAGTCGATACTGTTACCATATACGAAATACTACAAATACATTGAGTCAGCAGGTTTCTTTGATCAGGAATGAAGAATTAGCAAAATGGGGGACCTTATGAGACTTTGTGTTTGACAATTGTTCACAGTGAGACTCGAATCGACAATTTTTACCTCGTTTCACAAATACTGATGCCTGAGCGGTGGCCGTGCCTGCACGAGTCAGCTGAGTGAAGGGGGTGGGTCTTACAAATAAGGGTGAAACGACAAGAGCCTTGTATTTAACTCATTCGTGCTTTATATTCTCTTTTTCGTTCTTATATTTTTCTTCCTGCTTCTACACCGTGCTGTACAATTGTTGCTGCTCGCAATCGATACTGATTCTCTGAATGGCAATGACTTGGGGGCAACTGATAAGATAAACAAGATAAGAATAAAGCTACAGGATAATATTATTCGGCTGCTACGTTACACGTGCGCATGTGCATGCGTCTATTTCTTTGAACGGCTCTTCTCTCTCTCTCCCTTATACTCTCCTGGGGTTTAAAACCAGCACTCTGACCCGTGCCATCATAAATTCATATTTTTATTTAACTTTTCTCATATTCTACACTTTCGTTGCTGCTAAGTTATTTTGCATCCGTGCAGCCGGCGGCGGCGGCGGCGGCGGCGCGCGAGAGGAGGATAAAATGAAAGGAAAATGATACAAAATTATTGGTAGAAGTCGAGCGTAGAAGCCCAAGTCATATTTAGTATCTATGATATACCGATCTTTATCGAGTAGCGGTCGATATATGGCCATCTTGAAATTGCACATCGTTTCGTTGCTAATAGCTCCAGCATCCAGTATCGTCACATTTAATTCGAATGAACCTACACTGTTCAACCTTTCGCCGTTGGAGCTTCCTTAGAAATTCTTTCTCCGAATGGAATGGCTTTGTACCCCATCGAAGTAAAGAACCAGTTCAGTCAATATATCTTCAATGAGCAGCGGCGTCCCTCGAGATACACGAGCAGACGTCGCGACGCTCACTTAGCTATACCCCATTCGCATTTAATATTGAGCACCGTTACTATCTCGATCTTTTATTTTCTTCATCCTCTATACTCATGTTTTAGGTATTTCAATCGCATACGTCAAAGAGAGACCCTGAGAGACCAGCAGGTTGTTTTTCTCCTCTTCGCGAATCTTACGCCTGATAACTTGAAAAATCTGTGCAATTTTTTTTTACATTAAAAATACAATGAATTAATCCGACAATTGTTTAAATCTAGACAATCAAGAGAAGCTTGACCTTCGACATTAGCATGACTAATGTCAAATAAAAAACATCACGCAAGTCGAGCATCTAATTATTAAAAAAAAAAGTGACTGAAAATTCAGGTAATCGAAGTAATCTCTTTTCACGAGCATCCAATCATCTAGACAGGAGATGACTACGAGGTATTGATGGGATCTTGGAAAATTCATCCGATCCCAAGAACAGAGCCAAAAAGCCTTGACTGGATGGTACGAGAGGTCTTGGATCGATCGACCATTCGTATGGTAATGTCTAAGCAACTACCGAACCGAACTGCTGCCAGGTCCGAAGACCCAACGACCCCGACGAACCCGAACATCGATGAAGCCGACGTTGAAGTTGCTTCTCCAGGCGCTATAGAGACCACCCTCTGATAGTTCAGAAACCCTAGGATGCGGCCGATGAGATTTCTGAGTGAAACTCATTTGGAACTCGAGGAATGGACCACAAAGATCCTAAGCCATCACCCAGATGTATACCTAATACTTAACACGTAATACGTAATAGGTGCAATCATAGGTCAAACTATATTAGAAAGTTAGGCCAGACCAGAAGACCTAGAAATATATAAGTAATGCCTAGGTCTACAGGACTCAAATCACCTGGACGCATATTGGCTAGTTTGTCTAGCAATATCTTGAGATACGGCTCTAAGTAAAGAGAGAGAGAGAGAGATCGAGTGCCGCAGAAGCGAGAGGCAAAGGGAAGGAAAGGGAAGCTCCGGATGCCAAGGGGACACGTGAAATAGAGTTATCGCAGCAAAGTGCACGGTAACACGGTTACCGCTCACAAAGCGACCTACTCCCGTACCAGCAGACCACAACAACCTCCCGATTGGATTGTTTCTCTCGGACCCCATTGGCGTCGACGACTGATTGCCATGCCGACGACAATGGACCACCACTACTACCCTCGTCACTATCAACGTTGATAGTGACTATCGTCCATTCAACGGTCAAGCCTACACTGCTATTATTTCCATTTAGCAGCTAATTCCGAGCATCGCTCCACATTTTGTTTGAAGAACAAAAAAAAATAACATTAACGCAACGTGTGAAATATGCTTATACATTGACGCGTCAACATGATTTTTTTGTGTGGATCCAATAGGGTTTTCCGGAGATTCTACATTCACCGTCCGCCTTGTACTAGACTTAAATTCGCAAGAGTCCATTTTACGTACCGCGAACAGGAAGTTGGGTCAGAACGCAGGAAAAGGATGAATACGATGTACAAGGTAGAAAGAGAAAATAAGGAAAAGGGTAAAAACTGAAGTCCGAGTTGATCCTACGCGTCGAACAATCTCTAGCAATTTTGACTCGAAATTTTATTAGGTACTCGCGCGCCCGCTTGTAAACTGAATTCATAAAATTAATTATCAGGGGCTGCGCAAAGACGAGGAGGATCGCGGGCGTGCCGATCCTGACGTCAAGGGTGGCCTTCGAGAGAGAGTGGGTTAAAAGGGGTGCCAAGGCAGTTCTCGGAGAGTTGGATTTTTGTTCTCAGGCATAAAGTCTTACTCTAAGAGCATCGTAGCAAATGTTTGACAGCTTCGGATTTAAGTAGCTTTGTAACGGTATCAGACTAATGATTCAGACACGTGTCTGAACGATTACAGAATATTCAATCGCAAAACGGTCAAACGTTTGATCCGTGTATTCTCTATTATCCCATTGAAGTATAATAAAAAAAACAGGCTCTACGGTATGTTTTAATAATTAAGATAGAAAATTCAGGAAAAGTCTCAAAAGTTAGATAAATAATAGCGCACTTCTTAAACCTTTAAATTTGCATTGATCGAAAGACATTTTTAGTCAGAAATTGAAGCTTTATTTATAAGCGCAGTACTCTGCGCCAAATTCTTTACTCCGAAAGCAAATAGCTTTCTTCGTTTCTCTACGTCTTGACTTTCCAGGAAGACATTAAGTAGTAATCTCCAACGATGATCGGACGCCGTTCCGGAAATATCCTTCGCGTTGAAAAAAGGGCCGACAGAAGTCTAGATGACGAGGGGTGGTGAGGGAGGGTTGGACAGAGAATGGGGAGGAGGGAGGTTCCCGAGGACACGAGCAACCTTCCCTAAGGTTAGACAATTTCAAATAGACAGATTTCGCAACGTCGACGGTAAAAAGGAAAACGATTCGTGAATTTCATCGTTTCTTAGAAAATCGTTAAGACGATTAACGTTGACGAGTCGAATAAGCTGATAACGACTTTGGGGCGTCTGGAGTGAAACGACTTCGACAAAAGTCTTTCGCGTCAGAGAGCGACGAAAGATTTTGTTTTTTGTATGTTGGTTCGCGTGGGTTTCTCGTCATTTATTGACGTCGTATAGTCTCGTTACGTTCGTACCACGTATTCCATTATGATCCAACAGTTCACGCGAAAATCAAATGTAAATTCTAGGTAAGATCCTTCGGCACGACGTCTTGCGTCGCTTTGACTATCGACGTCGCGATGCGGACTCATTCGCGACGGCTTCGCATTGAACCATGACCTGCCAATTCTCTTTTGCTTTTCTTCCTTACTTCGAATAGACACAAAGCACGGAGAAATATTTCAACGCGGATAAAAGCCCTGAGTACAAGCGAGATGAAAGTACCTACAATCCAAGAGAGAGAAATACACAGGGGTTGGTACTCCTGACAATTGAAACTAGGCGTTGGACCAGAGATTCCCTCTGTTTGATTCTACACGCTTTTCTCCCGCTCTTCAGATTTCATCCAAAGAACGATTCTTCTGGTCCAGTTTGTCTCAGCGAGTTTCATACCGATTCCACCTGATAAACAAACACTCTTGACAAGTCATGTAAAATCCTTTCTTCGCTTTTCTTTTCTTTCGAGACTCTTCCGTGACTCTTACTTTCTTCTTCTCTTCGCGTAGCACTGTAGTACCACCATATATATATATATATACATTTATGTATCGTATGGTCTCCAATATAAGTCATATGATATTCCATGAATTTTTTAAGTAAATTTCCATTTTTCTCTCACTGTCGCTCTATCCTGACTCTCCGATTCCGATCCACGCAATAATATTCCAATACGCCGAACTGCAGTGCAAAGCAAACTCGCAACTAAAAACGAGTGATGCGATTTCTCGATTTCCCGTTGATGATCGATAAAGCGCTAGTTTAAATTCACGTACAATATTAGTCCACAGCAGTTCCTGACGCTGAATTCGCCGAATTCCCATGAAAATATATCCAGAATGACGCAAGGCAGCGATACGTTTCGTGCCATTATTTGAATACGAGAGGAACGAGAGGCTTTTCGCATCCGCGACTCCAGCTACACTGGAGCTTCATGAGGCGCCATTATCCATCATCTATTAGAACAATACCAATCTTTCGATGATCGACCAATCTTATTTGGATCCTCCACGGAGAGAGGATCCTGGAGAAAAATGTATCCTTTTCACAAAGAACCTGCTACGACGACGTCAGCGAGAGACCTCATGAAATTTCAGAGAACAATCCTGAAAAGGCCTCCTTGTAAATGGCAGAGACCATGCAAGAATAAAGAAACAGGGCCAAGAAGGGAAAAACTAGGGTGAGAAATAGACAGTGAAGATAGCCAGAGAATGTGAGTGCGAACTAGCCAGAGGGTTACAGGGGACCTGGTGGATTCTCTGCCTCCTGGGGACGAGCGAAAGCTATGACCCGCAAATTTCATTAACACCTACCGCGGAGATACTGTTGTCCATAACTCAGCTAGCCAATTGCAGAGGTGCTGTATTAAATCCAGAGGTTCGAGTAAAGCGTGCACGCCAGGACAAGCCTTCCCGACCTCCTGTACTAGGTATATCCTGACCATTACCACTTCCATTTACACCTGGTTCTCTCTAATCCTGAGAAAGAAGTAAACCCCGTGCCAGAACGATATTGAACAAACCACCTGCAGACCACGAGCACTGACCCCCCCCTGTCCTTTAGCCTTAGTAAAGAGTCAAAAGATATGTTCCTTGAGTTAAGACCTCCAAGTCCTTGGCCAATTCCTCCCAAGACGATGCTCCCCTCCTTGGGAGACACATGGGGCTGCGTGAAGTGAATCGTTAAGGCAACGGACAAGAATTTAGCCGCCCAGTAAAACCGCGCCCGGGGCGTCATCCAATCAACCCACTGCCGCTTAAATATTAACGTGGCTAACCACGATTTCTACTGTTACCATAGGTACCAGTGGTCTCTCCCTCCCCCCGACCTTCGCCTCCACCCCCATCCTAGAAATACCCGGAAACTTTATCCACCTCACCCACCCAATGCCCTCAAAACAACCAGCCCTGTCTAATGACCCGCGTGAGCTACGCGTTAACGCCACTTTCACTAGGGTCAGCTACACCCTGATGATCCACCAAACTTCCCCGCACTACCTGCTGTGGTCAATTAAGAACGCCATTCTGATTCCAAGAATCGTCATAGGAAAAAAAAAATTATTCTAAACTCCTAATTAGCAAAATTATCCTTTCCTGGATGATCCTCACGCAGTAACAACGGGTTATGACTCACTTTCAATCCAATCATCAGACGCAACCCTTGCGTTTGTTTGAGGCTTCATTTACAAGTGAAAAGGGCACTGAAAACGGGCGAAATACCGGATGTCCATTAGTTGGCCGCTACGGCCTAGTTCGCACGTAGTACATATACAATATAAACCCGCGGGAGCTACACGCGGCCCATAGTGGTTCACTGCGTATTACTATCTATGTATAATGGTGTATTTAGAGCTCACAATCAAGAATATTAGCCAACTACCTACCTAGAGATGTATAACAGGCAGATACGTTATCTAACTATCTTTACCGGCCCTAGGAAGTATACATATCCATGGGTGTGTGTATACGATATATATATTTATATATTATAGGTATTACGTGAACTAGATTGAAGAAATGAGTGGCGTGATAGTCATCAGGCAAAGTATGGGAAATGCTGAGGGGGTGGAAGAAAATGGGGAGGGGTTAAAGGGCATAAGGCTTAGGTGCACTGCCTAATGCGGCTAATAAGGTCAGCTATTTTCTATTATAAAGCATTTCGAATTAATTAACTAATGGACTAGCGAACTAATGAATTTATGCTTGAGGAATTTCAACTCGTCCGAGCGCTCAACTATATATTTGCGTCGAAGGCTTTGCTCCGTGACTGCATCCCCCTCAACCCTTTTCCCTTTCACTCATTTTCAAAAATCAACAGGATTTTCCTGCTTTAGCCAGACCTTCTCCGTCTCTGTCCCTCTCTTAGAGGGATGGAAATACTAAAAAAAAAAAAAGACAGAACCACTAATGGTAAAGCTAGTACTTAGATGGGACCCAGCGTGCTTTTTGGATGACTGATGCCAGCTTGACTGTACGAGACGAAGAATCGTTCAATTTGATAAGCGCATTAAAGTATCGTTTTAAATCGTCGGGCAATTCCATTACGTAATACTTTTGTAAGTTCGACCGATACTTGGCCGTGATGGCAGTCGGGTACTCGAAACGACGTGGTAGTAAAAGGGGTGAAATAACTGGGGAGTGACTGTAGCGTTACTTCGGTATATCTACCCGCCGCTCTACTCTCTCCTTACCCTTCGTATGGCCCAATTGAAAGCTTGCAAGTCAGGCATATAGCTGGCTTTTGATGAAATTATCGACGCTAAATGCTTACCCCTGGTGAAACAGCGGAACAACTTTGTAAATACAACAGCCACCCTCGAAAATAATATCCTACCAGTTCAACCGTTCTCTCTCTCTCTTTAGCATTGCGTAATCAACCCCCCTCGCGAGCATTAACCCTTCCGCTGACTATTTATTTCCCAGCGACGTTCAGTCAGGCAGCCTCCAAACGAAAGACTGAAAGGACCGGCTAGTCGTGCTTTTGTTTACACGCCATTACCGTAACCACCTCCTCACCCCTTTCTCCACATTTCTCTGTCTGCCTCTCCTTCTCGGCCGTATATACCCCCTTCCCAACCGTTTTATCATGGCTCCTCGTTCTTCGAGGTTTGAGTGCTGACTGAGATTTTTTTTTTTTTTTTGCCAGATATCGCCAAATACGTTCCGTCCCTTTCTCCTCTCCTTTGAGAAAAAGGGGAGCTTTATAACCACATAATAAAGTCGTTTCGTGAGATCACCCACGATCTAAGAAAAGCTGTGACTAAGAAAGAGAAAGAAAAATGAAAAATAGTCTCCTTTGTGTACGTACATACATATGTATATGTATACAGTCAACTTCTTTCACGCTTTTGAAATTCCTACGGTTTTTTCCTCGTGCAACGATAGGCAATGCTTGCGCGAGGACTCTTAAGGAAAAAAGAGTATACATAATCCCCGCAATGAAACTATACTGTACCGTTTCCTTTTTGTTTTCCTTCCATTCTTGCAAAACACCCAAGAATCTCGCAAGACTTACGTAATAGGTACACTACGGAGCTCGATCTCCCATCCATCCCCTCTTTACGTCGACCTCATCAGGATCACTTTCATGCGACGTGATGCGCCGGTTCCATCACGATCCACAGAGGGATGCTGGGGGGAAAGTGAACAGAGACTCAAAAGCGGCAACGCATTCGCAAATGTTTGCCAAGACTCTTAATTAATTAATGAAAATCTTGCCAATGCAAGCACTTTAGAAGGGCACTTTCAATGTTTATGCAGTTCACGTCGACATCGTTAGTATACACAAACACGCACACACACACTACTTTTACTCTCAATATCTCTCTAGTGGATATTCACTTGCCCAACTATCCCTCCTTCCCCTCTTAAAGCTCCTCTTCCTTCATTACTCTCTCTCTCTCTCTCTCTCTCTCTCTCTCTCTCTCTATAGCCTTAGACACGTAGCTACGCTCTAACGAGCCTTTTCAACTGTCTACGTTTATAGCCAAAGCCAATTGATTTTTCGCAACAAAGTTCAAGCGAGCATGCGGGCGCTCGGAGATTCGACGGCTAATCTGTTATAAGAACACGTCTCATAGCGATAAAGTGCCGTACACGGTACAGTGACGTGCTGGTGGCGTCGTTCTGCTTCAAACAGAACGACTGGTACATTCGCCTGAAATCGCTGGACGGGTTTCCGGGGGATGTTTCTTGCTATAGCTGTCTCTCTTTCTATCATTTACCATAGTTATGTTACCCAGATACGGTGAAACCGAGCGAGAGAACCGATGCTTTCTGTCGTATTATAGATCCCAGCGCGATCTATACTCGCGCGGACGTACTACCTGCCGCTTTGGGTAAATAGCAAATACTCTAAATGAGCTAAGGGTGGTTGTTCTAGATAGTAAATTAGAAGGGATGTAACGGAATTTTTAATGCTTTATCGCTGATTGAATAAACTGATACGGTACAGTATGCGAGACAGCATCTTCCTTTTAATGTGTATTATGCAATACACTGGCAACGACGTGGACTGGGGCGTTGCCAGAGTGCTTTCGACTCTTGTAGCCTATTTTCTCTTTCTACTAATATTTTTGTTTTATTATTCTTTTTATTTTCTTCATCCCTTCACCCCTTTCGTAACAGCTCCACTACCCCGGACTTAATGAAAAGCGTTGCGGTTACCTCGAATTATACCGGTCTCGAGATCCATAGTAACCCAGTTTCCTGATCTTTATTAAAATTGCCAGGCAAGTGCTACAATTAGCCAGTTACAGTAGTTACAGCCATTTTTGTTTTAACCCTTTCATCGGCTATTTTATACTTTGCGTTCGAGGCCAACAATGGCGATTGACATTGATCGATTGAGATTTATAATATAATCCCCCTCCCCACTTGCTCCCTTTACCGATATCTGCGTAAAACCAGAAAACCATGAAAAAAAAAAACTTAATTGGACCTCAACTCGAGGGATAATACGCAAGGGGCGTGAAGATAAGATCATCCGAGATACTTATCAGGTACATTAAACCTCTCGAATATAATTATAATATATTCGAGCTTACAAGGGACTGATAACGATCCGAGTCAAAGGTTAAATCGTTTATGCTGTCCTCCAGGAGAGGTTACCTTTAAATAGGACAGAACCTTAACCTATACTCCTCAAGATTTGTATGCAATGAAAATCAGCCTTGAACTAAATATCGACTATATTTATTGCATCCTTATTTGTCCCAATCGATGGTTGTACTGTACGAGGAAAAGGATCGCATAAATCCTTTTCCTCGTGTTCTCAAAGACGAAATAGAAATCCGATGAATAGGACCAGAGCGAATTGTGCGAATGCGATGAAACAAGTGAAACGAAAGAGGAAGAGAAGAAATACGTGAGAGCGAGAAAAAAAAAAAAAAAGGATAAACTTCAGAAGAAAGTCAAAGCCCGTTTTCGCAATCTCTTCGTTTGAATCCGGTATCGGTTCGCCGGTTCGGAAAAGAATATTTTTTTATTTTCAATCTTTCCCCTCTCTTCCCATTACTTTCGTTCCTGCCTCTTGAATCCTAGTAGCTTCACTCCGCTTACACACGCTATAGTATAACTAAGCATCCAAAGGACTTTGGGGCCCTTCGTGCAGAAACCTTCTGGCTTCCCTGCGGCACCGTTCCGACGTCGTGCTACAGCGTCGAGACGGCCTCTTTTTCCAATTTAAGCCAGCAGAGAGCCGGCCGTTACATGCGCGCAATCTTTAAGATTGATCCCCAGTGACGTAAGGGGCACCTCTCGCCATAGAAGCCCGGGCTCGACTGTTGTATTAGGCGTTCAGGCTTGAATTATGAAGGCACATTTGCCTGCGACTTTTAAGCTAAATTTCAACCTGAAATTTATTAAGTCATAGATATACCAGAGTAAGGCGGAATGGCGACCGCGGCACCTTGCGGAATTAATTCCTGACGCCGTGACGCAGTGTCTACGATCGTCGCTAGTGCTTTTCCTTCGGGATGTTTACTTCCTTCTTCTTCTTCTTCTTCTTCTTCTCTTTCTTTCTCGTCGCCCGCTCCACTGACTTCCTCTTTGTCGAGCTTCATCTTGCAGAAGCTACGACAGGGCAAGATCGAAGGATCCACAAGAATAGAACATAGTACGTTGCCACTTGTCAATTGTATTCTCTTTCACAAAGGACTCCGTACCTGTTCCTGATGTTGGTGCACCTGTCATTCCTTTTCAGGCAATAGTTGCCTGGATGCCTGCAGACCGACTAACTCAATATCACGTGAATCTGACCTGAAGAAACAAGACGGCGGATTTTGATAATTTCAGAAAATTATTAAGAGAGGAAAACTCTTGCCCTGAATACATACAAAAAAAATGTCGAATGACGCTCGAGGAAATAATTTCATGGCTATTCTAGCATTAACGATAACAGACTATCAGGATGCTGCTATCCTATATTTTTACATTTCGCAGGAAGTCACGCGACACTGATTGCGAGGTCACTGATTATTTTTCTACAATATTTTATCAGCTTCTTGCTACTCATTTTTTTTTTTTTGTTTTCATTCGTCAGACATTTTTTTCACCGGTCTCTTGTCCCCGATTACATCCGCTCTCTTATCTCTAGACAAGATAGAAAACAGGAAGAAGAAAAGGCGGTGAGTACCACGCCCATTTCATCAAGGTTCTCGAAGGGTAGTACCAACCCCTCCTCGCCACGCATCTTTCCTAACCGACAAACGGACCGAACCAACCCTTGCTGTAAATCGAAATGACTACCGAGAAAAGACACACTTTCCCACGAATAAGAGAACTTTGCCCCATTTCGAAATTTATAGAAGAAGCATAAAAATATATAGAGGAGTGATACTTAGAGCGACCTGAGTAACTCAGAAGAGTATCGACAATTTTCCTAGAGGTCCACGAGTAAAAATTCGTCAAAACTTCCAAAAGATTCAATGGCTGCTTCTCCTAACGCTTTATCATCCAGGACTGTGTGAAAAGTGATAAGTGATAAGAAAAGTGTCAAGAATCTTCCGTGACAGAGATACAAACGAGAACGGAACCAGAAGGGATAAAAATCTATTTTTTTCTTTTCGCTCGATGTAATGCTATTTATTCAATACCGGATGTGGCTTTACTTTTTCAGTTTCTCTTCTGTCATCCCTTCCATCTTCTTTCAGTAAAAAAAAAAATAAATAAAAAACACCGCTGAATTCGCACATATCCAACTACGCGGAACCGTTATTATTTCTTCAGTTTCGACATCCGTCATGGAGATTCCGGTGGGCCCTGAAGTTCCCACAAGTTGGCCACACGACTATACGCCCTTATCGACAATGGCCCATGGCCCTTTTTTTACCCCATGATACATTCCACGCATCCCTTAACCATATCTCAACTGGGCATAACCTATTTTTCATTCCGCATTCTATCTTTCAACCTCCCACCTTTACCTCGTCTATCCTTAAGCCCAAGATACCAAAGCACCTCCTCTTGAGAATTAAAGAGCTTACCATATTTTTATAATAATCTTACTCTCTCTCCCAAAGTATAACTCAATCGATCAATCAATCAATCAATCCCGTATGCACGGGATCCAACTATTCGCAATAAAAAAATATATATATATATATATATATATACAGATCCACCGAATTAAAGACTCTGTACATTCAGAGAGACACAGTGAAAAAATCCAGTCGGTCTACAGACACTCATGGTACGTACAAGAGGCAGAGTTCAAAGGTCATCATCTCACGGCCAACTGTTATCACTGTCATTATAAGAAAGGGCGAGAGTAAGAAAGGCGAAAAAAGGGATGAAAAAAAAGAAAAAAAAAAAAAACAGGAAAAAAAAGAGAAAATTCCATGATGACGCTACAGAACGACACGACTCGTCGTTGCGGTATAAGATTCCCGTCGTTTTCAGCAAAGGATGGGGGCGTGGCGGGTGGAGTGCAACCTTGGAAAAATTGGCAAAATGAAAGGAGAATCCTGCCAGATACCAGGCAGCGGCTACCAGCAGACAACCAAGAAGCAACGATTCCAGTCTCCCAGCAGGATTGTATTGTTTGCTCGAGAAGGAAGCAGCGCAAACTCAGCGGGCGATTTCTATTGTCGAATAGCTGGAGGGTTCAGCAGGAATATAATTGGCATTGGCGAACGGATAACGCCATGATAACTCGACGATAACGAGCACAAAAGGAAACCGCCTTTACTAGCTGGCACAGTCGGTGTCGCCTGCCGTAGAAAAGAGCCAAGAACCGTATAAAAAAGAAAAAAAAAAAAAAGAAGAACCCAATACACTACAGTTCCGTTCCCTAACGATCAGGATCAGATCATTTATCTCACAATCAGATTCTTTCGCCTCGTTGCGTAATGTCAGTATATCTTCTTAAAAGCATCCCAGATAGAATTTCAACTATTTTTTTGTTTCGTTCCACCCAAAGACATTCCCTGAGCGATCTTGACTTAGCTTTCATAGAGCTCTATCTATCTATTTCCGATCAATCGACCAGAGGCTATCGTTTCGATCGATACCCAATATCAATAAGATATTGGATAGCTGCTATTCGCTTGCAGTCTAAGTGAATCGTCCGGTCTTCAGGTTTTCCAAGTTTCCAACGATGAAAATGTCGCATGGACAGTTTCCCGTGGCACTGGGTATAACTTCGATTCCCACGGGACTGACCAACCGTACCCCTGGTGGCTACCAGGGAATAGGGGAATTCCAGGGACGTCTCGAATTTATAATTGACAGGTCGTTACGCACGAGTGGAAACTTAAACTTCTCAGTTTCTCATCTGGGTCCATTGGGTATTTCGCTTCGATGTTTCTCGCTTATTATATAACGTGTTTTGTTTTATTCTTTTTTATCTCATTGCAGCGGACAATCTACCAACTGGATTCCCGATGATAACACAGGCGCCGACAACGAAGGTCATCGAGATGGGTCACAACGCCCTCCTCTCCTGCGCTGCCGTCGGATCACCAAGTCCCATCATATCCTGGCTCAGGGATCTCGTTCCCATAGATACGTCCAATCCGCGCTACACTGTTCTCGAATCCGGTAAGTAGATTACAAAAAAGAAAAATAAAAAGCTTCTACAAGCGGACAGGCAGGGGGGGGAGGGGTGGTTAACCTCGTAAGCTAGGATATTGGTGGAAGGAACATTAAAAACAAAACAAAAAAATTGTTATCGGCTACTGATAACTCGTATGGATTGTACCAGTATCGTTCAGACAAATAAAAATACCTACATATTTTGCTCGCTAAAGTTATACAATATCGGAGATATATTTAGATGAAATAGATTTTTTTTTTTGTTTTTTTTTTTAAGCGACACCATCGTAGCTCGGAAATATCTTTGGTGCTTTTTACACGTAGAAAATGTTGTATCGAACTTAAGCCCCTGTTTCTCGGATGGGCTCGTAGGTGGATCGTAACTGGGCACATAGTGCCTGATGATGTAGATGGGATACAAGGGGAACATGCACGGAATATGTATAGAAAGTAGGAGGATACATGCACCATAGCAATTTCCCTAGAAATTGCTGAAAAGAAACGCTGCGAAGAAAACCAGCTCGAATGAAAAGCATCCGGGCGAAGATTCTAGTAGATACGATCCATGCGTGGTAGGACGAGCCCTCGGGGCTCCGCGAATGATCGTAGAGATAAGAAATATTATCAAGTAAAAAAAAAAATAAAAAAAATTAAACATTTCAAAACCAGCCAATAATATCGTTCGAATAAAAAAAATAAAAAATAATCGAGGATAATCGAGACTAAGGGATATCGATACGAACACTTGGAGGAGTGAGTTGACTTGGTGGTTCTTGGAATTGCTTGCAGAATCCCTTCCCCCTTTTTCTTTGCCCGAGTCACTCACTCACGAGCATAACTTCATTCCCATGTCTTCCCTTGTATATACCGCCTTCATCCCCTAAGGCCCAGCAACTTGGTACCCCCATAACGTATATGGGGTAATGTATTGCAAAAAGTAGATCGCGAACGTTGAACCAACATAGTGATAAGGTGTGCGGACAGCATGTAAACTTTCGCGATTAAGTAATGGTTGGTAGTGACGTTGGTGTACGCGTGTGACAAAATTATCAGCAAGGTTGTGCTTAGCGATGCTGGTAGTAAGACAGAAGGATGAAAGAGGGCTAAAAGGAATTTCTGGACCCAAGGGGATGTAAATGAGGTTTGCATAAATTTTTCAAAAAGCATCAGCTGTTCCTTACGAGCCAGTGAACTCATCTCTTTCGTAGCTAATTCCAAGGCCCAAAAGCAGTAAAGACAGTTGCTTGGATCCGCCTTCTTCTTTTACTTCAATTTAGGATTTCTGACTGCGTGGATGATGGTTAAGCTGTCTAAAATCTACAGACTGCCAGTAAATTTAAGGGAGTTGGTACGGAGGGTGGTTTGTTGATAACAACAAGAGTTTCTGCAAAAGATCTAAAAGGGTGGGACGATTTAAGACTGAAGAGAGACAGCTGATGGCTCAGAGATCTAAATAATGTCGGAGGAACCTGAAAGAGGCGGGTTAGGAGGGTAAGGTAGGCTTTCACGAGAGACTCTAACGGGCGACACCCTGGGGCCAAAATGCATACGAGATGCGGGATGCGAAACTTAATATATCCAGTCATTAAATAATATTTTACAATCCCTCCCTACCATTTCCCATGAGCCCCCGAGTCGCTATGGAACAGTTAACGCTTCGTCGAAACTCGTAAAATTTCCTCCATTAAGCTTTCCTCAACTTCGAAACAACCCCCATACACAGCAGAGGCGGCTTAGCACCTGTGCTGAAATTCCTCCCCGTACGCTCTTTTACCATGGGGGAGGTGGAGGAGGTAGGGCTTCCGCAGCCATCTTCAACCCTCAATGCCGTATAGCCCTCGACCACCCAATTTTACCCCCTGCAACCTCACGGCCTACACTTTTACCATTCGCCTCTCCGACCCCCTCAACCGCCATTAGACCCCCTGACTCTCTTTTGCTCCCAGGGGGTTGACTTATGAGGCCAGGCTATGGGGGTGGCTTGACTGGATCCACTGAGTTATCCCGTGGAAGGACGAGTATACCTTACCTCAGATACCCAGGGTTAAATTCACCCTCTAAGATAACGCCACCAAAAGCGTTCGTTATCTTAAACGCGCACCCACATTCTAGCTTTCTCTCCTTTCCTCGAAAAATGTCAGATACTCAACCCCTAACCAACTTCAATCGATCCCAATCCCGCACAACAGGTTGCGTCCACATTCCGACCGATTTTCAGTAAAGCGAGCCGCACCAAGAGAATAACAAACTACCCTCAGTCGCAAAAACAAAATACTTTTCTCTCTTCCAACGTATCTCCGAGTCTCGATCGCGTCTTCATCCCCAGCTTCCCGAAGCCCCGGGTCAAAGTTGAACATGTACCTAAGGGTGGCAAAGTACACCTTCACTGTAAACATATTTTCCATTTGTATTCTATTTGGATCGAAGCCGAGCCACGAAGTTCCGCTTGATTTCGAATCTCTCTCTCCAGCGCATATCCACCCTCTATCCACCTGCCTCCCACTCGGTACAAAGATCTGCGAAAGAATTTCAGTTAAACGACGCCCATCTAACCCAACCCACTTTACATTGTGTATGTTTCGCGTTTGCCTTCGTAATATTAAATATAAAGAAAGATATTTCAATATTGATTCGCAAACATAAAAATAGAATGTACATGCATACCTGTATGTCCATCCGTCTGACTGTTTGGCTGCCTACACCACTCTACGTGTTTACCTCTATCTATAGCTATCGAGTGATCCAAGGGCTGTATCCCAAAGCGAAAAGAATTTTTACTCTTACGATGCTCTTACGCAGCCTCCACAATCACTTCAATCTCCCATACAAAAAGCAAAGGAGATCGAAAAGAAAATTTGTCCCCTAAAAAAAAAAATTCTCAAACCCCACTTTCCCTTCCGATACACAATTCTTCTTTCATATTTGACTAACTTCCACTCTTACGCCTTAAACGCTACCCTTAAGTCCTTTCCTTCGTTTCTCACGAAACGCACTAAGCCTCTTGTCATCTTCTAAGTGACTTCCTCGTCTCTCTTATTTATGTTTTTTTTTTCCGTTTCCGCCACGTCAACCGCGACAAAAGATTCCCCCGGCCTGTCACGTGGATTCCCGAAGAACTGTCACTTTCACATCTGACAGTTTCCAACTTACGAATTCCTCATATTTTCCCATTTTTTTCTTTTTCACTCTATAATGGACCCCATATACACGGAACAAGGTATTCCTAGTGGAAAAGGAAAGGGTATGAGGGTAAGAAAAAAAAAAAAGAAAAAAAAAAGCATGCGTGTACACACAGCGTCGACAATTAATAATTCATGAATTGGCTCTGGTGCTAACGCGGCTCGATCGTGACTTCATTATTTCCCCTATTACAATGTAATCGCCGTGTCTATACCTCAAGGATGTGTATCCAGTCTGTATACACTCCAACCTTCGACCCCATAAGAATCTAAAGAGCTCTTGGGGCAATATAGCGTGCGTGCCACTGACGCAACTGCTTTCACCCAGGGTGTGGTTGCTCGGTTCACAGTTGCCTCGCAGTTGTACGTGAAATCTCATTGGTAGGAGTCGGTGATTAGCTATTCTGATTTTGAGCGATAAGTTGCTACCCCATTCCCTTCCCCTTCCACACCCTACCTGCCGGTCTCGTGATGGAGTACCTTTGAACTCTAACCCTCGCTGATGTATACGTTCGGTACAATCCTTTATACATATATGTCTTCTATAGACTGGTATGATAGTTCAAGACCGAGAATTACAATTTCCCTTATACACTGTAAAAACTGTTTAAAGGAAAAGTTTATTCCCGACAAAAATGGTATTCGATTATGGAATTTGTTGATATTGCATAATAAATTGTGCAATTTTATTCGACAGGTGCTCTTCAGATTACTGGCTCCGAGGTAGAGGATCAGGGAAAGTACGAGTGCGTGGCGAACAACTCCGTTGGTACGGAATACTCGAAATCTACGTCCCTCTATGTCAAAAGTAAGTAAGTCGCCATCGTCTTCACGAAAACGGCACGAGACCAGGAAACGAAACTCGACGATTTTTAAGGGCGCGTGAAATCGACAAACGCAACAGTAACACTGTCAATTTTTGGGGGGCGCGTAAAACTGACAAACGCAACTGTGTGGTAGAGAGTGTTAGAGTAGGGGTCCGTCAAATAGTGCAATCCGGCGAGAACTACTTTGACGGGAACGCGAACAGACCAAATAAAGAATCGGGAGTCCAGAACATATGATCCCTAGCGAAACAGGAAACCTGACGCCTATGGCTATCGGATTATTCGAAATCCCAACACCAAGTAATAAAGTCATGCGACT
>JARPRG010000305.1:1006058-1027002 GCA_031001745.1 Hartigia nigra
AGCGCACTTACCCCAGCCGTCCCTTCAACTATAGCGAGAGCATCTTTAACCAAATCGGTAGCGTAACTATCTTACAGTTCCTTCGCGGTCGCTTCCCCTGGACACAGGGCGAAAGCTAGTAGCTTAACGTGATCACATTGTAATTAAACGAAACAACCCTTGAGTCACGGGAAGGGAGGAAGTAAGCAATAAAAGTTGAAAGAATCGAAAGCAAAAGGATTCACGTATGCATAAAAGAGAAGAAGCGGGATGAAATTTCAAGTAGAAAGTTTGCCCGATAACCGACACTCAAACCCCGGAAGTTTGTCTGAGAAACTTTTCAGAATCCTTCAATATCCTCCGGACGAAATCCTTTGATAAAGCTACAATCGCTGCTACCGCCATTGTTGCATTCTGACGTTAATTATTCTGCTGCAGTTCGACGCGTCACGCCACAATTCTCCATCCCTCCGCCACCCGTCAGCGAGGTCATGCTAGGCGCATCCTTGAACCTGACGTGCGTCGCCGTCGGTGCGCCCATGCCTTTCGTCAAGTGGCGCAAGGAGCCTGCGACGGATTTGACGCCCGACGAAAAGATACCTATCGGAAAGAACGTTCTGGTACTTACGGACATTCAGGAGTCGTCAAACTACACCTGCATCGCTGCCAGCGACCTGGGAATCATAGAAGCCATGACCATGGTCAAAGTGCAGTGTGGGTGACCCTTTAATTGTCAAAGTACAAATATTAGGATCAGATCGTCTTATTTATCGAAGAATTCTTTTACAGCGTTACCTGACCCACCAGCGAACGTCCAAGTGTCAGACATCACGGCCACCTCGGTGAAGCTAACCTGGTCGTACAAGGGTCCCGATGAACTTCAGTACTACGTGATCCAACACAAACCCAAGCAAGCTGTTCACCAGGCTTACTCCGAGATATCCGGGATCACGACTATGTACTATCACGTGCGAGGTCTCAGTCCCTACACGGAATACGAGCTCTTCGTTATCGCCGTGAACAGTATCGGCAGAGGTCCCCCGAGTGCCCCGGTCACTGTCACCACCGGCGAGACCAGTCAGTATTTCATTCGAATCATTCGTATCATGCACTATTCATTAATCATTAGTATCATCAATTGCCGCCGGTATCACACTCTACGCACCATTTTTCTTTTTCTTTGCTGCACTCTTTTCTTGGCAATGACTCTTGCGCTCATTTTGACACTCTGACGTCTCTCGGAAGAGTCCACAGTCATTTCTGTCATTCATCTGGCATCACGCTATCGGGACTGACAATGACTAATGGACTTGGCCGTGCGATTCCTAAAATTATTAAGAATCAATTAATTTTCTCACTTCAAATAGCGCAATGACTGTCATTCGAATTTTTATCCGTCGTCACGTCCAGTGATTAAGAAGGAAACGGAAGTGCCTAGTATGCTTGTGTGAGTGTTCGAGAGTGTACGAGTGCGTGGATGTTTTTTTTTTTTTTCTTCCTTCTCCCTTTTGGCACATAGCTAGTGTTTTTTGCACAACGCTAGAGAGACGAAGATTTTTGTCAACGTAATTTTTGAGGGAGAAATCTATACTTTTTTTCCATGCCGTCGATACGCGGACACTTTGACTCATGTAAGTGACCAAGACATGTTTTTTAATACCCTGGCCGTAATTCATTTAAATTCCATCCATTTTTCCCAGCTCTGATCGCGCCTGAATTTCCCTCGTCCTGAATCCATATATACATATAGTAAACGTCCATGAACCATATGTCGCCCCAAAAGGCTCAAAAAACCAAAAAAAAATCACATCAGCCCTTTCCCCTCGACCCTTTGTCTCTGTGTTCCTATTCTCTTGTCGAATTTTTGTCTCAGATAAATCTTTTTACTGGAATTTTGTGAGATCGAAGAGAGGCGACATCTTCACATTTTTCCCCCTTTTTTTTTTTATTGACATTCATACGTAATCTTATTCCATTCTATTTCCTCATTATTTCTCGACTGTCACTCTTGCTTTCCACTGATACTTCTCAATGCTCGGCCATGGTAATTTTGATAAAAAAAAATAATCGTGTGTCTTTTCCTGTTCCCCTTTCATAGCGGAATCTACAAATGGAGGTTCCAGTAAGTCCAATCACGTATTAAGAGTGTTTACGTAGACGTTGACTTTTTCATATACATAGATATACTATATGCATGTACAGATATATCCAGTGAAATTTTGTTTATCCAATCTTGTCAGTTGTTACTTATCCCAAAGCACAACAAGTATGACAGCTGTCAAATGAAACTGGTGTGTTTGAACTGTATATCCCAAGATATGCTCGTGTGGATTTAATTTTTTTTGATAGTTTGTACCGTGCACTTAACAGCAGCACATTACACAGTTCTATTAAAGAAGCACGTTCCCTGATGACACAATCACATTTTTCTAACGATACCTTTAATTTGATAATTTACAATTAAAGAGACAGTAATTGCTTCCAACTTTGCCATCCTTTATTGTCTCTCTTGCCTTATTAGGTAAAGTCCCCAGGTAACTTGGCCTTTGGTCTCACCTACTGCAACCAATCTTGCTCTTACTTTCCACTATGGTACATTATTTTTAGCTTGTACTGTACACAACCTTTCCTTTTTCACCGTTTGTATCTCCGATCCGCCATCCTTAACGTTCTTAAAGGATGAAACTTCTCTCGTTTTAGAACCTGGTTCGTCACCGAGAAAGGTTCAGGTGCGACCACTGAGTTCCAGCACCATGGTTATTCAGTGGGACGAGCCTGAGACACCGAATGGTCAAGTAACCGTAAGTATAAGTTGATGTTGAGATAAAAGTCAGCAGGTTGACTTTGCTGCAACTTCATTGATTGTCTATTCTGTCCAGGGTTACAAGGTCTATTATACGACGAATCCGGATCAACCGATGGCATCCTGGCTTTCTCAAATGGTCGACAATAATCAGCTGACAACGATATCCGACCTGACGCCTCATCAGATCTATACGATCCGCGTTCAGGCTCTGACGAGTGTAGGTCCCGGGCCCGTAAGTCCCCCAGTGCAAATAAAAACGCAACAAGGGGTGCCAAGTCAGCCGGAAATGTTGACGGCTGTCGATATCGGGGAGACTAAAGTGACGCTCCAATGGAGCAAACCAGCTCACAGCGCTGAGAATATTCTCAGCTATGAGCTATATTGGAACGACACCTACGCCAAGGTAAAGACGATTCATCCCTATCGTCATGTAAACGTCGCTCTTCGAGATATTCTCAATTTGCGAGTCATGACTTTCAGGAAAAACATCATCGAAGAATCGGAGTCACGGAAAACTACACTCTGACTGGTCTCTACCCGAATACCCTGTACTACGTCTGGCTGGCAGCTAGGAGTCAAAGGGGCGAAGGTGCTACCACGACGCCATATCCGGTTCGCACCAAGCAGTACGGTAAGCAATAAGGGATGGGAGTGCAAACGAGCAGCAAGGAGTATCAACTTAAAGGGAAGGATACAATTTAAAAAAAAAAAAGTAACAAACAGGACGCAAAGGAAATTAACATACACAAAAAATGCAAAAGAGCCGAAGGACAAAATCGTGAAGAGTCGCGATCGTTCAGGATCGTTTAGGATTTTTTCTTCATAGGGAAGGTATGACGATCCTGACGATCGCGACCCGATGCTGACCTGATCACGAACGCGGCACAGCAGGTAGGAGTGGTAACGAAGTAGCGCTAGGCGCTCCCCGCAAGTAGCGTAAGCTAATACTCGGAGTATTATTGAATATTGAAGTAAAAAAAAAAAAATGATGTGGAGAGGGGGAGATGGAGGGAAAGTGAGAGGGGCCGACGAGGGGAATCGAAAGAGAAATTGCATCATCACGTATGACAAAAAATGAGATGCACACGTGCATCTATACGTGAACCACGTGTAGACCCTAGCAGAGCTTACACGTGGTCCAGGTAGATGAAAGTCGGGTCGTCGCGTGGTCTTGATTGGCCCCTGAGGTTGCAGGGGGCTCCGATGGTCCCATCAGAACCTTCAGGGGCCACTCATGACACCCATTAGATTTCCTAACCAAGTGTGGGAGAGTGAGAATGACTGCATGCGTTGCAAAGAAAAACGTTTTTGGATGCCACTTTATATATATATACATATATATATACGTACATACCATATATACATATAAATTGCACTGACGCACTGCATCGATATATGTGTGCATTTTGGGCACCTCTTTTTTACATTCTCAATAACTATACATATATATATGATATGATTTAAATCCGCTCTTACGTTTAGCCACGTTCTTTCGTTGTGTATATATACTATATGCTATATACTACACATATACTATATAGATATTCAAGATTCATACGTACGTACTTACGTACAAATTTATGCCTTTGGATTCGCGAGAGGATCCTCGTACTATCTGATTTATATATGCTTACTCTTTGTTCCTTTTGATTATGATATTATATTTCAAGATTACCAAGATGGCGCTCGGGAGCCAGATTCTAATATCCAAAGCACGCGTAACTCTCGACTGTTCAAGGATCATTCAAGCGCATTTCTCAAGTGTTTCAATCAATTACTTGCACTGATAACCAACCTTTGACCTTGTTATCTTTTACTTTTTTTTTACGTTTTCCTTTCGTTCTCTTTTATTTCTCCATCCGACATGCCAGCTACTCTCTGCTTTAGGCATTTTGGCATCATCTTCTACGTCCCTCTCTCTCTCTCTCTCTCTCTTTTGGAAGTTGAAGTTGGCCACGGGAATAAACTCAGAGTGACAGGTCGAAAGACTTTTTGAAAGTACTATCGATCCAAGCCAAGTTCAAGCTGCACCGGAGAGAGCAACGGGGGGGAACGGCAGTAGGGAAGGTGTTGCTCTGACCAGCCAAAAAGACAGAGTGTGTCTGGCATGTAGATGCATACGTCTCTTTAAAAAGAGAACCTCACCGGTGTCTCCTTCCTTTTCTCGAAAGTTTTCTCAATAAATTTTCTTCCTCTCGCCCCCCCCCCCCCCTTCTTCGTTTCGTTCCTCCCTACAACTGAGTGTTATACAGTCCCCGGGGCTCCGCCTCGCAATGTAACCGGAAGAGCGACCGGGCCTACCACCATTTTGGTCTCGTGGGAACCCCCGCCAGCGGATCGTAGCAACGGACGAATCGCTTACTACAAGCTGCAAGTCGTCGAGAGCGGCCGCTCCGACTCGGAAGCCACGGTTATCAAGCTGAACGACACGCAATTCGTTTTGGACGAACTCAAAAAGTGGACCGAGTATCGGATCTGGGTTCTGGCTGGGACCAGCGTAGGTGACGGGCCTCCCTGTTATCCTATCATTGTCAGAACTCACGAAGATGGTATGTATCATTGACCTGACGAATTATTCTCTGTCACTCGTTTTGCGTCCGCAAGGTATACGTTTCCTCGGAACAGGACCGTAGACTTATGGAACGCGGTATAGTGAAATCGGACGGTGATCGATCGAGGATCAATAATGTCTATCGATAGGATAATTCTCGGATCTGATCGATCGTTTTGGTTTTTATATTTCTATAAAATTTTTGGTGATTTTTTTTTAAAAAGTTTAAATCAAGCCTGGTACTGTTTCGCGGGCTGAACGTTGCGGACGCGAATGTCGCGGAAGCGACGAAAGAAATTTTGTTAAAAAATATAAATGGAAAGATATGTTTATTTATTTTTTTTTTTTTAATGAGAATGCAAGAGAGTATAAGAAAAATTCCGCTTCGTCGATGCGCGCGTATACGCGTGTAAGACGAACGGAGCCAAAAATATAAAAGCCCGCCAAAAATCTCTTCAAAATTTCGCGACTCGAAAAGTGCGGGATGCCAACGATTTTAGCATTTCTGCCAGAGTACAGTTGTCAATATTAATTATATTTTCCGATTTCAGATTCCGCTAACGTCTCTTCAACCTCTCCCACTCAAACGACCAACCGATTCCTGGTTTGCGATTTTTTTTTTCTTTTTCGTTTTTACTCATACGTCACAACAATTCCTCTCTTTATACTTACATGTTATATATTATGTGAGAAGCTTCTATTCATTATTATTATTGTTTTTATCACACAGCTTTATATTTGTTCGATCGATACCACCTTATGTCTTATACATATCACTCGTGGGTATAACGTCCACGCGTTATATAGATTTGGGAAAGTGGGAGCGAGAGAGGAAGGAAGAACCGTTGATTTTACTTTTATTCTTTTGCAATTTGTATCACAAAGCGAAAAGCAAAAGATACGAGGAAGTGAGAAAAGGAGGAAATGCAAAAGAATTTTGTGACATTCGCGAAACCGGGTAGCCGCGTGAATTTTGAATTTTCGACGTGTGCGATTTTCTATGCAAAATGTGGCACTTCCAATTGGCCGTCGGTAACATTGACGACGTTGGCCGTGTTTTTTTGGCTGGCGAAATTTTATATTTTTGGAATTTTTGCGCCGAACAATTTTTCCAGTGAACTTCCAAAAATTTTCCTATCGTTCGCCCCCCCCCCCCCCCCAAAAAATATATCCTGTCGCACCTAAAATCCCCCAAAAAAAAAAAAAAAAGAAATCATCATACAATCCTTCCCAAAATCACGAACTCTGCTGTGTCCCAAGAATCTTTTTGCAGGTACGCAGCCACGGATTTTTCGACGCTGATAACAATTTTTTGAGCTCAGCTGTTAAACAAATTTTTCTTACCATACTTTTTTACAGGGCCGGCAAAATCTCGCCTACTGTTTATATGTATGTTTTCACGTTTTAACCTTCTACTAATGATAATCATCGATTTTACGCCTCTTCGGATCCGTGTCATTTTTTCTCGCCAATCCGAGAGACCGATTTTTTATCCTTCCAAAAAAAAAAGCTCAGCTACAACGATGATAATTGACGCATCTGTTTTTGTCTTCCCCCATTTTAAAGCATTTGCAGGAGGATGTGAGCCAGGTTTTGAACTGCTAGTACCTAAGATTTACAATTACCATTATAAAATATTACGATCGTTACAATTATTATTACAGTTGTTGCAATTACGATTACCGTTCCGTATTAACTGCCTTAAAATGATAATTCATCTTCTTTCTGGTGGTTATACGTGATATATTCGGTAAAGTCGTCTTTCAACTCTTTCGTTCTGTTACTTTCCACATCTTTTTTATCACTTTCTTTTTCACTCACTCTTCTATAGCCACGTGTAATGATGAACGATAGAAGCTGGCTGCCATTCGCATTTCAATGCCACACCTGCTTTTACTTATTCCCCCTTAAAATTATCTCTTGACACCCAATCACCTTATCGCTACATCGTTATCACGCAACAGTGCATGCCCATTATCCTCGTGGACCGTAAGTGCATATCCACGATATTAGAGAAAGTAAACTCTGACCTTTCTATCGTGACATTCATCCTGTCAAACGTATTAGCCTTCGTACCATCGGAGTTGCGATTAAACGAAATAACGCGAAAATTGTGCAAAGAGGTAAAAGCAGGATGGCTGTAAGGGCAGCCTGCGAATTCATCTTAAACGCTTATCTTATCTAGCACCACACGCGAATGTATCTAACACACAAATAATAACGCACTTAACTCTTTTTCAATATACATAAGTATATCTATATATATATATATATATATATATATATACACCTGTATAAGTATACACCATACGAAATATATATATATATATATATATTTATATATCTTTCTGATATAAGGCTCTACTGTCCTTAGTTGAAATTTAGTTCTATTGTTTGCATATGTTAGAGCATGCCTTCATTTGTTTCAATGATTCCCTAAAATTCCAAAATTTCACACGCAAATAATCCCTCGTCCTTCCTGTACTGTCAAAATGACACGTGACACATGCCACTTGACACTCGATGTCACCGCAAGACAGCCAAGAAACATTCACTGCATTCCCGCATTCCCCCTACATTCCCGCGACTCCATTCTTCCCACCCACTTGCGTTATCGTCGAATTCCGCCGAGTCTGAAATTTTGTCAAAAAAGAGCAAAGATTAACAAAAAGAATTATTGAAAAATAAAATCCAAAATTTCATTCCTACGATTAAAAAAAAAAAAAATCTATTATTTACGTTCAATCCAATGAATGGCATGCCGATGCATGGGACGATTTACTTTGAAAAAGGTTCCCATCCGCATTCCCACATTCCTTGAAAATTGCACGCTATCGTTTCGTCCCTCCGCATTCTCTTGATCGAGTCGATTGCCGCTATGATAAATTCACGAATGACAATGACACCGACTCGAATGAGGAATCATTGAATTTTAATGTAAAATCTCGATCAGGAGTCTCCTTCTTGACTTTATTTCATTTCTACCAATCCCTTTCACAGAGTCCCTACCTCCCATATCTGTCATTTCACGTAATTTCCTAAACAACGCTGTCAGCCCTGTCAAACTGACAGCGAAATTCAAGGATCGCGCAGACTCGGCGGATGAGCGCGACAACTATAAGCATAAAATAAATAATAAGCACAGCCAAGAGCACTTTGCCGTCTGTAAGCTCGCATTTGATCGGAAAGCACAAAGCAAATAATAATTATTACACGCGTCTGATATTAGAGGCACAATTTCTTTGTTGAGTGTTCATCACCAGCACCACTTTCACGTTATTACCTGTCTACTGAATATTAATATACATATATATACTATATCTATCGCGTAGTTACATAACGTATATGCATATATATATTAGCACGTCTTAAAGAAAACAAAACAATTAATTATATTAATATATCTGTGTATATACGTGTACGCTTTCTTTATCGTACACCCTGTATTGTTGTTCGAGCACCGTGTACAGAAGAGAGACAGCAAGACTAAAGATTAAAGATTCACTGTCACACCCACTATTTTTCTTCACATTATCGTGTGTGCCCGAGCACCTTGACGCACTTAAAGAGCACTTGAAAAGCACCAAAAGAGCACCCCACTTTCGAATGTATTTGCGAGTCAATATAGCGCTTTAAGCGGTAAATTCGAATGTGCTCCGGAGATCCTTTGAATTTTCAAGATACTCGAATGACCTGCGGACACTTTCGCGTTTGCTCGCAAAGCCGTGTGAATGCGAGCGTGCGATTGCGATTTCGAAGGAACATCGGCTTCTGTTCAGAGAGCGAATAAGGATCGTTTTCGGAAAACAAAAAAAAATCAAAAATTAAGATATAGGAAAGTCAGCCAAGAGAATATTAAAATTTGTCGATGACACTTGACAAATGACGAAAGACATAATCGATTATTTCAATACATTTGAATACCAATACGCTGTTTCGAGTATGAATTTTCGAAAATTCGTTAATTCGCTCGGGAAAAAAAAAAAAACAAAAAAATAGTGACAAGATCGTAATAATCACGTGGTAATGCGTGTCCTACGTCACGAGCTTTAATTCAGAGATAAACGCGTGATATAGTTAAAAAACGAAATCCTCGCACACGGTGGCCCCACGCCCCGTTCCCAACTGTATTTTTATTTTATTTATTTATTTTTTTTTTCTCTTTCAATATATTTTTTCTTCCTTTCACTCGGTGCATTAAGTTGATTCAATTTCTTTCAGGTACAGTGTTACACTTGTTAAGCTACGTTTCGACTCCATGGAATGTAACTACTGGCAATTACGATTATTTACAAGTTTTAGTCGCTCCCTTTTTGCATGAATTTTCGAAACTTGTTCGTTACGACATAATACTTGTTTCTGTCACTTGAATAGGTAAACGATTTATCGGTAACGCCTATTTACTATATATATTTATTATCTATATCTATATATATTAATACCTGTCCACTATGTATTTTATTACGAAGATTTTTTTTTGTTTTTGAAACGGTAGTGCTACCACGTATGTACTTAATACGAGAATGTAATGACGTTTTAAGTAACGTTTCCAATAATTATTTATATATTTAATCTTTATGTTTATTTTGCACTGTTTTACGTAGCCCTTTCCACAATCCAGCGTAATTTTTTTTTAGACTATCGTCACTCGCGATTAACGATCTGCTTTTCGAAAATCTTAATGAATCAAGTCTACGGCGTCGTTTTGCCGTTGCCTTGGTAATCGTTAAAATTCGGAGGATTCGGTACACCATCCGAAACGAAGGCTGCCAGGGATTTTGAATTTTTTGAGAGTGAATGAGACTGGATGAGAGCAAAAGAGAAAAAAAAACAGATACGATACACCTTTTTGACTAATCGAAAAAAAAAAAACAAGTCTCTCTCTGACGTTTTTCAACGCTGTATTTTTTTTTTTTTTTTTCGTCAGCGACCGATACATACGATTTTGAAAACTGTGACTCCAATCGCCAAAACTCAAAACCAAACCATATATACATAAATACTTGTTTCCGTGATTTTCCTCACATCCTCGATAGCGCGTAGAACCGCTTAACCCCGATAAGCCGATTTTTGATTTTTGTATTTTCTTCAAGTTTTGCCCCATTACACTGATAAGACACATAGCGCGAGCCAGACGCAAACGCATCCGATCGCAAAACGATTTACTGTCCATTTAATATTTTAATATTTAACGTAGAAATGTAAATTTCACGTTTAAGTCAAGTCACTTTACTTCAAGATCCATTCCACCCTATCCACTTATCTATCATTAGATATCATTATCATTACGTCCTTCTGTAAGCATTAGGTACATAGGTTTTCGTTCTCGATGTACCCGTATCGCGGAGGAGAGAAAAAAAAAAAGCCATTAACGAATAAACTTCACTTTTACCCCATAATACATTTTTGAGATAAAATCTGTACGAAGTAAAAACTTGGATAATTTGATTATTTTCTCACAGCCTTCGTGTTTTTTTTTTTTTCCTCCGGATACGAGGCGGTCATAAGTTGCCGTGAATTTTTGGATTTTGAGTTGATTTTCATATTTGGAGTAGTGATTGCGCATGCCAAAGATATATTCTCACGTCTCACGTCTCACGTCTCCCGCCTCTCTGCGACGAAGCGCAACTGATTTTTAATGTACACGAGGATTAAGCGATTTTCACGTGCAATCCAAAATAATTTAAACGTCGGCAATGCTTTTTTTTTTGGGTTTTTTTTTTGAAAAATAATTCGGAATGCCTGCCGAACGAATGGAATGTGCGAAGTTGTGTAGCCATAGACTCAAGATCAATGGTGAAAGTCGATGAGAGACTACGTATGCGTCAAGCGGTAATGAACGGTAACTAAAATAAGTGCGAACGGAAGTGCGAATGCGGATGCAGAATAAAGGGAGCGGAAGTTGATAAGTGTGTCTAAGAAAGAATGAATGGACGAGTGAAAATGTACGAATGCGTTAGAATGCATCGGCGAGTGAAAGATTTGAACGGGTCGGCTAAATTCGACAGCGACCAAAGTAGATGTTGCTCTGCCCATTGAAATACCTTAAAGATAAAGATATCCAATAATCTACTCATGTACGAGCGAAATTGACACGAATTTTTACGAATCTTTTTTTGTTTTCCACTTTTTGGCGACTTTCGGGGCGCAGCTGAGAAAAGTGAGTATTCCTTAGCGAGTGTCACACGTGTTTGTGCCACCACGAGTTTTTAATACGAGTACGAGTTTTTCCTCGTTTTCTTTTTTCTGTCTATCTCTCTCCTTCTGATTTTTCAACATCCGTCGCCATCGCCGCCCGGCCAGCCGTATTTTTTAATCTTTTTTTTTTTTTCTTTTATTTTTCTCCAATTTAATCACGAAACGCCGAGTCTTGATGCTTCAGTCCTCACTTTGTTCTTTACCTAGCTATAATAATTATATATTGTGTGCAACTAGCGCGACTGTGTCTGTGCGTGTAGCGTAAAGAAATTAAGAGAATAAGGAGAGAAAAAAAAAGCAGAATAGGACAGGAAACGGAAACATAGACATTTGTAGAGAACAGCTTCAAATATATATATATACTCTACTATAAAGTATCATATACATATAGATGTATAAACCAAGTGAGACGGAGCAGTCTTATTCCAAAAAAAAAAGCCTCTTTGTCTTTAGTTTTCTTTGGCACATTTAACTCTATTCCTATCACTCTTCAATTCTTGAGCGTAGTGTACTGCTATCTTTGTTTTCGTGACGTATCCCATAGATTATGTCCTTCTTTTGACGCTTATCTTTTTTCACCTTTATCTCGAGGCACATCTCTTTTATATTCCTTTAATGCGCGCATCACGAATACACTGGACGGTCCATAACTGTCTCGAGAAACGAACCACGATTGACTTCCGGTTCCTTCACGATTCTGCACTGTTAAATAGACCCTCCATTATTTATTTATCTCATACAAAAAGTCCACCTACCCGCTTAGTTACACATGCGTGCGCGTCTTTGACGAAAACAAGACGCGAAGTTATGTATAGAAATTGAAAAGAAAAATTGCATAGATCGTTATCGATTAAATCAAATATAACCGGGTTATAAAATTATTGGTATTCAAATGGAGGATGATAATATCCGGAATGGATTTTATTTGTAAAAAGGCGACGAAAATGCGCGTAAAAGATATACGTATACCTATATAGATTATTAGAGTAATAGGTTACGTGTTATGCTGTCAGTGTGTGTGTGGTTGCGTTGGCTTACTTTATTTTTATTATTCTTAATATCATTTACTTTTTATACAAATTTTCTACTTTTGACATACGCCATCTTGCTTTCACTACTTTCCGACTCTTTTTTTTCTGTTTATTCTCTTTTACATTTTCAGAGACGTCTTTCAGTTTCGACGGACATTTCGGACCGCCTGCATTCACGACGGGAACAAAAGTCATTGGATAATCTGACGACGATGACGTTGACACTTATTTTTTTTTTTGATCGTTAATTAATTTATTCGTTTATTATTTTAATAAATATTTCAGCTTTCAGTTCCCTACGTTATATCGCGTTACACATTAATTGGATTGCGTTGTATGTGTGAGAGTGTCTGTAGAGCAGTTAACGTCGGGGCGCTTTAAGGACGTCGATTAATATGAAGTTGCGTTGCAGTGCCGGGCGATCCTCAGGACGTCAAAGCGACGGCGATCAACTCCACGACGATTCACGTCGAGTGGAAACCGCCACGCGCCACAGATCAAAATGGGGTAATTCGAGGTTATCACATCCACGTACAGGAAGTCAGAGAGGAAGTAAGTCATTCCCTTATGTCTTATGTATATATATATACTAGATCTTGTATTCCTCATGTATTTATTCATGAACTTCAGGGAAAGGATCTGCTGAATGATCCGATTCGACGCGACATCCACGAAGATGGCGTACTCGAGCTCAATGTCACTGGACTTCAACCAGACACGAAATATTTCGTTCAGGTGGCTGCCCTTACTAGAAAGGGTGATGGGGATCGTTCGCAACCTGTACACGTGAAGACTCCTGGTGGGGTGCCTAACAGACCGGACGTCAACGTCAAGTGAGTCAGAAGGATTTTTTACATATTGTTTCAGCGCACAAGCAGGAAGGATGAAAGAGGGAGGACTCTTTTCCTTCTTTTTCCATTTAACGAGGATTTCTTGTCCGCCTTACTTCACTCTTTCTTTCCTTTGTTTTCAGGGTCATCAATCGAGATCCTATTACGCTGGAGCTAGAATGGGAGAAGCCATCCCAGACGTACGGAGAACTACTGGGTTATAGAATTCGATATGGAATTAAAAATCAGACCTTGAAGGAGGAATTCATCTCGGACACTCAACAGCACACGTACAAGATAACTGATTTGGGCAAGTTTTTGAGTTGGAGCTAAAATAAAATTGCACTATTTATCACGGGTTCCAGACCGGATACCATGTATAGAGTCGTACCAGGAGAACTTAGTCAAAATAGCCCCCTGTACTTTTGTATTGCAGAAGAACGTGGTGTGGACTACGAGTTCCGTGTTGCTGGTCAAAATAAAATGGGTTTCGGTCAGGAGACAGTTCGCAACTGGTTCAGTCCCGAGAGTGAACCTACTGGGCCACCAACGAATTTGTCCTATCACTTCCAAACACCTGACACAGTCTGCGTTACCTGGGACAAGCCCTTGCGTCATCACAGAAACGGTCAGATCATAAGGTACGACGTACAATTTCACAAGAAGAACGACCACTCACCGATAATCGAGCGCAACACGACCCAGAGCAGAGCCGTCTTCACGAATCTCGAAGCGAACACCGAGTATATATTTCACGTGCGGGCACACACGTCCAGGGGAACTGGACCCTTCTCGGAGAAGATCACGATAGTCACTGACAAGGACATAGGACGTGCCCCGATATCTGTCAAGGCGATAGCCACTTCTGAATCCAGCGTGGAAGTCTGGTGGGAACCTGTTCCAAATTACAACAAAATAGTCGGTTATCAGATATTCTACACGATGACTGCCGTGGAGGACCTTGACGAGTGGAAGCAAAAGACCGTCGGCCTGACGGAATCGGCTGACCTACTGAACCTTGAGAAGTATGCCCAGTATGCCGTGGCTGTGGCGACCAGGTACAAAACAGGTCTTGGTCGTCTAAGTGAAAAAGTCACTGTCAAGGTTAAACCAGAAGAAGTTCCCCTGAACCTGAGAGCACCAGAATCCTCGACGCACTCCATGAGGTTGTCCTGGACTCCACCAATCAAATTCAATCCCATAAAGTATAAAGTCTCTTTCGACGCCGTCAAGGAGTTCGTTGACTCTCAGGGTATAACGCAAATTCAGGTGGTACCACGAAAAGAAATTTTACTGGACCCACAGGAAACGTCGACGACCATCAACGAGTTGCAACCGTTCACCACGTACAACGTGAACGTCAGTGCGGTTCCACCTGACGGACAGTACAGACCACCTGCTAAGATCGCTGTCACCACTCAGATGGCTGCTCCCAAACCGATGGTTAAGCCTGATTTCTATGGTGTCCTTAATGGGGCTGAAATTCAAGTAATTCTGCCCCAAGCCTCGGAGGAATACGGACCGATATCTCACTACTATCTGATCGTTGTACCTGAAGACAAGTCGACTGCCCACAAGCAACCTGACGAACTTACCGAAGACATGATCACTGGCAAAGGTGCCAAACAGGAAAGGGAAAACGCACCTTACATTGCTGCCAAATTTCCTCACAGAGACATTCCCTATACATTCCACTTAGGTAATGGAGATATTTACGAAGGCTATGAGAATAGGAAACTGGAGAGGAACAAAAAATACCGGATCTTCGTGCGAGCTGTCGTCGATACTCCAAGAAAGGTGAAGGAAATATTTACATTGTCCAATCTTACTCATCGCAGAAAGATCAGCGGATTCGGAATTCTATAATTGATTTGTATTTGTTTGTTACAGCATCTCTACACCTCTTCCCCGTTCTCCGAGTACCTGTCTTTGGACATGAGAGAAGTGCCACCTGGTGAGCCGCCACGTCGTCCCAATCCCAACACCCCGGTCGACGGGAATCCAGAAGTCTCTGTGAAGACTAGTGGACAAGAGCCAGGAATGGTTTGGGTAGTAGGTCCCATAATAGCAGCCTTGATGGTCAGCGTCTGTTTGGTACTTTTGTTTGTAATAAAGAAAAGGCGACAGCCATGCAAAGCGCCGGACCAAGCAGCTGTGACGCGTCCACTAATGGCGGCAGACATAAGCTCGAATCACGCACCCTCAGACCCTGTAGAAATTCGCAGACTCAATTTCCAAACACCTGGAATGATCTCACATCCACCAATTCCGATCAGCGAACTGGGTAATCACATTGAGCGACTAAAGGCAAACGACAACTTGAAGTTCAGCCAGGAATACGAATCCATTGAGCCAGGACAACAGTTTACCTGGGACCATTCGAACATGGAAGTGAACACTCCTAAGAATAGATACGCCAACGTGATTGCTTACGATCACTCCAGGGTTATCTTACAAACCATCGACGGAATCCCGGGCTCAGATTATATAAATGCGAATTACTGCGATGGATACAGAAAACAAAATGCTTATGTGGCCACCCAGGGTCCCCTCCAAGAAACCTTCGCAGACTTCTGGCGAATGTGTTGGGAGTTGAGAAGCAGCACCATAGTGATGATGACCAAGCTGGAAGAGAGAACTAGAATAAAGTGCGATCAGTACTGGCCAACGAGAGGATCAGAGACTTATGGACAGATGACGGTGACGATAAGCGACGTCCAGGAACTGGCTACCTACTGCATAAGAACGTTCCAAGTGTGCAGAGCAGGTTATTCAGAGAGACGTGAGATCAAGCAACTTCAGTTCACAGCCTGGCCGGATCATGGTGTCCCTGAACATCCGGCACCATTCCTTCAGTTCCTGCGCCGAGTCAAGTCCCTTAACGTACCAGATAGTGGTCCTCTGGTTGTGCACTGTAGTGCAGGAGTGGGCAGAACCGGATGTTTCATAGTGATCGACTCCATGCTGGAGAGGATCAAGCACGAGAAGATGATCGACATTTATGGTCACGTGACCTGCCTCAGAGCTCAGCGCAATTACATGGTCCAGACCGAAGATCAGTATATATTTATCCATGATGCCCTATTGGAAGCTGTGATCTGCGGCAATACCGAAGTGCCGGCGAGGAATCTCCACTCTCACATTCAAAAACTCGTTCAGCCTGAGCTCGACAATATAACCGGCATGGAATTGGAGTTTAAGAAGCTGTCGAACATCAAGGCCGACTCGACGAGATTCATCTCAGCGAACCTGCCGTGCAACAAGCACAAAAATCGCCTCGTGCACATCCTCCCCTACGAGTGCACCAGAGTCTGCCTTCAGCCACAGCGCAATATAGAGGGATCCGATTACATAAATGCCAGTCTCATAGATGGGTATCGTTATCGTGGGGCATACATTGCGACGCAAGGACCCCTGAACGACACCACAGATGACTTCTGGCGGATGTTGTGGGAACACAATTCCACTATCGTGGTGATGCTGACGAAGCTCAAGGAAATGGGCAGGGAGAAGTGTCATCAGTATTGGCCCTCGGATCGCTCAATACGATACCAGTGCTTTGTGGTGGATCCTATAGCCGAGTACAATATGCCCCAGTACATCCTCAGAGAATTCAAAGTGACCGATGCTCGAGATGGCGCCAGTCGTACGGTCAGGCAGTTCCAGTTTACCGACTGGCCCGAGCAGGGCGTACCTAAATCAGGCGATGGATTCATCGACTTCATAGGACAGGTTCACAAGACTAAGGAGCAGTTTGGTCAGGATGGACCTATCACGGTTCACTGCAGCGCTGGCGTCGGCCGAACCGGCGTCTTCATCACACTCAGCATCGTTCTCGAACGCATGCAGTACGAGGGTGTTGTGGATATCTTCCAGACTGTCAGAATACTACGTACTCAACGTCCAGCTATGGTCCAGACAGAGGCTAGTATCAATCCATACGTAAAGTAGGCCACTAGGAAATGCTGGCCTTTTGTTTTTATATCACTGACATCCACTTTACTCCTTTTTCAGGATCAGTATCAATTCTGCTACCGTGCCAGCCTCGAATATTTAGGCTCGTTCGACCATTACGCCAACTGACAAGCAGACTCGCGGGAGCCGAGGGAAGCCGCCAGAGAACGTGGTGAACGTCCTTCAAGGAATCGAGAGAATCCCGAGAGAGCAAGAGTGCGGCGTGTTTAGAAAACGATGGTAGAAAAGTGCGTGAGAATAGACGAACTCTAGAGAATCTGTATTCTCTATGCAGAAATAAGAGCTGGACGCATCGACACTTAATCCAAGGATCCATTTGCAAATGGGGACATTGTGTAATGAGACACCACCTTGAAAAGCTCTAGTGTCTTCTTTGTGAGAGTGACGAAGGAATACTAGAATGGGCCAAGTGTATCTCGTCGATGATAACCACGGTACGCGCAATTCTTCCTAAGGAAATTTTCATTCTTATTGCGTTTGTAGAGAGCGATTGGGATGCGTTATCAGAAATCTTATGAACATAGATTGCGGTATTATACGCAAAATTATCTTGACCTTGAGCGAGACTAAAAGTTTGACTATTTCCTGAATTTAACTTCGGCAGCCACTGATCTATCTTGACTCCGCGCCATCTTGTTATTGTTCTTCCTGCCTAGCCCTCTCTCTCTCTCTCGTTAAACTCTCGAGGAAATATCATGGACTCTTTGTAATTCGATACTCGATCTCGAGCTAGAACATATCTAAAAGGCAGGAACTTACACGCGGATGCAACGTCGTCGAGGTCTGGTCAATTTACATGACTTCCCTACCTGAAAGTCGACTCAACCCTTTTTGATGAACCTTTAATAGAGAATCGAAATCTCGCTCACTATCGTATCTAGCTAGTCCAATTTTATCTAGATTAATCGATTGCTATATCAAAACGACCAGAATCTTTCTCTAGACGATGAACTCTTTGGGTCAGTTTTGAACCCTATTTCGCGTCGTTCCTTGTCGTAAGGCGAAAATATCTCTTAAGTGATTAGAATAAAAATTCGGAGAAAGGTCGAAAGGAAAGAAGGGCAAACTACAAAAAGGAACAAGAATTAAAGGGAAGTAGAATTTCACAGAAATAACGAGAAACGGGATTCAGCGCTCTTGACACGCTCTACCGAGTACTTAAACGGGGTACTACTATGCGTATTGTACATTAGAGGAATGAAATTGTCAGCTGCGTAAACGCCATCGAGAGAAAGAGAAGGAGAACTCAAGTGCGAACAAGAGAGATGAAAATTTCCGCTCATTGACAAGAAAATTGCCATACTGCCAAATCGACAATTATTAATGCCCTAGCCCATTACGCACTATAGGGATCTTCTCATTACCTAACCTACCATAACTTTACCTAGCACGTAAGCAACCGGTGTAAGCTGTAGAATTAAGGATGCCATAGGGAGACACGAAGAGGTTAAAGGGGAAAGGAAAAAAAAATGAGAAGGGTGAAGGAGTCAAAAAATATAATAAAAGGGAAGCGGTGCCTGTAGCTAACCGAAGGTGCACTGTGTCTTGCGGTGTACACCTCTATGAAATAATAGGTTAAAAATAGGGAAGCACTGTACGTTGGATTCACCTGAGGTTCTTCCGGTGCCCTCATTGTCGTTAAACCCCCGTTATCATCGTTATCGTCATTTTAATAACGACGCGTGTACAAAGTTCCACTCGAGGCTTATCTTCCTCGTGTGTACCTCTACACCATTCACATTCCAAGACGTAACGACACAAATCCGGCAACTATGACCTGTGCTAATTTCTGAAATTTTCCAACGACTGCCTGTTATCATATTTTTCATGGTCGACGTCGAAATCGAGAATAATGTCTACTATGTCAGTTATATATCTAATATGATCAATGTAAAGTACTGATTCTTGACAAACCGTATCCCTGTTACGATACTTACTGTTGTTGGCGACTGGATCTTTCTCGAAAAATCTTCTATTCTATAAAGACAATAAACGTGTCTTCATTTATAGTCTTGACTTGTTATCAAGTTCTAGTTTGTACGTTAGAAGAAGCAAAACAATATACCAGAGCAATAGTTATGGTTGAGATATATCGTAACGATTGAGTGAACGTAGATAAGAGAATCTTGATCTCAATTTCGACGTCGAACTATGTAGATGTACCTTTGTTGTACTACACTTCCATTCTGTCAGTATATTAATGTATCCGTCATCCGTGTCACTGATGTCAATGCGATTTTTCTTCCAGACGATTACGATGGCACGGATTATTGAGTATAAATTTTCTTTTTTTCGTTTTCTACTCTTATACATCATCCACGCGAAATCGCGATGCAGAAGCAACGAGGGCTCCGCGAAAATTCACGACTATGTGTACATAAATGCACCGTCTGTCATTAATAGCATTATATACATACATGAGATAACGAATAATATATAAATAGAGATATATATATAATATATATATTACTATAAATATTATTCTAAACAGATACAGAAAAAAGAGATTAAGAAGAAAACACAAATGGAATGAACACAGGCATAGTGGAATCGAGATTGAATGGATATTTTGCATGTTACGAGAATAATAAATATTAAGTAAGGGAGGCTGGACTTGACACTTACTGCCTCATCCAGGTTCAATTTTCCGTAGTCCAAATGGAAGGAAGTTGGATGTGGAGGAAGAATGGAAACGGCAGTCAGGTGAAAAGTGCGTATCACAAAATGGCTATCCTACCGAAGCAGCACACCCCGATGAAAAGTTTATTCGCGGCATATTTAGCTTGTTTAACGTTTTTTATACTTTGTAACGTCCTGTCTTTTATATATTTTTACAAATCAACTTACATGCTAATGTTTCTTAAGAATATTTAGTTTATAGGATTTATGGAATATTCGCGATCACTCAACTCATCATTGTGTCGTTCATTCGTTTCATCGAAGTTCTATGTCCGCCATTATTCCCGTTCATACGTTGGCGCGATCATCGTCAGAGGCGCTGGCTTCGTCGGCCATTTAATTTCAATTGTAAATCGTCACTCGACGCTCGAATAATTTATTAGTTAAACGATTTGTCCATTCTACTGAAATCATGTCTACGACGAAGGAAAGGTCAAGAAGAACAAAGTGGCGACGATTAAAAAGAAATTGTAATTAAATGAATGAAATAATACTGAATTTATCGCGTAAGCGTTATCGCTAGTTATGTGTTGATAGCGTTAATTGACGTCACCCACGAGAATCCAATGCATTTACGCAACTATAATAGAAAAAAAAAAAAGTCCACGATGTATATTTATAGTATGGATTGTAAGCCGTCGTTATTACGTTCCTTTTTTGTACCGCTATCATTGTCACCAGTCACCGTCCCCCAACCTTTACCATTACCGCCACAACCACCCCCTCGGTGACATCTGAAAATTTGCGTGTACGTTCTTGTATTTTAGCTGCGTGTCTGTCGTTAGTGGCTAAGTTTTTTCTTTCGATGAAAATGAAAAAAAAAAGTGAAAAATAACTGAGAGCCAGAATGTATAGAAGAAATGTGTGGTTTGTTGTATTCTTCTTCGTGAAATCT
>JARPRG010000305.1:1034828-1057130 GCA_031001745.1 Hartigia nigra
ATATATATATATATATAAATATATATTCGTTATAAATGGCCCGTTTTCTTCTCACCCCAAAAAGTTTGCTGATACTTATTGACAAAGTTGTAGGGACATGGACTATAGAAAAGGCGACAGGATACTAGAAGAATTTTGCGAAGAAGTTTTAAAAATGTAACCGCATGCTACTGCCGTTATTTTGTCCTGAACTGCAAAAATGAATTGCACCGTTGATGCGGCTAGAAGGATACCACCTAATGTGGTGAGGGAAGAGTGCGACAGAGGGAGACACCCGGTAATACCTGAACGGCGATGAAGTAGAGCGAAGGGCCACGGGAGGAATAGCCTGGGTGGTATTTATCATTGTGACAAAGAATGCGCCCAGCAAAGTACTCCTGCTCTCGTAGAAGCCAGTGTGTTGACACAAAAGTGTTGCCAGGTGTTGCAATAACAGTTTGAGGCTCCACGCGTCTGACAATCGGCGCGCAAGAAGAACCCACGGTCGAAGAAGGGATTAGCGAAGAGGAGAACGAAGGTGGAAAGAAAATGAAGCGCGACGAGGAGGATATGGTAAGGGCCGTAGTTAGCGCCCGGGCCGCCACGGCCCTCTGGCGCCACCGACGCCCAGACGCATATCTGATGCTACGATTCCTGGAAGCGGCCCTTCTTTCTTCTCTGCTTTATTAGGGCGCACTCGAGGCGAAGCATTCGCCTTCCCAATAACCTCGCGGGGCTCGATTCTTCCCAGCAACAGGTAACCAGCAACGAAACATTCTCCCGTTCAAGGATTTCGACACGACTACCGGCGCTCTCTTCAATTTTCACTCCGAGAACGTCCGAATGCTATTTTTATTGTAAATCGATTATTCACGTCCTAGCAAATTGGATAATCAGTTTTCTTTGTCAGTGTGAAAAGTTTGAACGCGTGAACGAATAGTTCTAGGAGAATCTAGAAAGAGAGAAAAGAAAATGAAAATATTAGAGGATAGTCAATCGAGAAGAGAATGCAACCCCGCAAAGGGCCCTCTTCTTGGGCCGTTCCTCTCTACTCGATGGCTCGCTCTGGGCATGTTTGTTTTTTAATTTGATTCAGGAATGTGTGACAGCCTAGAAAGCTCCTTCCACACAGAGGCGCTCAGAGAGCGCGGCAGGCACAGGCGCATGCTGGGATGTGGGATCTCTTGCGGGCCTAATGTCACGAGAGGGGCCCTATAGCGCGTACCTGTACGCTGTGCAGGGCCCCCCCCCCCCCCGTCCACTGCCCCATGCTCTCTCGCTGTTTGCGTGGTGTGTCGGTTGAGCAACCGAACCTAACTTAACTTCAGATGGGCCGCCTCGGTCCGCAGCCTCAGACTGGCATTCCAACGCATTGAAATGACGCGGCCGGACGCTAAAGTTTCGTCCGGCCACGGCGGAAGGCCATTAAGAATCTCTGGAATGAATGGACCGCGTTGCCCAGCGCGATAATTAAGAAATATCGAGAGGATTTAAAATTTCAAATCTCACCGCGTGCCCTGAAATTCGAACATTTGCTCACGTTCGCTCACGTTGATCCTTTCGTATTTCCTTGAAATCCTATAGGATTCCGTCTTGCTAATTTTCGCTCTTAAAAGTAATAGTCGATATGGCGACGACTGATTACTCATTAATACATTCGTGAAACTTCAATGACTGTGTATATTTCTCGACCGTGTAACGTCAACACGTAAAAGGGGAATTACTAGGCTTGGCAACATTGGATCATGATACGGGTTATCATTTCCCCGTTATACACTCATGCACCAAAGGGTTTAACTCTCGTCTCAGTAATCTGTAGCTCCAACTGCTTCCTGCTGCTTCGCATTATCTCCCATTTAAATTCTCCTCTTCTCTTTGTCCTTTACGCTTTCTCAGATTTGATTTCCCGTTGCCACGTGGCCTCTTGCGAAGATTCTCTATTGTCAATCGATCCAGCATTCCTCCTAGCGCATCCTAAAGATCCAGCGAGCGTCTACTCTCCTCTGTACCAAGAAACGAAGAAGCCCTGGCCGTGGCGTGATCTATTTCGAAAATAGCCACGTTGACTCATTGTCAGCGGCGATTGTCTGGCGTTTTTATAATTTTATCGGGCCAGCCAAAAAGCCATATGTCACTTTATAAATAAGTTCGACTACTTTACGTTTATGGGTGACTCATTTATTTACCTTTGGCAAATCCTTTTAATCGATCGTCCGATCGCAGCATACAATTTTCAAGCTGAAAATATTGCCCTGAAATTGATCGATCCGATGGTCAGAGTTTCACGAGATCAATCTTACTGCTTGATTAGTACCAGGCGAGTAGACACTCCTGCGGGATACGTTGTTAACGAGGTAGCTGGATGCTGTTGCTACTAGTAGACAGCCACTGGACCAGTCGGTATATAGTCAGTAACCAGTAGCCACTTCTTAAAGGTCGACCATGTTTCCCCAGTTATGAATGAATCTCCTGCACTCTACACCAGAAGATAACCTCAGCCGATACGAAGAGTCCACACGTGCCACGCAACACGCTCTTCGATCTTCGCACGTAGCCAGTGTTAAACTTTTATCCGCAGGGACTATAGGGAGTGGTCTACTATGATAATTGGGAAATTCGAGGAATCTTAAAGGCGCTATGAAAACTGTCGATGGAATTGTGAATGACGCCTTAAGTATGCAGTGAATCGAGCGCAGGAAATTCCAGTCGTAAATGCCAAAGACTCGTGCGTCACTCTATGAAATCGTTTCGACTTTGCCATTCTAGACGCGATCCTAACCGAGTATCGCTAAGGGAATACCGAATCGGCTATTAATTTTTCACGGCTGCCCTGATCTACTTTACCATCAATAATCACGGAGACGTGTCAGCGAACCTCGGGAAATTCGACTCTCGGCGAAGATTCACATTCCTGACAATCATCGGACACGAACGCCCGGGCAGGCATTTCGACTAGGAGCGGAAAGGTGTTATTTTATCGATCGGCCGTAACGCGATCGGCATTGAGGAGATCCGGCCGGGTTCTCTCTTTGCCGGTCAAGGAAAACCTGGCAAAAAGTCTCTACGCTGCCGCTCGCCGCCACTCTCTTCCCTCTTTTTTTTTCTTCTTCTCCTTTCTCTCTCTCTCTATCTCACTCGTACCCTCTTTCCCTTTTTCCTAAGACCCAAAGCAGACTTTCTCATTCTGTGACTCTCCCCGTGTCAGCCACTCCTATGAAAAATTGACGTAGTGAAGTAAACGCTTTGGGTCTGTGGGGCGAGTGAGGCGGAGAGGGGACTGCCGGTGCATTCGAGTCGCGACCGATTCACGAGTAAAGAATCATGAATGAATGTTTAATAGTTCTGCGCTGGTAATTGCCTCGAAGTCAGTGCTCTCTCTCTCTCTCTCTCGCTCTCACTCACTCGCAGCTCTCCCTTCCACCCACCCTGCCACTCATTCGCTCATACCGTCTCTCTCTCTCTCTCTCTCTCGCACGTACATACTCGCCTGGCCTAGCCGCAGAGAAAGGAATGAAAGAAGAGGAGAGCATGCGATTGTTGGCAAAGGTGTTGCAGCAGCGTCGCGTGTGGACCCGGCTTTACACTATGCCACGACGTGTAAACGCTCAAGGAGATCTGGTACTGACAATGAGTCACACGAAGCTATGCGCATTTTTCCCTGAATCTGGGTCTGCCATTTTTACTCAGCCGTCTCTGTACTTCGTACCGTTCTTGCCTCGAGGTTACATGCGTATCGACCTTAAGATATCGAACGGATGAAATTACTCGTCAGGACGCACGCGCCGTGACGTGTATTTTGTCAATGAGGGTAGCTCCTATGTATATAGTTCGCTCATGAATGACGGGCACGCGTACTCTCGGTCGAGGAGGCATCGGTCAATGGCCTCCTCGTTACTTCCCTTTTATTCCCTCCTATTCCGCTCCATTTTCCCTCTCGCTTTATGCTATCCGACCTCGCGGATTCCTCTCTCGAGTCTCACTCGTTGCGTTAGACTCGAGAACGCAAGCACCCTCCGCTGGCGTTCTGTACTTTGCTTCACGACTGGATCGCCCCCCTTATCCTATCCTCTGCCTCCTTCTCGAAGACGTTTATACATTTTATCAGGATCCTCCAAAGTTATTGACGACGAAAAGTAGGCTGCCAGGATCTTTTTAGTCGAAGATTTTTGGCTGAGGTGGTCAACTAGGGAGCTGTTGATGCGGGGAGGGAGGTGGCGGGTCTAGGTCCCAACCGTGCTCTGATTTCGGTTTGAGTTCCCGCGTGCCTCGTGTCAGTGGTGCACCGCGTTTCACGTTGGTGCCGCTGGTGCTATGTTAAACATGGCGCCGAACAAAGCTGCCAACGAAACCATCTCATTTCAGCGCCATCCTCTCGTCTGGCTTATTACAGTATAGCCAAGGAGCCTATTCACCGCACGTTGGCCCCATCTCCTTCTTTCGCACTCTATTCCACTGTCTTCTCTCTCTCTCTCTCCCTCTCTCTAGTTTTCGTCTCTACTCTCAGCCCCTCGCAGCAGCATTATAATATTGGCCAGGATCGAATAGCTGCCAGATAGCTCGAGACACTTATCGTTCAGCTCGACTCGGGGGGCCTGTTTTTCGCTCGGGGCGCATTTTTATGTAATTTTCCTCACGCGACTGGCCAACTTCTGAACTGTTGTCTAGCGGAAGGCCAGTGTCTCAGGAAGACTTAAAAAATTTACACTCGTATATACATCGGATATAGTGGTCAATTTCTCTTATCGATAATTTCTTTGTTTAGAGATTTTTTTTTTTTTCCTTAGGCGTAAACCGTTTATCGGAAGTTCTCATTTCCTCCTGGTATTAACGAAGAGCGCTCGCAGGCGCTTTAAGCGCTGCACTTTGTCCCGCGCTTATCGCGACACGGAAAGCCAATTCTGACGTGCGCTAATAGCGAAGGAAGTTGGGTACGATAGTACTTCCGGCGAACGGTCGCGCAAGCACCGAACTCCTCGTGCGCGTCAACCTCCACAGATACGCTGGGACGAACCTATACAGTCAATAACATACGCGTCCTATTTTATCTATGTATAGTTGAATGTACACGCACGGATGGGCAGCCATATTGGCAAAAAGTGTCACAGGAATTGCGGACGCTACATGTCAATAGGAAATGTCAATGTTGAATAACGCATCTTGCAGTAAGGTGACTGACGTTAGTACCGTCAGGGGTGGCTGGGAGGTGACTGGGGATGCTAGCCCAGATGTGGGCTAAGAGATACGTGAAGGAATGCGCCATAGTAGCAAAGTCTGCGACAGCCACTGGGAACACAATCCAATTGTCAACGAGGAATTAAAGATGGCCGTCAGTCAGTCGTGTACATATTAAACATTTTTTTACGAATTTTCATGTAGCCATTTTTTCTATTTTTTTTTTCATCACTTCCCACGAGTAAATACATCTCGATCGCACATCGGTCGTAATCGAATGATTCTTACGCGCGACGCTCGTATCGTTCGCTACTCTCGGCTCTCAATCCAGTAGAGGTTAGGTAGCCGTCAAGCTACCTATAGTCAGGGGATACTCGCTCGTAATTACAGTAGTCCCGTATGTCACATCCTCTTCATTGCTCGTAAACGCTCCTGTGCTTGTACCCAGTGCACGAGGTTGTAACTACTGTGCATAGGGCACTTGTCAATTAATCCATAACAATAGTAACGAAACTAGTTGAGTGTTAATGAAAAAATTATTTTCAACATAAATTCTGTCTCTCTCTCTCTCACTCTCTTCATAGTACTGTGGAGGATGACGAGCGTCATTCATTCTTTTTTTTTTTATATCAACAGTCATCTAAGAAAAGTTAAAAAGACACGGAGCTGCCTATACACTGGCATCTTGTAATGGGTAATGGCCATCCACCAGTATGGACATGGAGACTCATTATTCCGGGAAGCATGATCGCCAGGATAAACATCTTCCATTTGCTTGTGCACTTTATAATCGCTCGGGTGCGCGCAGCCACGTCCCGTACAGGAACGACGTGGCTTCTGAGAACTGGACTCGCGAGACCTTCTCTCTAAGCTAGTGACATTCCACGCCGATACTTTTCTCGTATCGTCTTTCGCCTCCGCCTGACCGTGCGTGCCTCGCGAATACAGCAGACGGAGGTAGCAAGGAGACCAGAGGAAGAAAAACATTGCGCCATCACTTTTCATTATCAATAGGACCTGGTGGAGCAGTGCTGAGAGGGGTGGTGGGTGGGAATTATCTACTAGGAGAAATGCCGTCTAGCAAAGGGATAAAAGAATCTTAGGGTATTATCGATGATCTTAAGAAGTGTATGGTAGTAGATGCTAGAGAGAGAGAGAGAGAGAGAGAGGAGTAACTATAAGTAAAGTGAGAGGAAGGATGGAGGGGAGTAAAATGCAGGAGAAAAGCAAAGCTCAGACGCACAGGGTCTCTTGCATCCGTCGCAGCAGCAGCAGCAGCAGCAGCAACGCCGGTGCAGCAATGCAAGGAATGCGATGGCATTACGCATGCGTACCGCGTACCTTACTCGGAACGGACAGAGAATCAGAGCCGTTATGTCTCTCGACTGTGGCCTCACGATCGTCTTCTCTATATATTCCTGCCATCACGAACCAAGAGAGAAACCCTTTGGTCGGGTCGTCTTCCTCTTCCTCAACCTACGTGGAGCTAGTCAGAACTCTGAGAGATAAAGGACGCAAGTGCATTTGCACGGAACGTCTATGACGAATTGGAGTAAAGTCCGAAGTGCGCCTTTACGACCGCTCGATTAGCCACTGTAGTATGGCTGAAGCTCGAGTTTCGTGTTCGCGTAGTAGGCATGGCAAGGCCGGCTGCTGACCCCATGGATTCGCACTTTTCCACTTACCTACGGTAATCACGTTGCTCGAGGAATAAATGTCGTTTTGCCTGGGACTCTGGATACTGCGTCATTCATGCGGATCACTGTAAAGGTGGGTATCTTCTGCCGGTGGGTAAACGAAGGTATCAGTTTTGAGTGACGAGGACAAAAATTGCATAAATTTTGAAAAAGGGTCGAGGAGGGGTTGTATGTGTGTAGGAAGAGAGGAAGGATGAAAGGAAGGAAGGAAGGAAGGAAGGCAGGCAGCCAGTCAGGCAGGCAGGAGTCTTGTAGTCGTGGAGGATGAGGTGGAAGTGGTGGCCAAGATGGAAGGAGGAAGGAGGAACGTTAAGGAATGCATGGGAACGAGGCGCAAGCGGGCCGACCGCGATTTGCCGGTCCCGCATTCCTCCAACGCCAAGGCAAGCTCCGAGTCCCGAGGCCACCGGCAACGGCTAACGCCATAAAACCATAAGATCAACCCTGCATACCCTGTACTCTGTGTATGGCTACACCGTACACCCCATAGACTCTACTTTCATTTAGCGAAACCTTGATCAGGTCCTCAATCCTTTTTGGGTTTCTTTAACCTGAAATTTGGATTTTGCAATTTTATCCATCATCGATCTCTTTGAACTTTGAGGTCTCGATTTTCTGGCGGCTTCGCTTCTTGCCAATGGGACTCTGGGACCCCATGCGCCTGTCCATTTGCCATTTGCATAAGTCACTTTCCGATACTTTCTAGTGACTCGCTGTGTGCGTGTTCAAGAGTCTATGAGTGTGCTCAACTTCGTTGGGGACTGAGTATGTGTCTATTAACTTCATTCGGTCGTTAGTAACCAGCGCTACGGCTCCAAGTGCGGGCATAAAGTGTATTACGCACGTACTGTATGTATATATATATATATATACTGTGTGTACAGACGTATCAACATCGATGACCAATATCCAGTCGCTTGTGGGCCTTTTATTTGCCGGGAGAAATCTTTTGGTTTTTGACTCGAGACGGCTCGACGCCCCTGTCAATTTTCAAGGTGTTATTGCCGCTCCTGAGAGCTGCGGTCGACTACCACTCTCTCTCTCTCTCTCTCTCTCTCTCTCTCTCTCTCTACCTCTTTCTTCTCGACTTGACGCTAAAGGCCATTTCCTTCCAGCTACCTGGAAAACCAAGGTGTATTTTCTTTCTTTGACTTACCACAAGTGTTTTCATGGGATTCATGGAATTCCTTGTTCCTATGAAAAAAAAAAAAAGAAAAATGGCTCTCCAAAGTCAGGATCGGTAAAAGAGTCATCGAGCGTGAGAACATCTTTATATAGGAGGTACGGAGACGCAATCGAAAAGCATAAGTATGCACTTTTCTTAAAAAATTGAATAATTTGACAAATCGCCAAAAGTGTTAACTACCCGTCGATACTTTCTCCCGGATCCTAACCCGAGACTGCCTATACCAAATACTCCTACTCTCAATTTCTTCCTCCTGACACTCTTGACTCTCCGCTCTCCGTAAGGACGGCTCGCAGTCAGGTTCATGTCTACCCACTTCTAAACGGTGTTCTCGAGCGGACGTCGTTAACGCTCGATTTCACAATGGCCTCCGAGCGGGACACGAGGTACCACCTCAAAGTGGCCCAAAAACCACCCACAACGTTGGCTCTGATCACCGAGCACTCGCTTACGTGCCTACGGTGAGAGAAACTCGAAGCACATGACTGATAAAATAGAATGGACCAGAAGGTAATGGGACAAGCTCAGTACCGGCACCTCGGTTGGCCATTGAATATTAAGATAAGGTAATGAGAGTGAACAATTGAATGATCTTCGGTGGCACGGACCGCAGGAGAGAGGGACGTCAAAAGTACACAACAGAATGGAACTCGTGGACCAAAGGAAAGGAGGAGAGTGGCGCAGTGAGAAAAGACGTCATTCCTGGAACCCTGGTGACCTCCCCTGGTGCCTTGGTGCAAACCAGCAACCAACCGGGGACACCGAGTTAACTGTACATCCGCTTATGTACCGGACCCGGCGGCGGAATGCGATGCAGTGCCATGCCATGAAATGCCATGGCATCTCGTGCGATGCCATCCGATGCCATGCCATGACATACCGCGCCGTGCGATGTGTGATCAGGCCGGGGCAGCCGTGCGATCACGTCATTCATTCACCTGCGAGGTGAACCTCCTCTTCCACCTCATCCACCTCCTCGTGCCCATGTACCTACCTCCTGGTATCCTTCTAATCTCCTATCCACAACGTGTCCATCGCTTGCTGGCATCCCTGAAGAATTCCGCTGTTCCTCATTGGGATGGCAAAAGGTGTTCGGATCCGATGAACACCAGTTCATTCATTGACTACCTACATGGTTCTCCCCCCAAGGTTCAAACGTTGACCCTGTCTCGGAACCTCTTGTCCTACAGAATACACCAAGGTATCCAATGAAAGGAACACGAAGTTAAAGCAACCTATCTTTTATTTGCAGAAACCTGGCCATCGGTATTGGCATACAGAACTTCCCCGAGGGCCTGGCAGTTGCGTTACCCCTGCAAGCTGCAGGGTTCAGCACCCTCAAGAGTTTCTGGTATGGGCAGCTCTCAGGGATGGTGGAACCTATTGCTGGCGTCATTGGCGCTGCTGGCGTGTCCATCGCTGCACCTGTCCTACCCTACGCCCTTTCCTTCGCAGCCGGTGCGATGATCTACGTCGTTATCGATGACATCGTACCCGAAGCTCATCAGAGGTAGCCATCATTGCTGCTAAGGAGCAGTATCACAATCGTCACTGTACATAAGCATATAAGCGTTGCTGTAATCAGGCCCCCTCTCTTATCCCATATTCACGGTGTACAGCCTGCTACTCTTCCTCCACGTTTTGGGCCTTTGCCATGGATTTCCAAATGATGGAAGCATGTGTGTCTAGATCTAGATATTATTTTGTAACCGTTGCTTGATAGCTGCTTTACGTACGTATACGCACACTCGCATTGACAACGTGTGCTTCTACTTGGCTCGCACGTAACTCACTAGCTCACTGGCTCAGTGGCTTATAGCTCGTAGCTCATAGCTCATACTCGACTCGTGCACGTAGCGGCATGACTCTGCGATAGGAGTTCAGTCAACCCCGAGAACTAGTCCGTTTGAAAGAGCTAGGTAGATGAGGGACGAGGAAGAGAGAGAAAGAAGGAGTGATGGGGGGGAAAGAGAGAGAGAGAGAGAGCAAACTGGCACCTCTCTTAACCTCTCTCGCTCTTCAACAAAACTAGAGCTACCTCGTGCTGGAAACTCTAGCGCCGCGCCGTCTCTCATTCCTCTCTAAGATCTGCTTGTCTATCGAGAGAATCCAAAATGAGAATTTATGGATTTATGGGTTTATGGATTCACGATGTATTATATGGATTGTGAACGAGGCATGTGGGATATAGTGGAGGAAATGTTGTTACGGAGAATGATTAATGTAAGAAATGGAGGAAGGATGAACGAATGGATGTGTTTGTGAAAAAAACAAAAACATAATGGGAAAAAAGAAGAGGGTCAAGTCTGCGAGGAGGAATGAGGCCGTAGCGGCTTGTTCCTTTAACTGGTTCCGGTTTTATTATATTTTTCTCTCTCTCTCTCTCTCTCTTGTATTCTTCATCAACTAGCGTCTACTTCCAACGACCCGTTGCACTTGCACCCGTTTCCGTCTCACGTTTCACCCTTGGGACCCATTCAAAACGAATTAGAATACCGCCGTATTCTCGGAATCGTAAGGGCGGACGAGACTTTTCCCACCGGAACAATAGCTTTTTATTTGGAGCTCCCTTGCCTACTTCCCTGGTTCCTCGGGGGTTGTTCGCCTTTCCTACCGGATAACCTGTTCCGTGAGCCAATGGCTGGTATAGATACCGAGGCCTCGCGTTTCTCGTGACTAAACAGACAATTGTTCAATCAAAGTGGAAATTGATTTTTACTTTCTCAGTACCCAAGTGACCACAATATCCAAGGAGTATTTGCAATGCTGTGCCTATGGCAAAACCGAAGATCGGCAAACGGCCAAACAGGAACCACGAACTGAGAACGACCGGGCACCTTCAGTGCCGTAACTAGTTAACGGGGAACGGACGTAGCGAATTTTTTCCCAGGCCCCGAGCCAAGCCAACCTGCATTGTCATTATAATTGGCTTCATTGTATTTCGCATGCGATCTAACCCGGCTCTCTTCGACCAAGGAAGTAAGAGACTCGAATCCTGAGATACTACAGTGCCCTACGCTCCCTCGGGATCCCTTCCGGAAAAATACTAAAGTGAAAATAGATCCTTCTTCTCGGAAACGGTTGCCCAGCAGACTCACCAAAAGTATCGACGAACGCGCGGCATAACAGATAACCAAAAGATTTTTATTTTCTTCCTGATCTATCCCCGGCTTCCTCCTGGATGATCCTTCCTATCGGGCTGGTCTTTCGACTGATTGCGACTGCCTCCTCTACCCTAGGCCTCCCAATACACCTAAGGGACCTCGTACTGTACCTACGGCATCTATGGACCGTCTTCCTGGAATCGTAATACTAGGAACTGTGAGATACAAGTCGGATTTTCGAAACTCGAGCGATCCACTGGCTGAGTGAGATCAAGCACGTTGACGCCGTTTCTTGGAAGGTTTAGCCCAAAAATGTTCAGGACAAGGATTCTGCCGCTTAGAAATTCTTTCAAGAAATCGTAATGGCTTCCCTCGAGGGTGCATGGCTGAGTCTACTATATCGATACTTGAAAATCTCATTGTAACGAAACGAAATGATGTAACCGTATAATAATATTAATTGTGCAAAGGTATAATGACATGAATGAGGTAGGGCTAAGTGGCGTATGTGCTTTTACCAGGAAGATGATTGATGTGCCAGAAGTGCTACCGAAACACAAGAGTGCATTTGAGGCGGGCCTGAAAATGGCGGTTGTGTATAATTTTCGAAAATCAACAACCCGTGACGCGCGAATAAGTGCAATATCGTAGGTGGCGGTAACAACAGTTGTTTAATTATGCCGCAGGAACCCCCTTTCATTTTACACCGTAACCCCCATCTCCATTGTCAGTTCTGGCTCTAAGCAAGCGAAACCATTGCTCGGATCACAGCCTTAGGTCTGGAAACGATTGTTTATCACACAGTATCGCAAGTTCTTTGTTTGTTCTTTGTCACAATTAATCAGACTGATCTTAATTCCCAGTGGAAATGGAAAACTAGCCAGCTGGGGCGCCGTTGTTGGATTCCTCGTTATGATGTCCCTAGACGTTGGACTCGCTTAAGCTACCTAAACGCTACCTGCTGCTGAAACGCCATCGCCAACTGTCAATCGACGCCATTACGCTCAATCTGGTGAGACACTTTCATTCAGCAGGAGGATTTCACAGTATTTTCTACAGTCTACCGGAACTCGACAGTCCTGGAAGATTTTGGACGACTTTATAAGTTAACATTTAATCTATGAAATAGATTATTGGATTATCATTAGGATGTGCATCGTCGAGGCAATGCGTGTATACGAGCAAATGGTATCTTGACGTATAAGGTAACATTGACCGCCATTATAGGCAATAGGGTTACGTTTACCACCAGGTGCTAATAATCAGACGGATAGTTTAATTCAAGTAACTGGAGTGACGATTAAGGACTGACGTTTATTAATTGACGACGATCTAATCAAAATCCATGAGTTGGTTGGTTCACGTCGGCTGGTCAGCTGGTTATTAAACGATGAGCGTGCGATGAGGACGTTACCTAGGTAAATTCTACTGGAAATAAAAAAAAAAAAAAAAGTAATATATTCATTTTATACGAATATAGGGATACATTATTTAACCAGGAGATTCTTCCTTCGTATCGTCTTACCTGACGTTCTTCTTGTATCTATTGTCATCGTTTAGGCGTGCGTGCGTTTAGGACATTTTAACAGGACTTGAGAATTTGGCTTGAAAATCTGTTTGTAGCCCGGCGATAAAAATCCAAAGACACATACGTTTATTGTATATAGCTATGGTATTTATATGTAACATGTACATATATGTAATTATGTATCTTTAAATATGTCTTAAAAGAAATTTACGGTCAATTCGTCTGTGCGCAATTAAATTAATGGAAAAATTGTTTTATTAATACTAGATTTATGTTTCGTTCAAATTTATCGATCGTGTCGATCGAATCGCGGATATGTATCATTTCTAAATAGATATAAGTCGTTATTGGCAAAGGCACTTGCGAAAGGGGGAGGAAAAAAAAAAAGATGATTTATTAAGCATTCGATCGATCGTCAAATAATCCATGAAATTTTCGTACGTGTCTCTTGTCGTTATCTCGACGATGCGTAATATAAAATGTTGCGAAATGTTTTAAATAATAAGAAATATATTTTCGATACGAGCGTCTCAGACTGCTATGTACTGTAACGCTGATAGCAATATCGATATAATAATTATGTGCATATGTAAATATAGTAGTATACAAATTGAAAGCGGATAACTTTTCACGGAATACGAATCCTGCTGGATCCAAAGGCGAATTAAAATGATATTCGACGTATTTCGATTTAAGATTTCATTTTGGATTTCTTATGGATCTCCGGGACGAATCTGTGAAACTTCCCTGCGATCGATTGGTTTATATTAAATCAATCGAGTCGCCCAAAGTTTAATGTTTCTAATTGCCTCGGTCACAAATATATTGTTAAAGGAGGATCGTTGGCTTCCATTTTGTTACGTTGTTTTTGTTATGGAAGGACGATCCTCCTGTCAGGTTACAATGTACCTTTTGCTACTAGCCAACAACTACTGAAACATATAGTCGATAGAGAATCCTACCGTGACACGTGTGATGTACTTAAGAATCGTGAGTGAATTATATATTTTAAGAGCCAAGAAATAACGATGTAATTAAACACTGCAGCTCGAGCCGATGACGTTGCAATAGCTCAAAATAAAAGTGCTGTCACACCCGTCCTGCAGATTACAATATAATTCATTAACTATTAATCGTTATTAGATTACTGGGACATCACTAGGACAAGTATTACTCATAGCCCAAAGAATCCCTTCTTCCTTCCGTTAACCCTAAAAAACAATGTTCTATAACGAATCCAAGAAACGCACTTCGCGAGAAAGTTTATTTGTCAAAAGGCAGCACAGATGTCAGCACAGTCGTCCGAGCAACCCCGTAGCCATCGCAGCCGTCCTGGTTCAGCATGAATGGAAAAAGAGTCAAGGGGAGCATTCGCTACCTACGGACAGAGTCAAATAGTCGTCGAGTGTTGGACGGAGCGGTTAGAAGAAGAAGAAGAAGAAGATAGAGAAGGATGGCAACTGTAGAGGAGCGAGCTTAATACTCGAGGAGTAAGAGAGAGATAGAAAATGAGTGAGTGACAAACAAGAAAATACAGTATGCGCAGTCGCACGTTTCACACTGGGAAGAGAGTAACGCGTGCAAGAGAGAGGTTAAAGAGGGAGAGCGTCGGGTTGTTTCTCAGGGGAGTGAAGCAGCGTCGTAGTGCGGTAATCGGTCTCCCTGGTAAAGTTAAGGGCTGCCAGCAGGGTGGGGGGTGCATAGGAAAGCGCAGAGAGAACGAACCGTTGCGCCTGCAGCAGTCTTCCGATGCACTTCGCGTTGTTCGCTCACACGTGCATGTCTCTGCCTGCCGTTGCATCGTCTCTGCCTTCTACGTGGCTACCGTCGTCTTCTCTGTTCTTATCGATATACGGCACCGTTCACACTGCAGTACATATGTAAATACGTTACGTTGTTACGTGGATGCGGAATAAAGGAAAGACCCGTTCTGGAGTTTCTATGTCGAACGAGAAAATACTGCCGCTCTGGATACGCTTTGCGGACAGGACGGCTATTGGGGATTTTTACGTCGTTATGGAATTTCGAGGAACGTTACGCATGGAGTTTTATACGAGTTTTCAATGTTTGACAAGCCACGTTGTGGATGGAGCTTAAAGGCGGAAGGCACTCCGGAGGATGTTTTCTTGTGACTCGTGGTTCCCATTGACGTTGCGACACTTTATTATAGATACGTTTATCCTAACCATGGTCATCTTCATCTCGTGTTGGGCAATACGATACATGATTCACACGTGTACGGGATGCTGACGATTTAAACTCCCTTGGTGCATCTTTCCTGTTTTTTTTTTCTACAGTTACATTACTGCCATCTTTGAACTCCCACTCTTGCACTCCTTACGGCGATTACGTATCGTTACCTCAGTTACTACTCGTGCAGTGTAAGATGCTGGAAAATGTCTTTATCGAATTTTCCAAGATTTTTAATTAACACTCGGTACTCTTTTAATCGTGAATTTGACGTGTTAGGTAATTCTTTTCTTTTTATATTAGATTTTTGTAATCTACTCATTGACACTTCGTGGCAAACTTTTAAACCTCCCCTGACTATATGCGCGCAAAGCCAACCGCGGGCAACGAACTTCCGACAAAAAATGATCAACGACCTCAAACGAGAACCGGAAGTCGTAGGAAGCGGCCAATTGCACGGGAGGAAAGGCGCGCAAAACTTTTGCCAATGCTGCGGGATAAAACGACTGTAGAACATGAAACAAGTGTCATCAGGGTCCTTCGACCCTAATTGTAATTCATTCCTAATCTCTTTCCATATCCGGTTTAATCTCAGACGTACATTACATCTATATAGAGAAATAAGTCTCAAGCCACTTGGACGCACTTCCGTTCAGCGAAGAAATACGATAAGAAAGAACATTTTGGAGAAGAAGGTTCCAGTCGACGTCCTTCCGATGCGCTCTGGAATGCGGCATGCCGTAGAAGAAGACGAAGAAGAAGAAGAAGAGGTGGAAATGGAGGATGCGGTGGCTGCAGAGGAGAAGGAATGAAGTAAGAAGATCTTTTCTTCCAGCAATTCTCTCGAGTGAGTAACTACCTGATATACCCTTTTTGCTCTCGTCTCTTATCAACAGGAAAGTGTTTTTTTTTTACCATTTTGCCATCAGTCTCCTTGCGTTTCTCATGATCCGCCATGAGACGTCTTGTCTCATCTATCGCGAAGACTTTCTTCCTAGACGTAAAATCTACAGGGTGATCAAGAAGAAAAGTCATACAAATGAATTTTCTAAGACAGTCGGATACTGAAGTCTGAATAATATTAAAAGTTGACTCTTCAATGAATTCGTATCGAATCGTGCCGATTCACCACGATCTCATCGGTTTCAATCCTCGCGCCGTGACTCTTCTGGCTTCTCTGGCTACACGGAGCAACTACCTTGCTCTTTTTCCTGGCGTTAAGGAATTTCCTCCTCCGAGTATCGGTCCAAGCGCTTCGGCAAAAAGGCCACGGACTATTTTAATGCTCGCGAAGCAATTATTTAAAGGACCTGGCGCCGTTAGGAAAGCCGTCGGCCCCGCTTGGTCGCCACGACAAGAAACCGATCGACTCCCGCACGAATCGCTTCGTCGCGGCGCCAGCGCCGGAATTCGAGTATTCTTCCATGGAATTCCTGAGAACGAGATTTCCTTTCTTTCGTTCACTTTATACTCCTTGCCACCTTGTATTACGTCTCGCTCCTATGCCATTGCACCGGAACTCCTTTTATCCGTTTCCGCGAAACCGACCAGCAGAACATTAGTCGCGGTACGATTTGCCTTTTTCGAATTGTGCAATCGCGAGAAATTTCATCGCGGAGCACTTTCTTCTCTCACGAATTTTTACTCGATGGAATGCGAATGGGTCGGCATCCAGGTGGCCCTTTCACGTCCTTCTCTCTCTCTCTCTCTTGTTCCACCTCCCTCTCTCCATCCTGACCTGACGTCAACCGCCCCACGAAGTTCCTCCTATCTTATACAACTTTTTGCTATTTTTTTTTAATCTCTTATCCTATAACTCCAACAGAACGTCTAACTACAGGACGCAAATATGCGACTTTTACAGCAATCAAAAATGCGCCTAATTAAAATTAAAAAGAAAAGGAATCCTCCGTATGGAAGGTTAAAAGAAAAATGAACTATAAAATTTCCTTGGAATATCTTCTCAGATATAAAAAATGGATTGCCTGACCAAGATATTCCACGACCATCATTGTACGTACCGAAGGCTGCACGTGCGCAACGCCATTGCTACGCCAGTATACACGTCGTCCAAAACTGACGTACCAAAGAGACATGTAATCTTGAATTGGCAGTGCATCGCGCACGTGGTAGCAGTAGAGACGCGTGTATTCGCCTAAGGCCTAAGGCTTTATATATATAGAAACGATCGTCGGCGGAACGGCACCGGAAGTCGTCGAGTTCCGGCCAGGCTTTCGCGGGTCACCGCCCTCTCAAATCATAGACCAGACGAATCCACACAGCTGCTTCAAAATTTTCCTTAATCAAATGAAATTTGCCAGCCGCCAATGTAAAACCGTAAAAATTGTTCATAAATACAAAAACGCAAAATTTTTTTTTACAAATTTACATACTACCTTACCTACCCATTCGCTCGTTACTCGTTCGTCCAACTGTTTCTATGTACGTCGACATTAACAATGTAATACGCATTGACGTATTATGACGGTCGTCCATTGTTTTTACCAGTCCTCCTTGTAAAAGACGTAACTTTATGAATGAAAGCACGAAGACCTTCGCCAGTAGCGAAGCAAGTAGTACTCGCGTTTACTCGGCCGTTCCAACGGAGGAAGGAAGTCGTCGGTGGAAAAAGTATTGGCCCTTCCTCCGCTCACCGATCAATCCGTCGACTTGCATTACGGTAGGACAGTAGATAGTCGACAGGATGCCGCATTCGAGGAAGTGTAACTCCTCCGTCTGGTCGTCTACAGGGTGCCTCTAATCGCCCCGATGCATCATGTATAATTCATCCTTTAATTAGATATCCCCGTCTCACTCTCACTCGCTCTTTCTCTTATCCCTGGCAATGGCCTCCTTTGCTACCATACAGTGAAAAACTATCACCCAAATATTTCCCATATCAATGGTCATAATTAGGCTCATTCGTCCTCTACATGCGTATCACGTAATTAACTTACGTTTAACAAAACCACCTGCATAAACGTGTTCTAATCACGTGCATAATTGTACCTAATCGTATTGGTCGGTTTCATATTCGAAAAGCGTACCTTTCGTATCGCCGGAAACGAAGACGTTGTTATCTGTGATAAATATTTGGGTGTTTTTTTTTTGTTTGTAATTTCGTCAAGTGACGTAATTAAATTTTACGTGTGACGTCACTTTCCTATCTGACGTTTCCTACCTTCGCTTTTGTTGTTATCGTCTGACCATACCGAGGATGCTTTTCCTGTTACTACTGCTGCTGCTGCTGCTGCTGCTCCTACTGGTACTGCTTGACTCTATTTCTAAATCCATTTCTATTTTCTATTTTCATGCGTCGCCGGCGTCGCCGCGAACATTTTATTCGTCTGCGATATTTCGAGCTGGCTGCTACCTTACCCCCATATCACCATACAGTGGTAATCTCTATTAAAACTATTTCAATGTCTCATTCTGGATTGACCGATTACCTGGGATATCAAGTGAGAAACTTTATCGCACTGGACCCCAAATTTCTTTGTTTCTCGGAATATCAAATTTCATGGAGTATAATCAGAATTTATTCGAATTCAAGGATATTCTTGTCTAGTCGATCATCTGATTATGTTCAGGCTGGTAATTAGCACATGTTATGTGGCACAAACATTAAACGTATCTGCATGGCACTTGAATATCAGGCGATTACCACGTGTCTAAAGTCATACAAGCAAATCATACTTAAAGTAACCATATATATATATATATATAGATACCTATCTGAAAATATTCTCAACGAGCCCATACAAGTGCCAGACTAATTTATTGGATAAGAATTTCCCAAATTTTTGTTTTCATCGTTTTCATTGATTTTATCGACTTCCACACGTTGTTGCGCGCATCGTTGGACAATCAGTCTTTGGCGTCTCTCGCGTTGGCGATTTCTCGTACTTTTTCCCCAGTGTTTTTCGCCTCTTTCCGGAAAGTCGATCCAGCCCGACCTGTCCTTATAGGAGCAAGGGTACACCTTGCTGTATCGTTGAGTATTTTTGGAGAGGGAAAAAAAAAAATACGAACCTCATCCTGGCACCGGCAATGAGACCAGCCCCATATAGGTACACGCATACATACGTGCTCTCAATAATTCATGGGATTTTCATGGCCAGGAGATTCGACTTTTGGCAGATTCGTCTCGTGACATTGACCTTTAGGCAAATTTCGTCGAATCTTGTTGACCTGCGAATAACTCAAAGGCCTTTTTTTAAATCGACAATCTTTTCCATTTATTCAGTATATTTATTTTTTCTTGGATTCCCTGCTCCAGATAAGCATTTTAGTATTGCTATTGCGCAGGTATTTATAATGAAGATGTAAGGGATTCAGTGGAGACTGTCGAGCAGGAGCCATTTTGTGGGTAGAGTTTTATTAAGATTTTCTCTCAAGTCGATTCGATGAATTTTCCATTTTATTCTTTAGTAATGTTGATGTTTATGAATAAGTTGATATTGGGGTTATGATATTTTGGATTTTTTTTTTAATTTTCTTTGATTTTAGTACTGTTTGATCAAGCGCCGCCAGGGACACGTTGCCGTATTGCCATACGTACTGCGCAACAAGGTTTATTCATGAAACGAAAGGGTTTTGGAAAATATTTTTTGGAAATTTTTAGATCGTTGTGTTGCCAGAAATTTTGGGAACAATATGGCGTTTTAAAAATTCATAAATTATCTATGCTGTCGAGACGAGCGATAAACGCTATTTTCGTGGGAAATGTTATAATGAAAATTACTTTTATGATTTATTATGACGGCGCTTGGTGGATTGCTCATGATTTTTGAAAGATTTATGGAAATTCTTGTAATTTAGGTGCGCATTTGACCAGCAATGAATTCAGCCAATTGCGAAGGCCACGAGTAAATTGCGCATTAACTTGACTGCATGGAAACGCTCTTTAGCATGAAAAAATCATGAAACTAACAAAAAGAATGAGAATTTTTTTAATTATTCCGGAAAAATTAAATGAATATCGTACGCGAACAGCCGACGCCGACGTGGTCGACTTTTAGGTGAGATATCAATTAGAAAGAGCTACATGAAAAAAACATTTAAGATTTATAAACGAGGAGGAGAGTACGAAAAATGAAAATCAATCGAAAATCACAACATTTCATTGCATTTAGCCGCACATTTGACCAGCCAGACATTTGACTATGCCGAAGGCCACCGACAAATTGCGTGTTACTTATCACCCATAGACGTTCACGATAAAGTCTAAAAAAGTTTGAAAAGTGGTATTTACCTGAAAGCAGAAGCAGTGAAAAAGCTTATAAAACATTGAAAATCTGCAAAAGAGTCGTTTGCGTCGTGAAAAAAGGTGAAATCCAAGGTATGTATCTCCGATTGGAGGAGACACGGCCATTTTGTTCGGGAACGTTTCGGCAGACGGCCATCAGAGCGCGCTGTGTTCCTTTTGCGAATCGCAAAAATATTTTCAGCATTTGTATCTCGTGCCACGCAATAATCATACAACTAATTACTCCTGAAGCGTCCCTGTGTACGACAGCAACCCTCCACTTAAAACGCCCTTAAGAATAAAGGATTTTCAGACACAATCATCGCGGCATATTCGCGCCGTGGGCATCTCCCTCGGCGTCCCGACGTCCCGACTCGGCAGCCGTTCTCCCGTAAGCGGCACCAAGTCGCGAAGGTGTAGAGAGGGGGTCCGCAAGCGAACGGCTTCTCGAACACTCAGTCCTCGTCCGCCAGCCGGCCGTCTCTCAAACCGAGCTGACAGTTTCCACCTTCTCGTTCGCGCGAAAGCCCCCTTTTCTCGAAGTTTTTAGTCCTCTCACTTAGTCACTCAGTTGCTTATTCACTCTCTCACTTATTCCCTTGACTCTCTCAACAGGACCTTCCACCTTTCTTCGTCCTTCAATGTCGAATCGTGTCGCGTAAGGGTTGCTACGTGGACAAACTTTAGCTTTCGCTCATGTTCGTTTTTCGGAAAAATTCGTCGGATATACGGATAACGCGCTACTAATGGACGTCCGGAAGACTTGTTCGAAACTCGGCGTATCAACGGGCCCTATTAGTTTCTTGAAATGGGATTATATTTTGGAAGTGAACGCGCGGTGGTAATCCGATAATCCGGGAATAACTCGGAGGATTCATCTACTGGACGATTAGACGAAGATTCCTGCTCTGGGTTGAACAAAGGGACAATGCCGGTAAGACATATTCGTGCTTATTATTTCTTCGGAAACGTCGGTTACTTTTTAAAACGGCCAAGCAACGTCCGATGAAAATTCTTCATTTTTTTCTATCAATTCTGTCCTAAGACCTCTTTGTTCTTATTTTCTTAACTCTTAATCCTTTGTTGTTAAAAGCGTCTTAATCGAAACTCTATAGTTCTTCTACGAATTTCAAGAAACTTGTATTGTCCTGTCGTTCAGTGCGCATGCGCCCGGAAAACCCGGAATCTTAAAGCCTGCGATCCTCGACTTCCGGCCAAGCGAGAGATTGCTGTTAGATTCGATCAAAAACCTCTTATTTATCCCCGTCGATGTCTGCATCGGGACCTCTTTTAATTTTATAGAATAATCAAAGAAATCTGTAACAGAAACGTTCGCTTCTCTTTCTGACATCGGATTGGTCGCAGGTGTCGCGACTCACGACAACCGCGCAACTTTCGTCGTAGCATCATTGACGATTCGCAAGTATGGCGAAGACAACGCGAAAGAAATCTCTTAATAGCTTGGCAAAGAGCAAAGACCAAGACTTCTTGGCCCCAATATCATCGGCGTATAAAGATTTTTTATTTTTTTTTTTTACCCAAGATATACATTATACGTGCTGTCAATGGTTTCCCCATTGCAATTCATACTCTTCCTGCTTCGACTTCTCTTTCACTGGCAAGTTGACACGAATGTCTTTTATCGTTTTACCGGCTAAACCGTCAAATCTTAAGACTAGACGAAACACGTGGAAAGTAATTCTTGTTATTAAAATATAAATTTCAATTAAGAAATGGCAAAAATTTCTAGCTAATGGGATTTTCGATGTTTGAGGTTACCTCGGCTAACGAACCAAGGGTTAATGCACCGTGGAGCATATAGGCACATTTCTACATATACGCACGGCAGACTGGAACGGTCGTTTGATCTTTCCAAATAGTGCAAATAAATTGGCGTATATATATATAATTAAATAGATAAAGACCATAAATTTGGGAAAGTTATATAAATGCGAAAAGTGCTTGGTAAGGCCCCCAAGTCTATTTCTGTATGCCTCCGGCATTCTAGCACAGTGACTATCAAATACTAACTATCCTCTTGGTCATTGTCACAAAGCAGGGCTACCACTTAGTTGTCTAAATACTAAATGTAGACGTTAAACTCTTGCCAAACTGCAGACTACAAATCGTAAAAACGAACAACAACGAGTCTTTTACGTCACGTCGAAAACACATTAGAATCAACTTTACGTTCGTCT